>OU342742.1:389140291-389647986 GCA_910589775.1 Avena eriantha
ACCACACACACTCTAATGGATGTGGTGATGCAACTTATGTCACTCTAGTTCACCATTCCATGTGATAGTTGCATTCCAGGGGCTTTTTGGGCTTTCTGACCACACATGTAGTCTCTAGAGACAATGCATGTGTTCTTTTCAACACACCTTTATCACATGACCAAACACACTCCAATAGATGCGGTGATGCAACTTATATCACACTGGTTCACCATTCCCATTTCGTAGTTGCATTCCAAGGGCTTTTTGGGTATTCTGGCCATGTGGTTTGACACATGGAATCTCTAGAGATAAATGCATGTAATCTTTTCAAATCCACACCTTGATCCACACGACCACACACACTACAATAGATGTGGTGATGAAACTTCTATCACACTGGTTCACCATTCCCATGTGTCAGTTGCATTCTAGGGATATTTTGGTCTTTCTGACCATGGTTTGACAAATGGAATATCTAGAGATCAATGCATGTGTTATTTTCAAATCCACACCTTGATCCACATGACCACACACTCTCCAATAGATGTGGTGATGCAACTTCTATCACACTCGTTCACCATTCCCATGTGGCAGTTGCATTCCAAGGGCTTTTTGGGATTTCTAACCATGGTTTGACACATGGAATCTCTAGAGATAAATGCATGTGTTCTTTTCAAATCCACCCCTTGATCAACATGACCACACACACTCCAATGTATGTGGTAATGCAAGTTCTATCATACTGGTTCACCATTCCCATGTGGCAGTTGCATTCCAGGGGCTTTTTTGGCTTTCTGACCATGGTTTGACACATGGAATCTCTAGAGATCATGATGTAGCCCGTCCTACGGATGCCTCTACATCTACACCACCAAGTACCCCAAGTGGGCCAATGACTCGTCGCCGAGCTAAACTCATACAAGCTAAGGTGAATTTTCTTCCTGTCTCATGTGATTTCGATACATCATTGGATGGCTTGCTACTTCTTGCTAATACCCTATGCATCCTCAGATATGAACCCCATGAAGAAATGCCAAGAGAAGGAGCGAAGCCATTGCAAGACAGAGCTCCAGCTCAAATTATCACTAGGCCTAGCGGACCGACCCCTGTGCTGGAATTTCTGGCGACCACCGAAATCATCTACTCCCTCCGATCCAAATTAATTGACTCAGATTTGTTTACATTCGGATGTATCTACACATGTTTTAATACTAGATACATCCGAATCTAGAAAAACTTGAGTCAATTAATTTGGATCGGAGGGAGTAGCAAAGACCGAGGTGCACTTATGTACGCATTTCCGTCGGCCGACCGAAACAGCCGGTGGTGACCGGAATTTCCGGCGCACATTCTGGTCACGCCGGAACGCCCTAGACTCAATGTCAACTAGGGTTTCATGCCCGAGAATATTCCTATTTCGTCCGTTTTTTACCCTTTTGTGCCCAAACTACCCCTATTTTAGTGGCTGGCCTATATATAGCCCCTACACCCCTTTATATTACTCAAACTTGGATAACTGAAATTAGAAGACACCCTTGTGGATCTCCCTAATTTCTAGTCTCATGCTCCTTGAGAAAGGAGCCCCAAGTATCCCCCACCTCGTTGGAGTTTGCATCGTGCCTCCATCGTTGTACAATGCCTTGGCATCAGATCCCCTTGCCAAGACGTCAAGATCTGACCGAGACTCCCTACTCGTCATGCCGGTTCAAGAGAGAGCACTCCGTCTGACGCTGATCCTAGGGATTGCGCCGGACCGGTCATCGCCGGCATTAGCTATAGGTGTGTATCGTGTCTTCGAGTGTGTGCGTTCATTGTGTTCTTTGTGCGTGAGTTCACAGATTTCCTCCACTCCCACACCCTCCTCTTTGATTTCAAGGGATTCATGAAAGATTGGGCCATCCTCGAGGTTAGCCCTCAACAGATCAATGCATGTGTTCTTTTCATATCCACACCTTGATCCACATGACCACACACACTCCAATGGACGTGGTGATGCAACTTCTGTAACACTGGTTCACCATTCCCATGTGGTAGTTGTATTCCAGGGCCTTTTTGGGCTTTCTAAACATGGTTTGACACATGGAGTCTCTAAAGATCAATGCATTTGATCTTTCCAAAACTACACCTTGATCCACATGACCACACACACTCCAATGGATGTGGTGATACAACTTCTATCACACTAGTTCACCATTCCATTTGGCAGTTGCATTCCAGGGGCTTTTTGGGCTTTGTGACCACACATGCAGTCTCTAGAGTCAATGCATGTGTTCTTTTCAAATCCACACCTTGATCACATGACCACACACACTCCAATATATGTGGTGATGCAACTTCTATCACAATGGTTCACCATACCCATGTGGCAGTTGCATTCGAGGGGCTTTTTGGGCTCTGTGGCCATGTGGTTTGACACATGGAATCTCTAGAGATCAATGCATGTGTTCTTTTAAAATCCACACCATGATCCACATGGCCACGCACACTCCAATAGATGTGGATACGCAACTTCTATCACACTGGTTCACCATTCCAATGTGGTAGTTGCATTCCAGGGGCTTTTTGGGCTTTCTGACCACAGTTTAACACATGGAATCTCTAGAGATCAATGAATGTGTTGTCTACTAAACCGCACTTTGATCCACATGAACAGACACACTCCAATGGGTGCGGTGATGCAACTTCTGTCATACTGGTTCACCATTCCCATGTGGTAGTTGCATTCCAGGAGCTTTTTGGGCCTTCTGACCATTGTTTGAGACATGGAGTCTCTAGATATCAATGCATTTGATATTGTGAAAACCACACGTTGATCCACATGACCACACACACTCCAATGGATGTGGTGATGCAACTTCTGTCACACTGGTTCACCATTCCATGTGGCAGTTGCATTCTAGGGGCTTTTTGGGCTTTCTGACCATGGTTTAACACATGGAATCTCTAGAGATCAATGCATGTGTTCTTTTAAAATCCACACATTGATCCACATGGCCACACACACTCCAATAGATGTGGGGATGCAACTTCTATCACACTGGTTCACCATTCCCATGTGGCAGTTGCATTCCAGGGGCTTTTTAGGCTTTCTGACCATGGTTTAACACATGGAATCTCTAGAGATCAATGCATGTGTTCTTCTCAAATCGACACCTTGATCCAGATAACCACACACACTCCAATAGATGTGGTGATGAAACTTTTATCACACTGCTTCACCATTCGCATGTGGCAGTTACATTCTAGGGGCTTTTTAGGCTTTCTGACCGTGGCTTAACACATGGAATCTCTAGAGATCAATGCATGTGCTCATTTCAAATCCACACCTTGATCCACATAACCACACACACTCCAATAGATGTGGTGATGAAACTTCTATCACACTGGTTCACCATTCCCATGTGGCAGTTGCATTCCACGGGCTTTTTAGGCTTTCTGACCATGGTTCAACACATGGACTCTGTAGAGATCAATGCATGTGTTCATTTCAAATCCACAACTTGATCCGCATAGCCACACACACTCCAATAGATGTGGTGATGAAACTTCTATCACACTGGTTCACCATTCCCATGTGGCAGTTGCATTCCAGGGGATTTTTGGGCTTTCTGACCATGGTTTAACACATGGAATCTCTAGAGATCAATGCATGTGTTCTTTTCAAATCCACATGGCCACATACACTCCAATAGATGTGGTGATGCAACTTCTATCACACTGGTTCAACATTCCCATGTTGCAGTTGCATTCTAGGGGCTTTTTAGGCTTTCTAACCATGGGTTAACACATGGAACATCTAGAGATCAATGCATGTGTTCTTTTCTAAACCAGACCTTGATACACATGACCACACACACTCCAATGGATGCGGTGATGCAACTTCTATCACACTGGTTCATCATTCCCATGTGGTAGTTGCTTTCTAGGGGCTTGTTGGGCTTTCTGACCATGGTTTGGCATATGGAGTCTCTAGAGATCAATGCATTTAATCTTTTCAAAACCACACCTTGATGCACTTGACCACACACACTCTAATGGATGTGGTGATGCAACTTATGTCACTCTAGTTCACCATTCCATGTGATAGTTGCATTCCAGGGGCTTTTTGGGCTTTCTGACCACACATGTAGTCTCTAGAGACAATGCATGTGTTCTTTTCAACACACCTTTATCACATGACCAAACACACTCCAATAGATGCGGTGATGCAACTTATATCACACTGGTTCACCATTCCCATTTCGTAGTTGCATTCCAAGGGCTTTTTGGGTATTCTGGCCATGTGGTTTGACACATGGAATCTCTAGAGATCAATGCATGTGTTCTTCTCAAATCGACACCTTGATCCACACGACCACACACACTCCAATAGATGTGGTGATGAAACTTTTATCACACTGCTTCACCATTCGCATGTGGCAGTTACATTCTAGGGGCTTTTTAGGCTTTCTGACCGTGGCTTAACACATGGAATCTCTAGAGATCAATGCATGTGTTCATTTCAAATCCACACCTTGATCCACATAACCACACACACTCCAATAGATGTGGTGATGAAACTTCTATCACACTGGTTCACCATTCCCATGTGGCAGTTGCATTCCACGGGCTTTTTAGGCTTTCTGACCATGGTTCAACACATGGAGTCTGTAGAGATCAATGCATGTGTTCATTTCAAATCCACAACTTGATCCGCATAGCCACACACACTCCAATAGATGTGGTGATGAAACTTCTATCACACTGGTTCACCATTCCCATGTGGCAGTTGCATTCCAGGGGATTTTTGGGCTTTCTGACCATGGTTTAACACATGGAATCTCTAGAGATCAATGCATGTGTTCTTTTCAAATCCACACCTTGATCCACATGGCCACATACACTCCAATAGATGTGGTGATGCAACTTCTATCACACTGGTTCAACATTCCCATGTGGCAGTTGCATTCTAGGGGCTTTTTAGGCTTTCTGACCATGGGTTAACACGTGGAACATCTAGAGATCAATGCATGTGTTCTTTTCTAAACCAGACCTTGATACACATGACCACACACACTCCAATGGATGCGGTGATGCAACTTCTATCACACTGGTTCATCATTCCCATGTGGTAGTTGCTTTCTAGGGGCTTGTTGGGCTTTCTGACCATGGTTTGGCATATGGAGTCTCTAGAGATCAATGCATTTAATCTTTTCAAAACCACACCTTGATGCACATGACCACACACACTCTAATGGATGTGGTGATGCAACTTATGTCACTCTAGTTCACCATTCCATGTGATAGTTGCATTCCAGGGGCTTTTTGGGCTTTCTGACCACACATGTAGTCTCTAGAGACAATGTATGTGTTCTTTTCAACACACCTTTATCACATGACCAAACACACTCCAATAGATGCGGTGATGCAACTTATATCACACTGGTTCACCATTCCCATTTCGTAGTTGCATTCCAAGGGCTTTTTGGGTATTCTGGCCATGTGGTTTGACACATGGAATCTCTAGAGATCAATGCATGTAATCTTTTCAAATCCACACCTTGATCCACACGACCACACACACTACAATAGATGTGGTGATGAAACTTCTATCACACTGGTTCACCATTCCCATGTGTCAGTTGCATTCTAGGGATATTTTGGTCTTTCTGACCATGGTTTAACACATGGAATCTCTAGAGATCAATGCATGTGTTATTTTCAAATCCACACCTTGATCCAAATGACCACACACACTCTAATAGATTTGGTGATTTAACTTCTATTACACCGGTTCATTATTCCCACGTGGCAGTTGCATTCTAGGGGCTTTTTGGGCTTTCTAATCATGGTTTGACACATGGAATCTCTAGAGATCAATGCATGTGTTCTTTTCAAATCCACACCCTGCATGACCACACACACTCCAATGGATGCAGTGATGCAACTTATATCACGCTGGTTCAACATTCCCTTGTGGCAGTTGCACTCCAGGGGCTTATTGGGTTTCTGACAATGGTTTGACACATGGAGTCTCTAGAGACATATGCATTTGATATTTTCAAAACCACACCTTGATCCACATGACCACACACACTCCAATGTATGTGGTGATGCAACTTCTATCACACTGGTTCACCATTCCATGTGGAAGTTGCATTCCAGGGGCTTTTTGGGCTTTCTAACCATGGTTTGACAGATGGAGTCTCTAGAGATCAATGCATTTGATCTTTCCATAACTACACCTTCATCCACATGACCATACACACTCGAATGGATGTGGTGGTGCAACTTCTATCACACTGGTTCACCATTCCATTTGACAATTGCATTCTAGGGCCTTTTTGGGCTTTCTGACCACACATGTAGTCTCTAGAGTCAATGCATGAGTTATTTTAAAATCCACACCTCTATCACTTGACCACACACACTCAAATATATGTGGTGATGAAACTTCTATCACAATGGTTCATCATTCCCATGTGGTAGTTTGATGTCTACGCACTTCTATTCTAGTAGACAGTTGTTGGGCCTCCAAGTGCAGAGGTTTGTAGAACAACAGCAAGTTTTCTCTTAAGTGGATCACCCAAGGTTTATTGAACTCAGTGAGGAAGTGGTCAAAGGTATTTCCTCTCAAGCAACCCTGCAATCAAGATACAAGAAGTCTCTTGTGTCCCCAACACACCCAATACACTTGTTAGGTGTATAGGTGCACTAGTTCGGCGAAGAGATAGTGAAATACAAGTGGTATGGATAATTATAAGTGGTAACGGTGATAGAAAATAGCTTGATGGCGTGCAAAAGACTAAAGTAAATCTGAAATAAGATGGAAGCAAGCAAACATGTAACAGATCTAATAGCAAATGGTGTATCAATGCTTAGAAACAAGGCCTAGGGATCATACTTTCACTAGTGAACACTCTCATATAAATATATTCTTCTTCATGATACTACTCTTAACTACTCTCCGATTGGACACTCTAATCGATGGTAGGGTTATAACTACACACCTCAAAGTAAGTCTTTCCCATCTAGAAAACCCCACACTGTCACCTTGAGTACTAGATAGGTCCAACAAACACCACAATTTCATAAAGACATCCAACTCCAAATATAACTCATAACAAGTATTTGTAATCTCTAGCCTACGTGCCACCATGGTGATCACGCTGTCACTTTCATACACATGGGGAGAGAAGAGATTCATTAAAGCACTTGAGTAGCAGAATAGATCTATAGATTACAAGCTCATGATATCAATATGATCACGCATAGAGAGAGATGAACACATAGCTACCGGTAGAACCCTTAGCCTCGAGAGAGAACTACTCCCTCCTTATCATGGGAATCAGCAATGGTGATGAAGATGGTGGTGGAGATCGATGGAGATGGCTCCGGGGGCACTTCCCGTCCCGGCAGGGTGCCGGAACAGAGACTTTCTGTCCCCCGAATCTCCCCTTCGGTGGCGGCGACGCTACGGAACTTTTCTTGGCTAGAGGCTTGACTATTTAGGGTTTATGCATCAGGAGGCTTCTTATAGGCCAGAGGGCAAGGTTGGTGGGCGGCCAGGGGCCCACACCACCTGGTGGCGCGGCTAAGGGGGACCCACGCCACCCTATGGTGTGGCTGGCCCCTGGCCCCTCTCCGTCTCGTCTTCAGGCTCTGTGTTCCCCTCGGTAAAATATTGACTTTGGCTTTTGTCCCGTCCAATTCCGAGAATATTCATTTTCTCACTTCCTAGAACCAAAAACAACAGAAAACAGGCAGCTGGCACTGTGGCTCTTGTTAATAGGTTAGCCCAAGAAATCATATGAAAAGTACTCCAAAGTGGACAAAACATAAGAAAGTAGATAAAACCAAGCATGGAATATCAAAAATTATAGATACATTTGCAATGTATCAACATCCCCAAGCTTAACTCCTGCTCGTCCTCGAGTAGGTTAGTGATAAAAATAAAGAATAATTTTTGAGGTGACATGCACCATCATAAACTTAATCAAAGTATTTGTAAAACATTGAAAGCTGGGATCATAGTACTTCAATCATAACATGAAAGACAGAGTTCTAGCAATAAGACAAAGCAATTATGTTGTAACATGAAAAGGCACAAACAAAAGATTCATGAATAACAATACTTTGCAAGACGTTTGTTTGTTTCACATAAAGAAAACATAGCATAGTGGCATTCAGCTTGTCGCTCATAGAGTAGCAAAACATAAATGCGTAGGACACCTTCAAAGTTCATAAGAGTGACTAGATACAATAGTTTAAAAAAGCAATAACAAGTTATGCATCAATCAACTAGTCTTGGGACAATGCACATAGAACTAAGAATGGCCACTATGCTCTCAAAGTAAGTGCATAAAGATAGAAGGTGGACACTCAATGTAATGGTGGAAGAAAAGCCTTTGTAAAAGGAAGTAGGGATTCAAGTCTCATAAAGAGATTCCAAAAATTATGGTACTTGTAGCTTTAAGCTCGCATTGCCCCTATCATAAGCATCTTGAAGTGGTTAAGGTTAAAGTGACACAACTAAGAGGATATGCTTGACAAGTTATAAACCGAAATCTCATGCCCCTTACTTACGAAGACCGATCCTCATGCTACTCAACTTCAGTCACGAGTAAGCTCTTGTCATTGTAAGTACATGTGTATCATTAAGAACCGCCAACGGGGTACCCCTTGCACATGATACGGGAGCTTTCCCATAATCAAAATGACAAGGCAAGCAGACAATGAGCATCTCGGCGATCTTTTTATTTTCTATTTGCATAGGTTTTTATTGAGGATGCTTCATAGAGTGCTCATTATGGTGATGCTGCAAGTTTACACCATGATTAGGCATGTGTTAGGCTAGCGGCCCAGGAGTTTCTCTAACACACATACAAACTCCATGATCTTACAAGTTCCACTTTTATTTCACACCGCCGGGATCCGTAAGCAAAAGAACATGATATCAACGGGGTACCAAGTACAAGTGCAATGTTGAAAGCGTTCCCCATGGTACATGGTTCTGCTAATTTCAACTTATAAAGCGCAAGCATATATGCAACAAATAAGGATCCAGTGGTTCAAGTTTATTAAGGGCAAGTAAAGTAAAGTGTGCCATCAAGTTCGTGAGAGCTTTAATCACTAGTTTTCTCATAATAAGTTTAATTTGGAAGGTAAACAAAAGCATGAATATACTTGGAATAGCATAAGCTAGTAGGTAGGTATGGTGGAATCTTTGGAATAACTTGGTTTAGGGAGTTGGATGCATGAGTGGAACTCATACTTTGTTGTGGAGGCTAGCAAAAGACTGGGAGTGAGAAACTAAGAGAGCAATAATGGCCATAATCATGCAGAGCGACAAAACATCATTGATCAAAGCATAAAGTCATACTACAAGTTGAAAACTAAAGGATCATAAAGGCTATGGTGACTTGAGATAGTCATAACATGGTGTGAGCATGCGCCAACTCAACCCAAATAAAGCATCAAAGGAGAATACCACTAAACTATGCTTTAATATGCTAAAACAACGCATGATTCATCCAAGGCACATTAAGCAATATCAATTGTTTATAACAAGTCATGCTACAGAAAGGAATACTAAGCATAAAGCCCAAACAATATCAAGCATGGCATGACAAAGCATAGGCCACAGTCAAAAACGAGCTCTTTTTACCACATAAGCATGAACTTTCCTACTCTTTTCCAAACCAAACCAAACTATTTGCAAACCAATGTATGAAAGAGGGGGTCCAACCAATTTATTCATAAAACTAAGAAAACAAGAGCAAATGAAAACCAAAATGAAAACGAAAAAGAAGACGCTCCAAGAACAACACAACTGTGCATGAAACAATAAAAATGAAGCGTTTGGAAGAAACCTGGGATTTTTATTGATGAAGAAGGGGATGCCTTGGGCATCCCCAAGCTTTGACGCTTGTACTTCTTGGATATTTCTTGGGGTGATAAACATTGCATCCCCAAGCTTGAGATTTAGTGCATCCTTCATCTCATTACTCATTCCTTCCATACACCTGAAATTTTTCCTTCATACAAAACTTCACACAATCTTTATTAGCAACATTAGTGCACTCAAGATAAATAAGTCTTAAGGTTCAGTTCTAACACCAAATAAACTTCCATTGGAACACTAGCTACTGAAGCACTTCCATCAAAAAGCTCAATTCCCCAAAAGAACTCAAAAAGGAACCAACAAGAAGCAAATGCAGAAAATGGCAGAAATCTATCAAAACGGACCAGCAGGTAAAGACGATTTTTTTCGAAGACCTTCTGTTGCTAAAATCAAAAAGTGTTGAACTAACGGAAGTTATATAACAACCTGGGTCAGAAGTACAAAATTTCACGCCTCAAAAAGACGTACATAGATTTTACACGAATTTTTACGGTGAAGCACAGAAATCTGTTTCGGGACAGCAACTTTCCCAATCATTACTTCTCTCTCATTAGAGGTTACTCTTGGCACAAAAACCACACAAAAATGATAAGGAGCGGTTATTACTGAAGCAATAACTTCCAAGACTCAACTAAAACTTTTGGGTTATCTCCCAATAAGTACTTTTATCTAACGCCTTTAAGTTAGGCATGATAATTTGAGAAGATGCTCACATAAGAAATATGAATTGAAGTAAAAGAGAACATCAAGAAGCAAATTCGAAACACATTTAAGTCTAACCCACTTCCTATGCATAGGAATCTTATAAATAAACAAGTCATGAAAGCACAAAGCAACAATCATAGGAAAGAAAAACAAGTGCAACTTCAAGACTTTCAACATAAAGAAGGGAAACTTAATATTATTGAGATGCATAAAACCATGTTTCCCTCTCTCATAATAACTTTTAGTAGCATCACGAATATAATTAACAATATAACTATCACATAAAACATTCTTATCATGAGCCACATGCATATAATAATTATTACTCTCCACATAAGCATAGTCATTCTTATTAATTGTAGTGGGAGAAAATTCAACAAAATAGCTATCATTATTATGGTCATCACCATAATCATCAAATATAGGAGGCATATTGTAATCATAATTAATTTTTTCCTCAATAGTAGGTGGACTGAAAATAACATAGTCATCATTGTAATCATCATATATTGCAGGCATAGTATCATCAAAGTAAATTTTCTCCTCCATGCTTGGGGGACTAAAAATATCATGCTCATCAAAACTAGCTTCCCCAAGCTTAGACTTTTCAATAGCATTAGCAATAATGGTGTCCAAAGAATTCATACTAACAACATTGCTATTAGCATGCAAATAAAATTCCATAGGTTTTTTAATTTTCTCTTCAAACACTTCATGTCCTAACTCAAGATAAATACTATAAAGCTCTCTAATTTTTTTGTTTTCCATTAAGCCTAACTAGTGAAAACAAGAAACAAAAAGACAAAATTGCAGAATCTAAAGGAAATAACTTCGAGCACTCACACCGGAGGATGTGAGTACCTTTTACCTTACCTCCCCGGCAATGGCGCTAGAAAATAGGCGTTTGCCGTGGGAGGTTCTTCTTCTTTAATCCTCCGGTATGAATACCTTTTACCTTACCTCCCCGGCAACGGCGCCAGAAAATAGCTTGATGTCTACGCACTTCTATTCTTGTAGACAGTTGTTGGGCCTCCAAGTGAAGAGGTTTGTAGAACAGCAGCAAGTTTTCCCTTAAGTGGATCACCCAAGGTTTATCGAACTCAGGGAGGAAGTGGTCAAAGGTATTCCCTCTCAAGCAACCCTGCAATCAAGATACAAGAAGTCTCTTGTGTCCCCAACACACCCAATACACTTGTTAGATGTATAGGTGCACTAGTTCGTTGAAGAGATAGTGAAATACAAGTGGTATGGATAATTATAAGTGGTAACGGTGATAGAAAATAGCTTGATGGCGTGGAAAAGACTAAAGTATGAAATAAGATGGAAGCAAGCAAACATGTAATAGATCTAATAGCAAAACGGTTTATCAATGCTTAGAAACAAGGCCTAGGGATCATACTTTCACTAGTGAGGACTCTCATATAAATATATTCTTCTTCATGATACTACTCTTAACTACTCTCCGGTTGGACACTCTAATCGATGGTAGGGTTATAACAGCACACCTCAAAGTAAGTCTTTCCCATCTAGAAAACCCCACACTGTCACCTTGAGTACTAGATAGGTCCATCAAACACCACAATTTCATAAAGACATCCAACTCCAAATATAACTCATAACAAGTATTTGTAATCTCTAGCCTAAGTGCCACCATGGTGAGCACGCTGTCACTTTCACACACATGGGGAGAGCAGAGATTCATTAAAGCACTTGAGTAACAGAATAGATCTATAGATTACAAGCTCATGATCACAATATGATCACGTATAGAGAGAGATGAACACATAGCTACCGGTAGAACCCTTAGCCTCGAGAGAGAACTACTCCCTCCTCATCATGGGAATCAGCAATGGTGATGAAGATGGTGGTGGAGATCGATGGAGATGGCTCCGGGGGCACTTCCCCGTCCAGGCAGGGTGCCGAAACAGAGACTTTATGTCCCCCGAATCTCCCCTTCAATGGCGGCGGCGCTGCGGAACTTTTCTTGGCTGGAGGCTTGACTATTTAGGGTTTATGCATCGGGAGGCTACTTATAGGCCAGAGGGCAAGGTCGGTGGGAGGCCAGGGGGCCCACTCCACGTGGTGGCGCGGCCAAGGGGGACCCGCACCACCCTATGGTGTGGCTGGCCCCTGGCCCCTCTCCGTCTCGTCTTCTGGCTCCGTGTTCCCCTCGGTAAAATATTGACTTTGGCTTCTGTCCCGTCCAATTCCGAGAATATTCATTTTCTGACTTCTTGGAACCAAAAACAGCCGAAAACAGGCAGTTGGCACAGTGGCTCTTGTTAATAGGTTAGCCCAAGAAATCATATGAAAAGTACTCCAAAGTGTGGATAAAACATAAGAAAGTAGATAAAACCAAGCATGGAACATCAAAAGTTATAGATACATTTGCAATGTATCATAGTTACATTCTCGGGGCTTTTTGGGCTTGGTGGCTATGTGGTTTTACACATGGAATCTCTAGATATCAATGCATGTGTTCTTTTCAAATCCACACCTTGATCCACATGGATACACACACTTCAATAGATGTGGTGATGCAACTTCTATCACACTGGTTCACCATTCCCATGTGGCAGTTGCATTCCAGGGGCTTCTTGGGCTTTCTGACCATGGTGTGACGCATGGAATCTCTCGATATGAATGCATGTGTTCTTTTCAAATCCACACCTTGCATGACGACAAACACTCCAATGGATGCGGTGATTCAACTTATATCATGGTGGTTCACCATTCCCATGTGGCAGTTGCACTCCAGGGGATTTTTGGGCTTTCTGACCATGGTTTGACACATGGAGTCTCTAAAGACCAATGCATTTGATATTTTCAAAACCACACCTTGATCCACATGACCACACACACTCCAATGGATGTGGTGATGAAACTTATGTCGCATTGGTTCATCATTACTATGTGGCAGTTGCATTCAAGGGGCTTTTTGGGCTTTCTGACCATGGTTTGACACACATGGAATCTCTAGAGATCAATGCATGTGTTCTTTTCAAATCCACACCTTGATCCAAATGACCACACACACACCACTTGATGTGGTGATGCAACTTCTATCACAGTAGTTCACCATTCCCATGTGGCAGTTGCATTACAAGGGCTTTTTAGGCCTTCTGGCCATGGTTTAACACGTGGAATCTCTAGAGATCAGTGCATGTGTTCTTTTCAAATCCACACCTTTATCCACTTGACCACACACACTCCAATGGATGTGGTGATGCAGCTTATATCTGGTTCACCATTCCCATGTGGCAGTTGCATGCCAGGGGCTTTTTGGGCTTTCTGAGCATGGTTTGACACATGGAATCTCTAGAGATCAATGCATGTGTTCTTTACAAATCCGCACCTTGATCCACATGACAACACAAACTCTAATGGTTGTGGTGATGCAACTTCTACCACATTGGTTCACCATTCCATGTTGTAGTTGCATTCCAAGGGATTTTTGGTCTTTCTAACCATGGTTTGACACATGGAGTCTCTTGAGATCAATGCATTTGATATTTTCAAAACCACACCTTGATCGACATGATGACACACACTCCAATGGATGTGGTGATGCAACTTAATTTTGTCATGTTGGTTCACCATTCCCATGTGGAAGTTGCATTATAGGGCCTTTTTGCGGTTTCTAACCATGGTTTGCCACATGGAATCTCTAGATATCAATGCATGTGTTCTTTTCAAATCAACACCTTGATCCACATGACCACACACACTCCAATGGATGTGGCGACGCAACTTGTATCACACTGGTTCACCATTCCATGTGGCAGTTGCATTCTAGGGTTTTTTGGGCTTTTTGACCATGGTTTGACACATGGAATCTCTAGAGATCAATGCATGTGTTCTTTTCAAATCCACACCTTGATCCACATGACCACAAACACTCCAATGGATGTGGTGATGCAACTTCTGCCACATTGGTTCGCCATTCCCATGTGGTAGTTGCATTCTAGGGGCATTTTGGGCTTACGGACCACACATGTAGTCTCCAGAGTCAATCCATGTATTCTTTTCAAATCAACACCTTGATCACATGACCACACACACTCCAAGTGCATGTGGTGATGCAAATTCTATCACACTAGTTCACCATTCCCATGTGGCAGTTGCATTCCAGGGGCATTTTGGGATTTCTGACCATGGTTTGACACATGGAGTCTCTAGAGATCAATGCATGCCTTATTCTCAAACCACACCTTGATCCACATGACCACACACACTAAAATGGATGTGGTGATGCAACTTCTGTCACACTGGTTCACCATTCCCATGTGGCAGTTGCATTCTAGGGGCTTTTTGGGCTTTTTGACTATGGTTTGACACATGGAGTCTCTAGAGGTCAATGCACGTTTGTATCTTGTGATGGCAAACAATGTTGCTTCAGGAAGTTTTCACTTTCTGTGCATGGAAATCCATTTCCCATTTTCCCGTTGCCCGAAATGGTGTATTTTCTGAAGAAGCTACCAAGGATGTGCTGCAAGAATGCTTCACCCCATTATTAATAATTAATTTCTAAGTACAAAACAAGACATTTATTCTGAGATCCAAGAGAGTGTCGATACGGGTCACCTAGCTTAAGAACCCTAATTGCTGCAATCTTGGTCGAATTTTTGGAACCTAAATGTTGATTTATTTCATCCACACTTCACTCATCCAATGGACAATAATTTGTGGTTCCGTCCTCCCATCAATCCAAAATTTGGGGTTCGGTCCTCCCACCGATTCAAAATTTCGGGCATCCAAATTCTCGCACGCTGAAACTGTTGTGCGCTGATATTACCGTTCAGCCCACCCGCACATCATAACCAATGCATTGGCACAGAGGCCATTTACATAATCTATTGAAAACCCTTCTTTATCCCCTCACTAAAGGAGACATATCCAAATCTCCTACGCCCTCCCTCGCCGCCGCCTGCCCGTCGTAGCATGGCTGTTGTCGTACCCTCGCCCGCGACCGCCCACCCTAGTAATCATCTAACCGTCGACCTAGCCCAAACCCTAGTCTGTCATCACCTTCCCGGTTTTTGACCACGCCGTCGAGCTCACGGATCTGCCACCTCGCTGTCGAGCACTGCGATCTGGCCGTCAGCCCTACCGGCAAGGTCTACCACCTCACCAACAAGGTCCTCTAAATCTCCGTGAACCTCAACATCAAGGTCTGCTATCTCGCCGTCCACCCCACCAAAAATTCCTGTCTCCTTGCTGTCTACCTCGCCGTCAAGGTATGGCACTTTGCCTCGATGCCGTCAAGGCACACCAGATCGTCGTCCACCTCGCCGACAAGGAAGGCCAGCAAGGTTCCCAGCAAGAAGCGCACAAAGAAAAAGGCCGTAGCGCCTATAGGCAAGTAAATAACCTCCTTGCCTGTAAATTTTCTACTCTTTTAAGCCTACTCGATGTTCATGTGTTTCATTTTCCATGCATGTGAAATTTCTTGTTTGAGAGGAAATAGGTTCATTTTCCTGATAATGTTTGCTATAGGGCAATCAACACCATGCGTTATATTTTGTTAATTGCATGTTTAATTTGTAGCTTACTTGGATTTCTTTCTTATTGTTAGATACTCAAATGCATCCCATGGAAGAAAGTCGGCTAAAAAACATCATGAGAAACAATGAGCGGTTGCAACAACTGGGTGTTAGGCCCTTTGCAAGTATTTTCGCATCGCCAACTGTATTATCTCCTAAAAAGACAAGAAATGATTGCTTTGGATCTGACTATGATCTCGAAGAGGAAGATTTCACTGAAGGAGACCCAAATGATGTCAGTGAGGAGAATGAGTCACAGGTCGACCCTTTACCTACTTACTCATCTTGTGTTGAATTGTTTGCTAACTGATTTGGACATATATTTGTTGCTTCTTTATTATCCCCAATTGACCAGTACAAATGGAATTTCTTGCCACAAAAGAGGAAATGCAACAAGACAGCTGCCGTCGGGACAACGTTGGCTCCTGCTGGTGTAGCATATGCTTGGAAGCGCGTCTTGGCGGGCCAAGGTGCCAACATAGAAACTTCTAGAAAAACCAGGCCCAAGGGGAAGCAAGAAGTTGCACAAGGTGGTTGGGAAGCTGCCCAAGCCAGACACACCTCCTCAAGGCTAGCAGCCAGATCCCTGCCTTCTGCGGGCACCACGCCAATGCCCACAGCCAGGTCCCTGCCTTCTGCAAGTGCCTTCCCAAGGCCAGCAGCCAGGTCCCTGGTGTCCGCGGGCACCTCCCCTAGGCCAGTAGTCTGCTCCCTACTGTTCGCGGGCACCTCCCCAAGGCAAGCAGCTGCCCCCACCCAGCCATGCATGGGCGCCTCTCCAAAGCAACTATGCACATCCTCAAGGCAAGCAGCAGGCCCCGCCTAGCCATGCACAGGCGCCTTTCTAAAGCGACCGTGCACCTCTCCAAAGCAACTATGCATCTGAGGGTTCATCTACCGAATTTAAGGTATCAACTTCCCAAGGCGAGGGGCCTAATGTGAAACTTGATGGATGGTTATTTGACTGTTTCAACTGGGATCTAGAAGGTAACATGCTGAACAAATTTCTTGCTCTACAATAACCCATTAATATTATATTGTGTGAATCATACTTTTTGCATTTTACTGTTGTAGAACACTAACTCGTACCCATTATATTCTTGTGGATGAATTTGGCCATAATCATTCTAGAGAAACTGTTACGCATGATGATCCTTAGTTGGTGGTTGACAACATCCCCACAAATTCAATTTGTCGTTCCTCCAGCAAGAAATAAACTAGTGTCAAAAGTGATTGCTGCCAAGTTTGCCACTTATTGTGCAGTAATAGTCAGGACTAAGATTCCTATCTGACCCTCGTGGAAAGAGTACAGGGAGAGGTCTGATGTCAGAGAAGACTTCTATGGCAAAGTTTGTGTATGTTCCGTAACACTCATCTATCCCTTTCTTCCTTTGTTGTTAATGCGAAGGCTGATAATCTTTGTTTTATTTCAGCAAAAGTTTTTCATGGACCCCTCTCTACCCAATGTGCAGTTTTGTGGTAATAATCAGTTAATGAGGCACGCAAGAAATCAAGGTCATTATCTGAAGAAAGTGTTTTTTTGACAAGTTCCCAGTGAATGAAGTTGGAAGGATATCTCCTGTGGAACACATGAGTAATGAGGAGCGGTGCAGGCTTGTCGATTTTTGGTCTGACCCCCAAAACAAGGTCATGTCTTGTTTACTAAACTTCTCCCATTTTAATTGTTTAAGCATGACTAACTGTATGCTCCCTGTTTGTGTAGGCTCTGTCTAAAAAAACAAGAACATCATACAACTCGTCAAGTACCCTCATGCCACTCGCGCTTGTAGCTACGAGGTTTTGTGTGACATGGAGGAAGACTCCATTAAAGTGCTCGAAAATGGCTTGACTGACAATGTGAAATAAGTCACGGTAAGTCCTCCATAATACTTTCCATCTTCGTCAAATTCAATGCATTTCCTCCCTCACATATAGGATGTGCTTATTATTTGCTTCCTAGGTTTCTCATATTCTATTCTATTCCTAAAACTAGTAGGCAGTTGTGGAAAGCAAGATGGTATCATATGCTCCAAAAGATGGCATGGAGGATGAAGCAATTCCTTTCACCGATGATATGCACTTTGTGCTGTCTTCAAACAAGGGAAAGCCAACTATCCTGAAGAAGATCAAAATCATTGCAAGTATTTCAAAACCAACCAAGTCTCATCTAGAAGCTCAACTTGAGGCTCAGAAAGCAGGTAATGTGGAACTATGGTCTGCCATTGAGGAGTTGTAGAAGGTGAACAAAATCTGTCGAGGCAGAGAGGCTGAAGTATTTGGAAGACCTACAAGCAATGCGGAAGAAACAAGAAGACCTGAGGAAGAAACAAGAAAAGGTAAATACATTAATACAACAAGTGTTAGCTCAGCTGCCTGAACCACAACATGCAATTTGGTGAATCTGTGGAAATGTGTCTAACATGAGTTGAACTTTCTTCTACCTTATTTGACTCTGGTATTCATTTCTCTAGAGTGAAATATTTGTCCCGGAATTCTCTGTCAAATTCTGTATTGTAATCCTATAAACGTCCTGAGTGTTTCTTTACGAAATATTTCTGTCATGGTTAGTAACATCACGAAAGTGATGATGTCATCATTTCTTCTAGACGATACGTGCCTGGCACTTATTGGTCCATGTCTTGTCCTGCAATTGACCCACGTGTTATCATTTAAATGGACCACGTGTCTACCTATCGGCGGTAGGCAGCAATGAAAGGAAATTCATCACAGCTGGCATGACATCATAGACGACGTTATGACGTAAGGAAGCAGCGGTAACGGAATCAAGTCATGACGAAAAAACGTCCCGATAGGGATGACATCATTGAAGGACCCTATAATGTCACCAGGCGTTAGTAACGACAGTACACGGTGCCGTCTGCCACCTGGCATCATTCATGACGAATAAAAACCGTCACAAAAGACCATGCCTAGGTCAGGCCGGTCTAGTTGGTCGTGACGAAATTGGATGAATGTCAAGGATAGCCAGTGACATTTTCATATAGAAAAAGCGTCATGGATCCAATTATGACGTTAGGTTTATGACCTTTTTCTTTGTCGTAGAATTCATCACGGATGGCGAGTGACGTTTTACCTCTTCTCAATGACGATATCATAATGTCATGGACCATCCAGAGTCTTTTAGTGTGCCCAGCGGTACCTCTTTCTTTAGTTATCCCATTAATACTCAGATTAAGTTGTTTAGGTACCTCGTTATCCAAAGACTCTCATAAACCCTACACATGAAATTCTACGACTCGCATGGCTCAAACTACTCGTGTAGTAATGGCTCATAAGATGTAGGTACAAGTTTCGGTGGGGTTTAAAAGTAAAGGTTATACAGTACTTGGTATTCCAATCTAATGCAATCGTGACTCAATGAAGCAAGAATAAGATAGAAGCCTAGGTGCTATATGTATGCAAGCATGGGGAAATGGTTGCCTGTCGGATCAGCAGTAGGGTAACCGGGATGCGGGTAGTGCTCAGCCTCTATCCGGAATAAAATTCAAACACACAAAGGCCATAATAAATAAAGTGCGCAGTAATAAAAATATACGCGACAAGCAAACAAGGTATGCCATGATGGAATGATGCACAATTACATGGTATAACATAGCATGGCATGGTTGAGGTGTGGAGTACAAGAATAAAGCATTTCATTAGTTGATTAGTCATATTTTACTCCCATGAACATTGCTGCATTCATTATATTTACATGATGCATACTTCAATTTATATCATGGAATGCAGAAACATAACTTTCTCCTCGCGCTGATCGATTTAGACATATAATTTGTTGAATTTAGATTTACGGAATTAAAATTATGAATTAATTAAGAAATAAGCATTTAATACTATTTAATAATTCGAAAATTTTAATTGCGCAGAATATATTTTAAATAGCATATTCATATTGCTGACATTTTTTGTGATCAGAAAACATATATCATTTGTATTATTTGGAAATATGAATTTAAAGCAATATTTAAATAAAATTAATTCAAATAAGGCCAAATTCAAAGGTTTGACTAGTTTGAATCAATTCTCAAAGTATTTGACTAAATATTTGAATTTACATCAAAAAACCAAAAATTCATAGAAAGTTTGAATTCAAATTTCAAACCATTTGAAAGTTATGAATTAATTTATATATGTATTCATATTATGAAATTTATTTGAATTCAGAAAAACGCAGAGGTTTTTGTTACTAGGGGTTATTCTACCCATAGTCCATGACATGTGGGCCGCAAGCGCTTACTGGCTGCTGACTGGGCTATGGCGTGTTATGGTGACACGCGGGGGCATGGGGGACTACCGGTTGAGGAGTAGAAAACCCATGTGTTATTTTACAAAAGGTTCCGGCCAGTCTATCTGATGAAACTGAACTTGTCGGTTTGACGACGAGACCTGACCGACGTTCAACGTCCGTGGCAATGAATCTACGCAGAATATCGCGATACCGCTAAAACGAAAAAATAAAATCACATATCATACTACAACTTACGTTCTGGGAGTTCTCCTGAAGGAGGGCCGTGGTGGTCGGGCTACCTCCTGGAACAAAGCAGGTTCAGACTACGCGGCTGACAGAGCACCTAACTAAAGAACGCTGCAACAACAGGAAACCGGTGAACTTTCGCAGAGCTCAGGACGGCTGTGGTGGATGGATCTGGGCATACATGTACACGTTTTGATGAGGGGTCTAAGAGCCAGCGAATTATGGGAGGATCTCAGGTTGAGGTTGTTCAAGCGCGATGCAAGCTTGCGGGAAAACGATGGTTTGCCATAGATAAACCGCAGCGCGGCGGTGACAGCGCGCGTAGGGCGTTCGACTGTGGGTGATGGTGATGCAGGCACTAGGGAGAGAGGAGGTGATGTCAGGGAGGGAGTAGAGGCTCACGATAGTACACCCACATAGACGTGGAAGCAGAGGTGGCGGTGATCCAGTGTAGTGCTCGCGAACTGGACCTTTGGGCTCCTCAGGGCCACGGTAGCCACGACATCCTTCCGACGAGGTCCATGCACGACCACGGGTTCTAGGCGATGGAGAGGAGGTAGGGAGCATCCTGGTACTGCTGGTTCTCCTCGGGGAGCGCCAGGTCGACGGGGGCAGCAGGCTAGGGTTTGGGGACAACACGAGTGGCCATGACAAGGTGACCTAGGGGAGGAAGGAGAAGGATATGGTGGCTAGGCACTCCCAGATGCAATCTAAGGAACTAGGTGGTTATGGTGATAAGGGAGATAGTGAGAGAGGCACATGGGGTGCTTGGTTTGCTTTTGCCAAAAGTTGAGAGAGGGGGGTAGCTCGGGGAGGTTCTTTCTTCTCTATTTTTTCTATAGCTAGGGAGGTGAGACCAGGAGAGGGGTAGTCGTGGGGGTGCTGGTTTTATTCTTGCAAAGCAAGAAAGCAAAGGATTAGAGGGGAGGGTGTGTTGGTGGTGGTACACACACATGCACTCACATGCACATATGGTGCCCATGGGTAGGAGTGGAGAGATATGGGTAGATCATTAGGTAGATAGATAAAGGGTAGGGATTTAGTTAGGTTTCTTTTATTTATTTCTTTCATTTGTTTTGTCTTTGTTTATTTTAAACAAGCTCATCTACATAAGCCTCCTACTAGATCAACAATACTAACAAAATCCAACTAGAGCAAAGGTGGAAAAGAAGAGGGCATACTCATGCTTGGTTTGAATTATCAATCTTGAATGAATTCAAATAAAACAAGCTTCCATCATAAAATTCAAAAGAAATCTAGATGAATAAAGATGGTGCAAGCTTTGCATGGGTAATAAATACCACTATTAGTTGTGAAAACAACTACACCATGTCATGATTATTTATTCATACATGCTTCACAATATTAAATTAAGGCCATACCAAAAAGAACGTAAGCTTGCTTCCCATGTGGAATAGATGAAATATAATCATACATGAATATAAACTAGCAATGATATTGTGTGTGTCCCACTAGATGAACATATAGCCACAAATATATTCGAGCATCATCATAACCACAAATACCTACCATATGGAAGATTTACAAACATTCCTACTCACATAGCATGCAAAGGTGGCCATGTGGCTCCACATATTAATATTGTGAAAACAACATGTATCATATATGGGAGCATGTAGAAATAGAAGTCGATCCATCTTATTACATATGAGCTAGACAAATGCCAAAAGAAATTTAAGTGCTCATATATAGTTTGGATGGTGGAAATATAAGGTGGTGACAAGAAAGGTGGTGGAGTCAAGAAAAGATATGCCCACAACTCAACTTTGGCATGAAGCAATTTATCAAGAAGTAAATACAATATATCAAGAGGAAAATACAAGTGATACAATATAATGCATATGGGATAAGAACCAAATAGAGTGGTTTTATGTGATGCTCAAATGCAATGTGGCATGGTGACATGAGCATGATATAATGATGATGCAATAATGATATGTAGAAAGTAGCACCATATAGACTAGACAAGTAGCATTGCAATTGTTAGACAATGTGGATGCTATAGGTGCTAGGTGTTGTGCCCAAGACGCTGGAATTATTCACGACTTCTTTGAACGAATCAGAGAGTGGCTAGCCCATCCCCTAGATCAAAATTGGTAGGCACCAGTGAGCAGGCCAAGGAGGATGTGGCGGCCACTAGTATAGGACGTGAGAAGCTAGGAAGGACCCTCAGGCCCGTCTCCACGCGCCAGTGCCCGGCGGAGGAAAGAACGGCCTACCATAGGGCCTTCGTCGGTGTCTGGACGCACTAGAAAACGGTTGGATGCGCTTATTGACAATCTCAATGGGCTGGTGACTAGGCCTCTGAGGCTCCCTTCGACTTTCTGGGAGGAGGTCTGGGGGAGTGGAGAACTAGGAAGGGCGGTGGGCGGTGAGGAAAGGGATAGAAGATTGAGGAATCCCATTACCCCAAGTTTACTATAGACACGCATTGTTGAAGACATCTACAGTTATTTTGTTGATCTAGCGTGCGGACGGGTAGCTAAGGCTACCCTCTTTGTTATATTGTTATATGCCTGGGTTGCAAAGGTATACCTGGGAAAAAATCTTTCTCAAGAACATTCTACAATCTGTGGAGCTCTGGGTCCTACTAAATATTTTGCAATTTGATGACAATGCGGAAGATGGAATTAATCATAAGCTTAAGGCGGGTGGCCACTACGTTGTCGTGGCGTTAGCTAATGAGGTGCAATTTTTGGGGTCAATCTCCTCCAATATAGACAAGATGGTTTGGAAGGCTTGGAAAACTCCAAAAATAATATTTTTTACTTGGCTTGTAATGCAACATGACTATGGTTGGTGGATCTGTAGGAGAAAAAGTGGCCAAATTATGGGTTGTAGCCCCATTGCAAGTAAATCATCGAATCAATATATAATCCATTTATCAACTGTCGCTTCACCATCCATCTTCGAGGCTTCACACAAGATAGGATAGTACTACACACTCTACATCCTCCGCAATGGGCAAGCCACTCCATCAAATGTTGGTGGTCTATGATGTCAGACGATGAATCTAGGAGAGAAAAGAAAGACACATCGTTAGGATTAAAGATCACAGATGCACGTGAATATGATTGTTTGTTTAGCCAGAAGAGAAGATCAACTTTGGAGAAGTTATCCACCACTATGAAAATAGCATTGTTTCTTCCCTTAGTTTTAAGAAATGAAGTTTGGAGAAACAAGATTACCTTCGAACAATAGAGATTCTTGATATCAACAGAAAAGATTAGAATTGAGGACTTCTCGGATTAGATTCTTCTTGCGCTGGTAAGAACCAAAGGAACACGAAATTGAGGTGCACAGATATACCTTCAAGAGACGGAGATGATGATAGTTTTTGGTGTAGTCCTGAGAAAGAAAGTAGAATTTTGAAGATCGAGAGTCTATTGTAGAGATGCCCATTGCTTTCTTTAACTATGAGGTTAATGCAATAGATTTTGTGATTGATGGAATCAACCATAATTGGCTTTACCAAGAGAAAGGAATTGGATAAAAAGAAGTAAGATATATCTTCCATCCATCTTTCTTAACAATGTCGAGTTCCGATAGGATGAAGAGTATGAGGGGAAGATTTTACGTTTGTTTCCACCAGATTGTTGAAGATGTTTCTCCGACTTGAAATATATGAGACCAACAACAAGAAATTATTGATTACGTTCTTGAGAGAACACTCCAGAAAAAAGGATGGAAGTAAAAGTCTCGAGGGATATAGGCCACTTCCGACTTCCATGGAATGGGTAAAATCGCATTAATCCACCAATTCAATGTACAAGAGTGAATGATAAGAGTAGTCGGATGGGGATCGGTCCATCATGCATCCAAAGCATTACTCCGTACATGAATAGGCAAATCATGCAACCCAACTCTCTGGAATCTAGATTAAAGATCTTGACAAGCATAATTCATGAAGCTACATAAGAAAACAAATATGTGATACAAACACTTCATCGGATCCCAGCAGATAAAGATGATGATGTTGTCATGTCGAAAGTTCCCAAACCACCGAAAAAGATATGAAGGAAGATCATGGAGATAGATAAAAGATTCAACATATAGATTAAGGATGGCACCCAAACTTTAGTAGAAGAATTATGAAAGATCTGGAAATTCTTCGTGGCATCCGACAAATTTAGGATAGAAGATCAAACAAGAGGGTTTCAAAAGGACTCTTGATGAGCGGAATACCAGAAGAACTTCTTATCCTTCTTGAGAACATCTAAGATACATTTATCCGTCTTGAGGAAGTTTTCAACAAAGAAGCAAGAATTACTTATCAAACCGAGGAAAAGCTTGATGACCCAGAAGTATAGGGGGTGTA
Organism: Avena eriantha; assembly: GCA_910589775.1. NCBI lineage: Eukaryota > Viridiplantae > Streptophyta > Magnoliopsida > Poales > Poaceae > Avena > Avena eriantha. The sequence goes on from OU342742.1 coordinate 389,165,239, forward strand.
TCGCAGTATTTTCGAGGGAAGTGAAACCAAATTTATTGATTCGACACAAGGGGAGCCAAAGAATATTTATAAGCCTTAACAACTGAGTTGTCAATTCAGCTGCACCTAGAAACAATCTTGCTCACAGCAGTTTATCAGTAGCAACAGTTTTGTAGTAGGAATAGTAAAGTAACATCAGTAGCAAAGCAAAGACAGTAGTAGCAAAATCAGTAAACAGTGGGATTCGAGTGCGGTAGGCATAGGGATGGATGGACGGGCGTTGCATGGATAAGACAATTCACATAGCAATCAGAACATAGGACAATTGCAGATAAATAAGATAAAGCACCCAAGTACTAGACAATCCTAGGCATGTGTTCCATATATAGTCATACGTGCTCGCAATGAGAACTTGCACAACATCTTTTGTCCTGCCAGCCCGTTTGCAGCGGGGCCTCAAGGGAACAACTGGCAATTAAGGTTCTCCTTTTAATAGAGCACTGGAGCAAAGCATTAACACTCCGTCAACACATGTGATCCTTACATCAAAGCCTTTCCCTTCCGGTTATCCCGATTTCTGTCACTTCGGGGCCATAGATTCCGGACAACAACATGTGTATACAACTTGCAGGTAAGACCATAAACAATACTATCATAATGAATCAATAATAAGTTCAGATCTGAAATCATGGCACTCGGGCCCTAGTGACAAGCATTAAGCACAACAAGTCGCAACAAAGTCATAAAGCACTAATAAAAGATACTAGGCACCATGCCCTAACAATCTGATGCCATTACATGAACGATCTCATCCAATCCCTACCATCCCCATAGCCTACAACGGGGGATTACTAACTCATAGATGGGGGAAACATGGATGGTCGATGGAGAAGCGATGGTGATGATGATGGCGATGATCTCCTCCAATTCCCCGTCCCGATAGGGTGCCAGAACGGAGTTTCTGCTGCTGTTTCGTGGAATCTGGTGGTGGCGGTGGAGCGGAACTCCTTTTGGAAAAACGTCGAACCCCCCTAAAGTTTTTAGGTCAGAAGGCTCCTTATAGGCAAAGAGAGAGGCCGAGGGGGTGCCTGGGGGGCCCACACCACCCCCTGGCGCGGCCTGGCCTGGCCCGCGCCACAGGTGGTGTGGCCAGCCCCAGGCTCTTCTCCGTCTCGTATTCTGGCTCCTGAGTCTTCGGGTGAAATATGATTTTTGGCATACTTTCCGGGATATTTCCTGATAGTTGATTTTCTGCACAAAAAGTAGACACCAAGGCAGTTCTGCTGAAAACAGCATCAGTTCGCATTAGTTGCATCCAAATCACACAAGTATAGAGGAGAAACAATAGCAAAAGTGTTCGGGAAAGTAGATACGTTTTCGACATATCAACTCCCCCCAAGCTTAGCTTATTGCTTGTCCTCAAGCAATTCAGTTGAAAACTGAGTGCGATAAAAGAACTTTCACGAACACATTTGCTTCATATGATGTAAATATTCTCAGCAATGTGATCAACTACTTAGACAATTCATAATAAAGAGTATGCAACTGAGTCTACTTAATAGTCATTGCAAGCTAAGAAGAGATTCCAACTCAAGAATAATAAGTAGCATAAAGCACGAACATAAGCAACATTACAATGCTCATAGAAAGGTATGATAGAGTGGTATCTCGCTTGCCTTTGATTATGAATGCCAAGGCACCTCTGAAGTTCAAGTGATGACTAGAAGTAAAGATATCAAAGATACAAGCATCAAAGTCATAACACAAATAATCAAGTATTGGAACAAACACAAAGAATGACAACTATGCTCTCAAGAAGGTGCTCAAAGAATATGTGGAGACTCAACAAGTAAAATAAAAAAGGTTTTGAATAATTTTGAAAGGCTTCCAGATGCTGAAAGTATGGTACTCGTTAGCTTTGAGCTCTCATTGCCCCTATCATAGGCATCTTTAATATGGTTAAGGTGAAAGTGAGGTCCAATCTGAGTTATATGCTTGACAAACTATAAACTGAAAATCCCAAGTCCCTTGAGTACGAGGGCCGCTCCTCATGCTACTCAACTTTAGTTACCGGTAAGTTCTTGTCATCGTAAGTACGTGTGTATCATTAAGAACCGCCAACGGGGTACCCCTTGCCCGATGATACGGAAGAATCCCCATATCAAAATGACAAGGCAAGCAGACAATGAGTATCTCAGCAATCTTCTTATTTACCATGGGAAAATGGTGCTTTTTTCTCTCTTTCCTCTTTTCATAAAACTCTTTTTTTCTTTTTCTCAATAGCTATACTCTTTTTTTATAAGAAGAATGCTTCATAGATATTATTATGGTTACGCTGCAGGTTTCTACCATGTCAGCATGGATTAGACCAGCGGCCCAGGCGTTTCTCTAACACACATACATAACTCCATGGACTTACAAGCTCCCCTTTTATTTCACACCGATGACATCCGCAAACAAAAGAGCAAGGTATCAACTAGGTATATAATTACAAGTGTTGAAAGTGTTCCCCGTGACAGCAAGGTTCTGCTAATCCCTAGCCTATAATTTGCAAGCATATAACTTTCATGGAGAGTTCACAATGTTTCAGGTTTATTAAGTGCGGAAAATAAAGTGTGTCATCAAGTTCGTGAGAGATTTACTAACTAACTTTCTCATAGCAAGCAAACATTTTATTCGGAAGAAAACAAGGCATATTGAATATGCACGGAAGTAGCAAATGATGCTAATGGGTAGGTATGGTGGACACTTTGGAAATATTTGGTTTAGGGAGTTGGAAACTTGAGTAAAACACTCAGTGGAAGTGAAGGCTAGCAATATTAAGGGAGCAACAAACGAGAGAGCAATAGCTATCATTATCATGCTTCCAACAAAACAAGACTACTCATGGCATGAAAATGATTCAAGATCCTCAAGGCAAAATAATTCATCAAGGCTTAACTGATTATCACAGTCATGTGCATGCATGAGCATGTGCCAAGTCAATCAAATGAAACATTCAGAGGAGGATACCACAGTGTCATACCAATTTATGAATAGAGTAATGCAAGCAACCATTCATAAAACATGCTACAAACTATTAGTGAGCTGGAGCTAACCATAAGAAAGCAAGAACTACTAAGCATCCAAAGAAAACATACACTCTACATGAACGGACTAAGCAAGCTCGCAATGATGAGTATATGTACAAAAATGAAAACAAATAGAGTTCGTTACCAGCCTCTTACCACGCCTCAAGTTGTCATTAATCCTCATTATTGCTCTTCACTTGTGTGGCTTGAATAATAATATGAAACCAATAATCCACTGAGAACTGCCGAACCCTGTAGCGAACTCGCAAAAACCAAAGAAGAACGACAAATATTTTTGGTGTTTTTGATTTTTAAACAAAAACCAAAAGAAAAAACAAGCAAAGCAAAATCTTTTTGGGTTTTTCAAATAGTTCAAACAAAGCAAAAAGGAAAAAAGCAAACCAAAGCAAAAATAAGAAGCAAACCAAAGAGAAACAACAAAAATATTTTTGGTCTTTTTGTGTTTTAGAAAGCAAAAGCAAAGAAGAACGAAAACTAGAAAGAGAACGAAAACATGAATATACAAAGTACCGACGCAACATGATATGGAGATGAGTGCGATGTCGGCGTACCTCCCCCCAAGCTTAGGCTTTTGGCCTAAGGGTATCAATCCATGTATGAATAGGGGTTCCAAGCGGGCGGATCTTGGTAAGAATGGTCGTAGCTGGGCCCATGAGAAGAAGAAGAGGATCCCCAATCATAAGCGGGCTATCGATATGAAGACTCTCCCTCATTCGAGGGCTGGATCGAATCATCCGTAACCTCCCTTCTAGTGTCCTGCTCCTGTTGGGAGAGCTCTCCCAAGTACGTGTCAAGCTCCTCCTCAGTGAGGGACCATCCTTCCATGTTATCAAGGTTAAACAAAATAGGTGCAGGCAAAAGAACAACACGCTCGGACTTGCTTTCTCCAACCAGCTTTGAGAAAGGTTATTTCATAAGATAACTCACTCAAACTAGCCCACAAGGAAATAAATTTATGCTATATCATGGAATTAAAATCAAGCCTCTCTATGGGAAACTGTAGGTCTAGATGATGAGGCACTAAACCATGCAATGCTAGTAAACGAGAAGCAACGAGGCCTCCACAAACTCCACCTTTCTCACGGTTAGCAGCAAGACGGAAAGCTATTAAAGCACCCAAGTTGTAAGACCTATCTCGTCTAAGAGCAGCAGAGATAAATGCTAGATCAAACGAAGATAACTTATTGGCAGTTTTCCTAGCAAGAACACACTTGGCAATAAAGTAGGCAAAGTAGCGAATGGAGGGAAAATGAATGTTACAGATTTTTCCATTCTCCTTCGAGAAGCTACTCCCTTGACAAATTTCTGCTATAAATCCATGAGTGGTTCCGGTCTCTCTTTAATCTTCTTACATGATCCCCATTGAGGTACGTTAATAGCTGCACAAAAATCATCAAGAGAAAGATTGACAGCAATATTGTAAATTTTGTAATGGACCATGGGGTTAGGCAAAGAGTGACTAAATTTGAAATCCTGCACCACAGACATGGTTAGCTTCACAAATTGACAAGGTTCATCTTCCAAGAAGCGCTCTAACCCTGCATTAGAAACCAAAGTGTGGAAATCTTGTAAAAATTCCTACATCTCTCATGAACTCAGGGCATGGATAAATGGAGGGAAAAACTTCCTCCTCCCTGTGGACCTTCATGACCTCAGGCACCCAAAGCTCATGTTGGTTTAGGTGGTGTTCACTCATCTTCTATTCTGAAATTTAAACACCTATTAAACAAGTGATTGCAAAGTAAATATAATGAAGGATTCTACTCATAGGGACTTGCAAGAGGCCTAAACATGCATCAAAACTATATCTCTAAGCATCAAACAAGCTTACAAGCTCTCATAACCAGTCACCTACAGCAGCAAAATACTCAACATACAATCCACTAAACACAAATCTACTTGGACAAGGGGAGGAGTCACATACCAAGGAACAATTGCTCCAAATTTCAGCAAGAAAGATGGGCTGAGCAAAGAGATCGAAGAAATCAAGAGCAAGCACAGAGAGAAGGCGATTTTGAGATATGAACTGGAGCTTACTCAGGAGAGAGAAGAAAGTGGCAGGAGAGAGAGGTAGTGGGGGGCCAGGGGTGGCCCACACCAGGGCATGGCGCCACCCAGGGCTGGTCGCGCCACCACATGGTGTGCCTGCCTGGTGGGCCCCCCTGGTACCTACCAGGTACTCCTCTGCCCCTTTTTTCACGTAAAAATTTAATATGAATTTTCTGGAATTTTTCGAGACACTTTATTTTTGGGCAATTTTCAGAAATAGAAGAATGATTTTTCTGACAGACAGATTTTTTTTCTTTTTGGGTGCTCATAATTTGAAAGGATGTACCTGATCAAGAAAAAGTATGTACCCTGAATAGGTGACTTCAAAAAGTCGGGGTTTATACTTTGAGAACTTTGCACACAAGTGATGTTCACGAAGCTAGAGAGAAAAAGAAGAAGATGTTCTTCTATGTTCTTCCATTGGATGAATAATTATCTCACCCTTCAGATGATAGAACAGATGTCGAGTTGTCCACATAGTTGATCGGATCACCGGTTGCAAAGATAAAGAGATCTTGGATGAAGAATCGATGATAACTCGTACCTTTAAGCAAGCCATCAGAGATGAAAAGATGACATTCTCCTGTATCAAAAAGAAACTTGCAGATGTGGAGTTCAAAAATATGTGAAGCATGATAAACGGATGATAATCCACCATAATTCCTTAATAAATCTCTGGATTTACAAAGATAATTGGATATGACATATATATGATCGCGGAACAACTCAAATACTCCAGAGTTAAACACAATCATTTCAAGGATTAGATTGATAGCGTTGACTATATTACACTCATGATTGGTGTCATATAGCTATACTGAGAACCAAATAACAATCACAAGCATTGGATCGATGCAAGTTATGCATTTAGACAAAAAGAATTGAAGATGAAGTAAAAACTCCAGATTGAGGTGTCGGTAGCAAGAGATCGAGTTAGCATGGACATGCCGATAAAATAAGATAGATATCGTAACCCACAAGACTGAAAAGGAGTGTGGAAACATAGATGTATCAGAGAAACAATTTCCGCATTTTTCAGCATTAAAATACCAACTAGATGCAAAAACAACTTAACATAAAGATATTAGCAACTCCACATTTTGTGAAAATGTGCCAAAGAATGAACGCCCTTAACAAGATCGTGTCAATTAACAAAGTGTCAGATAGATCGTTTCGGTTTACACAAAAGCCTGTCGGTATGGAATGTGCTAGCAGTTGATAACCAAAGGCAGATTGCGAGTTGGATGCAACAGATCAACAAAGAATTAACACATGCTATTGTACTACATATACCCCGAACACGTGTATCCTAGTTTGAATTTTTAGAAGAGGATAGACAAGCGTTACACTTCCTTAGAAGAAAAGGGTGGGTGGGTGGGTAAGAAGGAAAATGGAAGTAGTCCTACTCTCGCGTTTAGTTTTTCCATAATATACATAGCTACCAAAATATTTACTAGACTGATCTTGGTTTAGACCCTGAAGGGAGGAATGGCTCTAATACCAATTGTAATACCTCAAACTCTACGCTCTAAGAAACAAACCAGGATGCACCCAAAGTGCATAAGGTGTCCTACCACGGAGGCCCAAGGTCCACCCACATGTAGGCCTCGTCTGAGTGGAGCAAGGCACGGTACCAGCCAACCACCCTATCCATTTTGCAAGAACATCATATCAAGTGCGAGCGGCATAGTCGACAGGTATGTGATCAAGACATACACAAGTGTGTATGTCCGTGACATACAATAGTACATCAGAGACAAACCATAAAAAACAATAGAAATAGAGATATTCAACACCATATGACAAGATCCAAATATCCTAGATAGAGATAACAATTCGAAATATATCCTCATACATCACACATCAGAGTATCAAGTGGAAGCGGAAAACAAGATCCGAGTACGTACAAGAAGAAAATTGGCATAAGATGCGTCTAAAATAAGAACATCCTGCCTAGAGATCTCACGGATCTCTATCCCTAGAATCTCTACACCTGATGATCATTGCCACCATCATCGGTCTCCTTGACCCAGTACCCTTCCTATGAGCAAACATGTCCATCTGAACCAAAATATTTATTGTGTGAGACCTTAGGGGTACTCAGCAAGTCTTAATGCATCTAAAGAGAATAACCTAGGGTGACGCAATTGCATCGAAAGATAACATCTAAACAGTTATATGGATACACGCTACAACATCCCCCTAACCAGAGATTGATGGAAGCTCATTAATTAGTAACAATAGTTATATAAGTAACATAAATAAACATTGCTCGCCCGCCTTCTCTCTTACCGATGAGAAGGCGAAACAACATCCCATCCGTTGGTAGTTTTATTAACCAGTCCATGAGTGTTTCACTATTTACTAGTCATGCTTTGGTCAAATTAAAGGCGGTACTTTAGTTATAGTTACCTATGATCGAGAAACTGTGCTTTGAGTTGTCCATAACCATGGACACGGCTTTCATAAAGATTTACCCTATAGGGTTGCACAAATAGCAACACATGCACGATTAACCTTGGGAAAAACCAAATAAAATGCAACGAGTCCTCACGAAAAAGTATTCACAAGATTCATAAATAATTTCAAGACGCCACCCTAGTAAGCTACCCGCAACAAAGTTGGCCAGCTCTGAGATGGATCCACGGTTTGTGTCAATGGCTGTAAATGACTGGGAACCTGAAAGTGTGACTGGGCTTGTCGATACCATGAAAACATTCCACATTCCTAAACAGTACAGCGCTCCACGCGCAATCGTAAATAATGCGATAAAGCGTGGCATAGGTACAAGATAGTAATAACGCCCCAAACTAGTTTGTGGCCCTAAGAAATAAAGTGTGAATCAAGCTTAGGCTAAGGGGATTCATGGTCCCACATGCGGATAGTGCGACAATGAAGGAACAAGTATCAAGTACTCGGGGCCTACGAGACACAAGAGAGTGTGGAAGAACCAAATAATAACTATTGCCCACCGGTGCCTCTTTATTTAGTTATACCATTACTACTCACATTAATTTGTTGAGGTACCTCCTTATCCAAAGACTCTCACAAATCCTACACATGAAATTATATGACTCGCATGGCTCAAACAACTCCTATAGTAATGGCTCATAGGATGGAGGTACAAGTTTCAGTGGGGTTTAAAAGTAAAGGCTATGCAGTACTTGGGATTCCAATCTAATATATTCATGACTTAGTGATGCAAGAATAAGATAGAAGCATAGGTGATATATGTATGCAAGCATGGGAAAATGCTTGCCTGTTGGATTAGCAATAAGGTAACCGAGATCCTGTTAGTACTCTAGGTTCTCTTGATAGTTCCCTTGCTCAATGGCTGTTCAAAATAAAAGCCAAACACAAAAAGGCCATAATAAATAAAAGTGTGCAATCATAGGAATATATGCAATAAGCAAACAAGGTATGCCATGATAGAATGATGCATAATTGCATGGTATAACATAGCATGGCATGGGTGAGGTGTGGGGTACAAGAATAAAGCATTGGTGTATTCATTATATTTACATGATGCATGCTTCAATTTATATCATGGAATGCATAAACAGAACGGTCTCATTGCGCTGGTCGATTTAGACATATTACCAAATTTGGATTTATGGAATTAAAGTTATGAATTAACTAAGAAATAGACATTTAATAGTATTTAATAATTCGAAATTTTTAATTGCCCAGAATATATTTGAAATAGCATATTCATATTCCTGACATTTTTCTGATCAGACAACATATATCATTTGTATTATTTGGAAATATGAATTTAAAACAATATTTAAATCAAAATAATTCAAATTAGGGCCAAAGTCAAAGGTTTGACTATTTTGAATAAATTCTAGAAATATTTGACTAAAGATTTGAATTGACATTAAAAAACAAAACATATTTCATATAAAGTTTGAATCCAAATTTCAAACCACTTGAAAGTTATGAATTAATTCATATATATTCATCTTATGAAATGTATTTGAATTCAGCAAAAATGCATAGGTTTTTTTTTACCGGGGGCTATTCTTCCCATAGTCCATGACATGTGGGCCGCAGGAGCTTACTGCTGTTGATTGGGCAATGGCGTGTGGTGGTGACACGTGGGGGCGTGGGGGACTACCGGTTGATTAGTCCTAGGGGTGTTTTTACAAGAGATTTCAGAAAGTTTGTCTCATGAAATCGAACTCGTTGGTTCGCCGATGATATCTGGCCAGCGTTCGTTAACCGTGGCGACGAATCTACGACGAATATCGCGACGCTGCTAAAACGGAAAACGAAGATCACCTGTCATACTACAACTTACGTTCAAGAAGTTCTCCCGGAGGAGGGCTGTGGTGGCCAGGCTACCTCCTGGAAATAAAGCAGGTTCAGACTGCGCTGGCAGAGCACCAGACTGAAGAGCGCCACAACATTAGGAAACCGGTGAACTTTCGCAGAAGTTCGGGACGGCTGTGGTGGATGGATCTGGTCATACATGTACTCATTTTGAAGAGGGGGTCTAAGAGCTAGCGAATGGTGGGAGGATCTCAGGTTGAGGTTGTGTAAGCACGATGCGAGCTTGCAGGAAAACGATGGTTTGTCAAAGATAAACCGCAGCGCGGCGGCGGTAGCGCGTGCAGGGCATTCGACGGCGGGCGATGGTGATGCAGGCACTAGGGAGAGAGGAGGTGATGTTAGGGAGGGACTATAGGCTCACGAGAGTACACTCGCGTAGCCGTGGAAGCAGAGGTGGTGGTGATATGGCGTAGTGCTCGCGAACTAGTCCTTCGGGCTCCTTGATGCGTCCAAAATTGAAGCATATTTACCTTTTGTTTTTGCATAAATAGAGTAGAGATTTTTGTATTTCACTGTGCCTACGCACGCTATTTCGTTCTTGTTTCATTAGGATCCCAAATCATGAAGTCATATATAAACATATCAATTAGATCTGTCATATTGTGCAATTACATGATATTTCTAAGTGATAAAAGTCACTTTATGAATTTACCTTCGCACCTGGAAGAATAACAAACAAGGAGGCATCACTACCGATAATGACCACTGGTACGGGCGGAGCCTGCCCGTACCGTCTACCCGTACCAGGCACCATCATGACTGCCTCGTCAAATAGTTTCTCCTAGCAAAGACGAAAGGCAGATCCGACATTCACAGCCACCATAAAACACGAAACACCACATCCGAGAGGGATCTGAAGGAGAAGCTCAACTGGAGTAAAATCTTGGGTGCTTCACGGATCATTGGAGGAAAACGCATCATCCCCTTCATCATCAACCGCTGCATCTTCATCACCACCATTACTCCATCTTTCAGGTATTAGATCTCTTTTTAATTCCAGATCCAATTGTGGTTTGCATTAAATCTAGCCCGTACTTTAATCCATTCATTTGATTATGATGATATTGTTGATTGCTTCCATGAGTGAGTAGTTCCTTTGTTCTTCGGGAGATGGAGAACGCTAGCACCATTATGAACTTGTAATAAAGATGATCTATTCTTGTGTCCATATGACTTGCTTGTCTATGATATAATTATGATTTGTGTTTGATTTCTCTCTTTAGATGATATGTGAAGTGGACCACATATCATTTGCCTTCGGGACTAAAGGGAGAAAAAACCCCTTTGGACATGTCTTGGAAGCATACCCGGAATGCCCCGTGACAGATTGGCGCCGGCTCGTAATGTACACGGTTAAAGGGGGTTTAAAGAGGGACTCCCTAAGCTAATTACAATATCCATGGGAAACCCTTAATTGCGGTGATCTATAAGGGTGATTTCTCTCAGACATTGCAGTGGTTATTTAGAGGTGACCTCAAACTTGGCTCAACAAAGTGGCTTCTTACAAGCCTTGTCGTAAACATCTTATTATGGGGCTCTCTCCATACATATCATGACACAAGAAGTATGTTATCTTGATTACATATAACAATAACTCTATGCTAGTGGTGTATCCTACATCCCTGAGAACATTTTAGCCCTATTGAGTTCAACCTTGCTTTCATTTAATCTTGTTACTTGTTTTCTTTTACTTGTTTTAATTACTTTTATGCAAACAACCATAAACCTTCCAAACACCCTTTACATGAGATCAAAGACAACTTATAAGTATACTTTGGTACAGAGTAACGAGGGGCATAAATATATTTACCGATAGCTCTCTGTGGGTTTGATATCTTTACTTAGAAATTAGCTACAATTGGTCTATGCACTTACAGTCATCAAGCTATTTTCTGGCGCCATTGCCGGGGAGCTAAGAGCTTTGGTCTTTGTTCTTAGTTACTTACTTAACTCATTGTTTTACTAAAGTTGTTTATTAGTTTCAGGTGATACATTATGGATGAATACCAACATATAATCCAGCTTGAGGCTGTGAGGAATTCTGGTCCGCCCATGGACTCTTATTTAAAATCCAATAACCCAAGAGGGTATGATATTAACCCCATGCTTTTAGATCTTTTGCATGCAAAGAAATTTGAAGAAGATGGTACGGAGGATCCATATGAGCATGTAGGATTCTTTGAAGATATTTGTGGGACTTTCCATCTTAATTTACAAACTGGGGATGAGGTGAAATTTGCTCTATTTGCTCAAACCCTCATTGATGAGGCTCGTTCTTATTATATTCAAAGTTCTACAAAGATTACTACTTACTGGGAGAGACTAGCCTATCTATTTTTAGTTGATTTCTTTGCCAGGACAAAAACTCTTGGTGCAAGGCGCATGATTAAAATTTTTAAAGGAAAACCTGAAGAAAGCTTGCATGAAGGATATACAAGATTTCGGGGTTTGCTTGATCGTTGCCCCCATCATAATTCCCACCTTGGCTAGTGATACATAGATTCTACGCAGGTTTGAATGATAATAATAGAAATGAACTCGATTCCCTTACTAATGGGTCGTTCACCGAATTCAGTATTGATAGAATATGGAATTTTTTATATACAGTGAATAGGATAGAGAAAGCCTATTGTGAGGCAGAGCTTAAAAAGGAAATTCCCATAGAGTTTAATTTTTTACCGAGGTTTATAGCTTCTAGAAAGGTAGAAAATTTGCTTGGGAATTTTAATCTTGACCATCACATGGTTATTCAAATTGTTAGATCCTATGCTCACTACCTGCAGATTCCAAAAGATTGGGAACGCTATACACCACATGTGGAAGAAAAACCCTCTAAAACTTGCTGTAATGATAGATACTAATAAATGCAAAAGAAAATGTTAGCTGAAGAGGAAACTATTCTAACTAAGGTAGTTGATAGTAGGGGTGAAGGGAATAAAAGAATAGTAAGGTTAACTAGGGATTTAGGAGCCATTAAAGAAAACATTGGGATAGTAAAAGAACTTTTGGAACCTGAATTGTTCAAGGCAGAGGTTATAATGGTAAGCAAAGAAATCCTCCGAAATGGTAGGAGGAATATTTGATGGTAATAACAAAAGTCAACAGAAAATTCCTTTTTGTTTAGAAGTGATTACTTATGTAGGGTTCTGTGACTTAAGTGCTTCTATAAACATAAAATGCCTTATACTATTTATGAAGAATTGTGCAATCATCTTGATGAATCCTACCTTGAGGCATTAGACGTAACTTTATGTTTTCTAATAGAACTTTGCATCATACTCGTGGGATACTTCGCAATGTTTGCATTTTTGTTGGGGCTTTTGTGTATCCAATTGATTTTCATATTATCGAAATACACTTGAACTCCAGTTTGTGACACCCCCGGGATTAGGGCTAGACAAATCCCAGACCTCCGTCTGATATAAGCCTAACCTAAATCTTGGAAGCATACAGAGAAAGAATCGGTAACATTATAGTGACCCTACGACACCAAAATTATTACAGCAAGCTCATAACTGAGCCAAGAGCCAAAATATTACAAGCAAACGTCACTGACCACAAACATCAAACAACGGAAGGAAAATTATGATATTTAGTATATCAAACTTAATAAATGGCCTAAGAGGCCTAAAGCATAATGATGACATCCCAATCCATAGATTCTAGGCTGCAAACCGGGAACCCCAAACTACTCATCGATGTCGATGCTGTAATGAACTTATCTTCTGTGGTAAGACTTACCTGCTGCAAAAGTATCAACAAAGCAAGTCTAAGTACAAGGTCTACTCGCAAGACTTATGGTTGGTGGAGTTCTTTTTCATAAAGCTATCTTTCTTTGTAAGATAGAGAGGAGAAGCTTGACTAATAGAACATTTGAAAGGGGATAAGAAAGCGATATCACTAGCTTTGATCATCTTTGATATCCACCGAATATTTATCGGCCGAACCTATCAACTAGGATCACCCCTCGAATCCCCGAGGAAGCATACTTAGAACACACTTTACTTGCTTGCCAAGTTTTACGATTAGGTTATAGTTCGCTATGATCATCACGGCTGCTCCCAAGTCGTCCATAAGCATGGAGATGGCTTTTCAAAAAGATTATTACCCTACAGGGGTGCACAACTTTACCCACACGTACTAACCTTCTCTTAATGCCACTAGTAGTAGCTCTCTTCCTTGGAAGGCCGACAGAGGGTGGTTAGACAAGGCCTTTACCTTGCTTTCGCCGAGACCATGAGTCGTGCCCTAAGGAGATGCCGCCGTAATGGGTGAAGTCGCGAAGTCGGTCCCTAGAGATATGCGCAGGGTTCAACATTATGGAGGCCGTGCCTCTCTTGATCCTGGCCATGCTTACCTACCTATATGAATGCACCTCCTTCCCGCCTTCGAGAACAACCAGAATGCATATGTCGAATGGGACACCCGAACTATGTGACTCATGGAATCTACTAGGCAAGTTAGTTGGTCGAGGGGGTTTCTAGGCCCCCGTGTGGATATACGCTCGTCTTGGTTCAAGAGGGAAGAACTCGGATCCTAGTGGTGGCAACTATGGGACTGCAAAAACCACAATCCAACGTGGCCTCCCATACAAGCTGTAGCATGTTTAACATTCATCTCTGATTATACCACGTCATCCTGTCCAACTAGGTTCATTCGTATCTCTGATTCATCAACCATATGGACCAGCGGGAACAGCTAAGCATGGCTAACCACAACAGATTTAACAGCTATAGTAAAGCTCATAAGCCAAATCCTAGTTATGCTAGGAGCAGTGGACTAGGGAATATAGGCTACAAAGGTAACATGCATCACATAGGATTGATATATCTATCGATAAAATACGTTGGAATCATATGCACATGGCAAGAATGAAATACTTTAAAATCGTAGGATTATATCATGTGTGGGGTTATGCTTGCCTGTTCCCGTTGATACCAAATACGGAACAATCGTTCGTTGATAACCTTTGATGGGGTTGATATCGGCCTTTGATCTTGGAGTCGGTATCGTAATCTACCGGAAAGAAAGGGGAAAACAATCAACATGTTGCATCGATGCAATGCTCAAGCAGGGATGATGATATGACAAGTTAAATTGTATAGAAATGTCACCCTAAAGTATGCTTAGCAATTTTAAGCGGGGTTCGAGGGGTACAAACCCTAGAATAGTGGGAACCTCGGAGCACCTAGGGGGTTGCTGTTGTTCTTTTAATTAAACTTGCAATTTAAGTTGTTGAACAATGCATGATTATGAGTCTATTCGGTAGATCTCATTTTTCTAAACATTTTAATATATTATACATATATTTCTGACTTAAAATCAATTAGGTATGACTTTTCCCAATTTAAATCCATTTTAAATCATTTTTAAAACAATTAAACATTTTTGAATTATTAAATATTTATCCACCTAGACCCACATGTCAGACTTTTATTCTTTTTAGAAAATCATTTCCAAAATGAATAAAATCCTGACGAACTGGGCCCACCTGTCATATTAATATTTATAGAAAACATTTTAAATAAAAACAAAAGGGGATTATTTCCTCATCTGACGTCATGCTGACGTCAGCCATGGAGCTCGTCTTCAGGTCGATCAAGCTCTGGTCGATTGAGCGCGCGAGGGCTAGAGAGGGAGGAGCGCTGGAAAGAGCGCGATGCGGTTGACCATATGGTGGTGGCACCAGCAACTATTGGCCACTGGAGCAGTGTGATCGACGGCGGCCGATGGCGGAGCTTGCAGCTACACGAGAGCGGTAGGGAGCGACAAGGAGACACAGGAGAGCACTGCCGTGCTCAGGGGCTCACCACGGACCCTATGGAGAGGTCGGCGAGGGGAGGTGAGCCCGAATGACAAAGAATCAACAACGACAACTGCGACGGCCGGTGATGTCTATGCACTTCTATTATTGTAGACAGTTGTTGGGCCTCCAAGTGCAGAGGTTTGTAGAATAGCAGCAAGTTTTCCCTTAAGTGGATCACCCAAGGTTTATCGAACTCAGGGAGGAAGTGGTCAAAGGTATCCCTCTCAAGCAACCCTACAATCAAGATACAAGAAGTCTCTTGTGTCCCCAACACACCCAATACACTTGTCAGGTGTATAGGTGCACTAGTTCGGCGAAGAGATAGTGAAATACAAGTGGTATGGATAATTATAAGTCGTAACGGTGCCATAAAATAGCTTTGATGGCGCGTGGTTGATGGGTATGAAGAGACTAAAGGCAATCTGAAATAAAGATGGAAGGAAGCAAACATGTAACATATCTAGTTGCAAATGATGTTTCAATGCTTAGAAACAAGGCCTAGGGATCATACTTTCACTAGTGACACTCTCATATAAATATCTTCTCTTTATGATACTACTCTGAACTACTCTCTGGTTGGACACTCTAATCCATGGTAGGGCTATAACAGCACACCTCAA
Organism: Avena eriantha; assembly: GCA_910589775.1. NCBI lineage: Eukaryota > Viridiplantae > Streptophyta > Magnoliopsida > Poales > Poaceae > Avena > Avena eriantha. The sequence goes on from OU342742.1 coordinate 389,181,120, forward strand.
AGTTCGCTTTCCCCATTTAGATAACCCCACATTGTCACCTTGAGCACTAGATGGTTCCAACAAACACCACAATTTCATAGAAACATCCAACTCCAAATATAACTCATAACAAGTATTTGTAATCTCTAGCCTAAGTGCCACACGGTGTGCACGCTGTCACTTTCACACACATGGGGAGAGCAGAGATCTATTAAAGCACTTGAGTATCAAGGTAGATCTACTTGATTACCAAGCTCATGATCTTAATTAGATCACGCATAGAGAGAGAGAGATGAACACATAGCTACAGGTAGAGCCCTTAGCCTCGAGGAAGAACTACTCCCTCCTCATCATGGGAGTCAGCAACGGCGATGGAGATGGCAGTTTTGATCGATGGAGATGGCTCTGGTGCCATTTCCCTGTCCCAGCAGGGTGCCGGAATAGAGACTTTCTGTCCCCCGAATTTCCCCTTCGGTGGCAGCGGTGCTTCAGAACTTTTCGTGGTTGGAGGCTAGATTCTTTAGGGTTTCTGCATCGGAGGCTTCTTATAGGCGAATGGGCAATGTCAGAGGGTGGACCAGGGGCCCACACCACCTGGTGACGCGGCCAGGGTGGACCCGCGCCACCACATGGTGTGGCCAGCCCCTGGCCCCTCTCTCTCTCGTCTTCTGGCTCCATGAGTCTTCCGGTGAAATATCGAATTTGGCTTTTGTCCGGTCCAATTCCGAGAATATTCATTTTTTGGCTTTTCTGGAACCAAAAATAGCAGAAAACAGGCAATTGGCACTGTGGCATCTTGTCAATAGGTTAGTTCTAGAAAGTGTATAAAAATACCTTAAAGTGTGGACAAATCATAGGACAAATGATATGAAACAAGCATGGAACATCAAAAAATATAGATACGTTTGGAACCTATCGACATCCCCAAGCTTAACTCCTGCTCGTCCTCGAGTAGGTAAGTGATAAAAAAGAAAGAATAATTTTTGAGGTGACATGCACCATCACAATCTTGATCAAACCATTTGTAAGCATCGAAAGCTGGGATCAAAGAACTCTAAACATGAGCATAAAAGATGGAGTTCTAACAATAAGACATAGTGACTATGCATACAACATGAAAGGGCACGACAAAATATTCATGAATACCAATGCTTTGTAAGACGTTTGTTTGTTTCACATAAAGAAATTATAACAAGAATATTATTCAGCTTGTCCCTCATAGTGTAGCAAAACATAAATGCATAGGACACCTTCAAAGTTCATAAGGGTGACTAGATATAAATAGTTTAAGAACAAGTAGTATCATAGTTATGAATCAATCAACATGTCTTGGGACAATGCACATTAAACTAAAAATGGCCACTATGCTCTCTCAATAGGTGCATAAAGATAGAAGATGGAGAGTCAACATAAAAGTAAAAGAAAGGCCTTCATAGAAGGAAGCAGGGATTCAAGTTTCATAAAGAGCTTCCAAAAATTATGGTACTTATTAGCTTTCAGCTCTCATTGCCCCTATCATAAGAATCTTGAAGTGATTAAGGTTAAAGTGAACAAACTATGGAGTATATGCTTGACAAAGTATAAGTTGGTAATCTCATGTCCCTTGAATACGAGGGCCACTCCTCATGCTACTCAAGTTTAGTTACCGGTAAGTTCTTGTCATAGTAAGTACATGTGTATCATAGAGAACCGCCAACGGGGTACCCCTTGCCCGATGATACGGAAGAATCCCCGTATCAAAATGACAAGCTAAGCAGACAACGAGCATCTCAGCAATCTTCTTATTTACCACGGGAAAATGGTGCTTTTTCTCTCTTTCCTTTTTTCTCTCTTTCCTTTTTCTCATCTCTTTTTTTCTCAATCTCTATCTCTTTTTTATAAGAAGAATGCTTCATAGATTGCTCATTATGGTTACGCTGTAGGTTTCCACCATGATTAGGTATGGTGGACTCTTTGGAATAACTTGGTTTTATTTGGAGTTGGATGCATGAGTGGAACTCATACTTGGTTATGGAGGCTAGCAAAAGACTGGGAGCGACCAACTAAGAGAGCAATAATGGCCATAATCATGCAATGCGACAAAACATCATTAATTAAAGCCTAAAGTGATATTACAAGTCGAAAACTAAAGGATCATAAAGGCTATGGTGACTTGGTATAGTCATAACATGGTGTGATCATGTGCCAAGTCAACCCAAATAAAGCATCAAAGGAGAATACCACAATACTATGTTTTAATATCCTAAAACAACGCATGATTATTTCAAGGCACATTAAGCAATCTCAATTATTTATAACATGTCATGCTACAGAAAAAATCACTAAGCATAAATCCAAAACAATATCAAGCATGACATGATAAAGTCTAAGCCACAAGCAAAAACAAGACTCCTTTTATACCACTAAAGCATGAAGCTTTCCTACTCTCTTCCAATCCAAATCAACTTTATTTGGAAATTAATGCATGAATGACGAGGTCCAACCAATTTATTCAAGCAAACTAAGCAAAAGAAAACTAAAAACAAAAACAAAGACGCTCCAAGAACAACACAACAGTGCATGAAACAATAAAAACGAAGGGTCTAGAAAGACCTGAGATTTTTATTGATGAAGAAGGGGATGCCTTGGGCATCCCCAAGCTTTGACGCTTGTACTTTTTGGATATTTCTTTGGGTGACACGGGTGGAATCCCCAAGCTTGAGCTTTTGTCCATTCTTCATCTCATTACATCATTCTTTCCCTACACCTGAAAAATTCCTTCATACAAAACTTCACACAATCTTCATTAGCAACATTAGTGTACTCAAGATAATAAGTCTTTTGGTTCAGTTTCAACACAAGTAAAACTTACATTAAAACACAAGCTGCTGTAGCAATATCTTGAAAAAGTTCAAATGATCAAGGAGAACTCAAAGAGAAAGAGATTAAGAGGCAAATGCAAATAATGGCAAAAATCTGTCAAAACAGACCACATCAGGTAAAAATCAATTTTTCGAAGACCTTTTGTTGCTCAAATCGAAAAGTATTGAACTAACGAAAGTTGGATAACAACCTGGGGCAGAAGCACAAAAAATTACAGCTCAAACCGACGTACAGAGATTTTTAACGAATTTTTATAGTGAAGCACAAAAATCTGTTTCGGAACAACAACTTTCCCAAGTCTTACTTCTCTCTCATCAGAGGTTACTCTGGCACAAAATCATACAAAAAGGATAAGGAGGGGTTATTATAGAGGTAATAACTTCCAAGAATCAACAAAAGACTCCTAACTAAATTTGGGTTATCTCCCAATAAGTGCTTTTCTTTAACGCCTTTGAGCTAGGCATGATAATTTCGATGATGCTCACATAAGAAATATGAATTGAAGTAAAAGAGAGCATCAAGAAGCAAATATGGAAAAAAATTAAGTCTAACCCACTTCCTATGAAAAATAATCTTGTAATGAAACAAGTCATTAAAGCACAAAGCAACAAGCATAGGAAAGCAAAATAAGTGCAACTTCAAAAATTTCAACATAAAGAGGGGAAACTTAATATTGTGGAGACTCATAAAACCATGTTTCCCTCTCTCATAATAACTTTCAGTAGCAACCTGAATAAAATTAAAAATATAACTATCACATAAAACATTCTTATCATGAGCCACATACATAAAAGAATTAATACTCCCCACATAAACATAGTCATTCTTATTAATTGTACTGGGAGAAAATTCAAAAAAATAGCTATCATTATTATTCTCATGACCATAATCATCAAATGTTGGAGGCATATTGTAATCATAACTAATTTTCTCCTCAATAGTAGGTGGACTGAAAATATCATACTCATCATTGTAATCATCATATATTGGAGGCATAGTATCATCAAAGTAAATTTTCTCCTCCATGCTTGGGGGACTAAAAATATCATGCTCATCAAAACCAACTTCCCCAAGCTTAGACTTTTCCATAGCATTAGCAATAATGGTGTTCAAAGAATTCATACTAATAACATTGCTATTAGCATGCAAATAAAGTTCCATAGGTTTTTTAATTTTCTCTTCAAACACTTTATGTCCTAATTCAAGATATAAATACTATCAAGATCTCTATTTTTTTGTTGTTTTCCATTAAGCCTAACTAGTGAAAATAAAAACAAGAAACAAAAAGATATAATTACAGAATCTAAAGGAAATAACTTTGAGCACTCACACACCAGCAACAGTACTAGAAGATAGCTTAGTGGCCAGAGGATGTGAGTACCTTTTACCTTACCTCCCCGGCAACGGCGCCAGAAAATAGCTTGATGTCTACGCACTTCTATTCTTCTAGAAAATTGTTGGGCCTCCAAGTGTAGAGGTTTGTAGAACAGCAGCAAGTTTTCCTGTAAGTGGATCACCCAAGGTTTATCGAACTCAGGGAGGAAGTGGTCAAAGGTACCCCTCTCAAGCAACCCTGCAATCAAGATACAAGAAGTCTCTTGTGTCCCCAACACACCCAATACACTTGTCAGGTGTATAGGTGCACTAGTTCGGCGAAGAGATAGTGAAATACAAGTGGTATGGATAATTATAAGTGGTAACGGTGCTAGAAAATAGCTTTGATGGTGCGTGGTTGATGTGTAGGAAGAGACTAAAGGCAATCTGCAATAAAGATGGAAGCAAGCAAACATGTAACTGATCTAGTTGCAAACGGTGTTTCAATGCTTAGAAACAAGGCCTAGGGATCATACTTTCACTAGTCAAAACTCTCATATAAATATCTTCTTTTTTTTATACTACTCTGAACTACTCTCCGGTTGGACACTCTAATCCATGGTAGGGCTATAATAGCACACCTCAAAGTTTGCTTTCCCCATCTACATAACCCCACACTATCACCTTGAGCACTAGATGGTTCCAACAAACACCACAATTTCATAGGAACATCCAACCCCAAATATAACTCATAACAAGTATTTGTAATCTCTAGCCTAAGTGCCACACAGTGTGCATGCTGTCACTTTCACACACATGGGGAGAGTAGAGATCTATTAAAGCACTTGAGTATCAAGGTAGATCTACTTGATTACAAAGCTCATGATCTCAATAAGATCACTCATAGAGAGAGAGATGAACACATAGCTACCGGTAGAGCCCTTACCCTCAAGGAAGAACTACTCCCTCCTCATCATGGGAGTCAGCAACGGCGATGGAGATGGCAGTTTAGATCGATGGAGATGGCCCTGGTGCCACTTCCTTGTCCCGGCAGGGTGCCAGAATAGAGACTTTCTATCCCCCGAATTTCCCCTTCGGTGGGAGTGGCGCTGCAGAACTTTTCATGGTTGAAGGCTGGATTCTTTAGGGTTTCTGCATCAGAGGCTTCTTATAGGCGAAGGGGCAATGTCAGAGGGTGGACCAGGGGCCCACACCACCTGGTGACGCGGCCAGGTGGACCTGCGCCACCACATGGTGTGGCCAGCCCCTGGCCCCTCTCTGTCTTGTCTTCTGGCTCTGTGAGTCTTCCGGTGAAATATCGACTTTGGCTTTTGTCCGGTCCAATTCCGAGAATATTCATTTTTTGGCTTTTTTGAAACCAAAAATAGCAGAAAACAGGCAATTGGCACTGTGGCATCTTGTCAATAGGTTAGTTCTAGAAAGTGTATAAAAATACCTCAAAGTGTGGACAAAACATAGGACAAATGATATAAAACAAGCATGGAACATCAAAAATTATAGATCCGTTTGCAACGTATCAGCCGGCGAGGCGCCGAGCTCGATTCCGGCGAAAATAGGGCTTCCCGGCTTGCACGCTTCAATAGGGAGGACTAGGGAGATGTGGCGGAGCTCTTGGGAACCTTCGCTGGGAGAGGGGTGGTCGACAACGGCAGGGAGGAGTGGTGGCCGGAGCTAGGGTTTTGCTCTATTGGGGGGAAACTGCGAAAGGGGGCGAGAGAAGATAAGACTGGTACGGGGAGAGAGTAGGATACGGCCATTCTTATCCTCCTCTTTGTAGGAGGTGGCGCGCATTGTAGCTTTGATGAGGATCGACGACGGAGGGTCGGGCACGCAGCTGCTTCGACCGGCGATGAAGAAGAAAAGAAAAACATGCCAAAGGGGTACTGGGCGGTGGACGGGCTACGTTGGGCGAGGATGGTCCGCAACAAAGGTTGCGAGGCCGGCTACTGGCTTACGCGCTGAGTGGCGATTAGCGGGAGGGTTAGCTGGGTTGCGCGGCCTGTTAGGCTAGGATCTCTATTTTTATTTTCGGAATTCTTTTTATTTTTCTATTTTCTTCAATTTCCCTTTTGTAAATCCATTTTCAGCTCTGTTTTGAATATTTTCAAAATACCAAAAGTTGTAAACATTTAAAGATACTATGGGCCCTTGTATTCAGTTTGGGCTCCATAACTTTTAGTACTTTTAAAAATATAGAAGCATTTGAATGAATTTCAGAGGAGGAGGAGGAAAATTAGGGTTTAGGGTTTTTCCCCTACTTATTTATCAATGCACATTTTCTTTAGTACAAAGAGATGCATGAAATGCTCATGATGCACAACCAAACCCTAAATAAGGATTACTAAAACTAGGGCTGTTACACAGTTGCCCAGTTATCTTTGGTAATCTTTTTTACAATTCTATGAATATTGATATTGACAACAAAAAGCAGGCTTTATCTTTACAGCTTGGTGAAGAAACTATAGAAATAAGCTACAACCAATTCACGAGACTACCTTATGAGAAGAAAGTTGAGATTAAGGAGGAGAAGACTATTGTAGAATTGGCAGCAATCTACATCTGCACAGTGCAATATGAATTGGAGAGAAGTTTGACAAGTGATGATTCCCTTGCCAACGACTCTGCGAAAGAAGATTTGGATGAAATCCTCAACACCACACCGGAGGCTGAATAGGAACTCAGGGATGAATATGAAGAGCTTGAAAGAAAAGGGGACGAGGATCCGCTGCCTATTATTCTAAAACCTCTTTCTCTAGGACTCAGGTATGAATTCTTAGAGAAGGAAGGTAAATGTCCAGTAATTTTTGATGATAAGCTCTCTCTAGCTGAAAGATTGAAGTTGTTAGAAGCAGTTGTCAAACAATGAGAAACTTTTGGATACACTCTTAATGACATAAAAGGTATAGATCTGACCATAGTAACTGACAAGATACCTATGGTTGAAGATGCTAAACCATTTGTTAATAATCAAAAAAGGTTAAGTCCGAAAATGAAGGAGGTAGTGAGAAAGGAAGTAATTCGTATGTTGGACAGTGGTATTATCTACCCAATTTTAGATAGCAAATGGGTGAGTCCAACTCATTGCGTACCGAAGGAAGGATGCATAACAATAATTAATAATGATAAGGATGAACTAATTCCAGCTAGAACAATGCAAGATATAGAATATGTATTGACTTTAGGAAGTTGAACAAAAAACCATAAAAATGCATAAGCAACTTCCCCTCATTAACGATATTATGGATAGGATGTCCGCTAATTCTTACTTTTGTTTTCTTGACGGATACTCTAGCAATTCTCAAATAGCTATCAAACTTGAAGATCAAGAAAAAACTACTTTCACATGCCCCTATGGAACCTATGCTTATGGATTAATGCCTTTTGGATTGTGTAACACAACTGTTACTTTTCAAGAGTGTGTTTTAAAGATCTTTGACAGTTTTGTGGAAAGTTCCATAGAAGTTCTTATGGATAACTTTGTTGTCTATGGAACTACTTTTGAACAGTGTCTATATAATCTTAATAGAGTTTTGCAGATGTGTAAACAAACCAAGACGGTTCTAAACTGGGAGCGTTGTCGCTTCATGGTAAGGGAATGTATAGTTTTTGCGCATAAGGTTTCTAATAAGAATATTAAGGTTGATAGTTCGAACTTAGTTACTTTAGAAACACTTCCAATTCCGCAAGATATAAAAGGAGTAAAGAATTTCCTTGGGCATGCTTGTTTTCATAGACACTTTATCAAAGATTTTGCTAGAATAGCCGCCCCTTTAACTCGTCTCCTAGATAAAGATATCTTTTTTTGCTTTTGATAGAGATTGCCATGATTCTTTTGAACAGTTAAAGAAAGATCTAATTTCTGCACCTATTATTCAAGCACCTAATTGGAATGAACCATTCGAAATTATATGTGATGCTAGTGATTATGCTATTGGGGCTGTTTTAGGACAATGAGATGGCCCTAACCTTAACGTTATTCAATATGCTAGTCGAGCCTTTAATGATGATCAAAGGCACTATGCAACAACTGAGAAAGAATTCCTTGCTATTGTTTTTGCTTGTGATAAGTTTAGACACTATATCATCAACTCAAAAGTAATAGTTCATACTGATCATCAAGCTCTAAGACATCTTCTAGCTAATAAGGATGCTAACCCCGTATAATCAAATGGGTCTTGTTACTTCAGGAGTACGACTTACAAATAGTAGATAGGAGGGGAAAGGATAACCCTGTGACCGACCATTTGTCACGAATTGAAGGAATCATGGAGGATCCCATCCCTATTAACGAGTCTATGGTAGGCGAATATCTTGCAGTTGTAGAATCTCACGATCCTTGGTTTGTAGATTATGCTAATTTCCTAGTAGGTAAGTTTTTACCAAAAGGAATGGATTACAATCAAAGAAAGAAATTATTCAATGATTTAAAACATTACTTTTGGGATGATCCTTACCTATATAGACATGGTCTAGATGGGATAATCTGGAAATACGGGCCCGAGCATGAGGTTAAAGACATCCTGAAAGCTTGTCACGATAGTCCCTATGATGGGCACCATGATGGTAATCGCACTAGAACCAAAATTTTACATTCATGTTTCTATTGGCCTACATTAGTCAAATATTCTCATGAATATATTAAAAATTGTGATGCATGTCAACGTATGAGTAATACAGGAAAAAGACAAGAAATCAATATGAAATATAACTTAGTAATAGAGCCATTTGATGTATGGGGTATGGATTTTATGGGACCATTTTTTCCTCTAACGATTATACTCATATTCTTGTTGTTGTTGATTATGTTACTAAATGGGTTGAAGCTATACCCACAGCTCATGGAGATGCAGCCAAAACTTCCATCAAGATGGTCAAGGACATCATCTTCCTCAGGTTTGGAGTACCTCGATTTTTGATTACTGATGGTGGAACTCATTTAATGAAAAGGACTTTTGACAAGATACTTCAAAAATATGGAGTAGACCACTAGGTAGCTTTGCCTTACCATCCCCAGACCAGCGAACAAGTGGAATTATCTAACAGAGAAATCAAGGTCATACTCCAGAAACGGTGAACAGATGAAAAGACTGGGCTTTAAAACTTAATTATGCATTGTGGACGTATCGTACAACATTCAAGACCTTCGGGTGGTTGAAGTGGGAGATCGAGAATGAGAGCTCTTGCACAATGTCTGGTCAATTTCGAATGAATCAAGAGTTCTGAACGTTTGGGAAGAAGGGGTATTTATAACCCCCTTAAGAAACCAGCCGTTGCAACCTTTGGGGGCAGGATTATCCGGCCCAAGTGAGGGCCAGATTATCCGGTCTGGGGAAACACCGCCCCAGACTCGGAATATCCGGTAGATAATCCGCCCTCTCTCAGAGCGTTGCGCCGAGCTTGCCCTTGATCAAATTCTCGGGGCCGGATTATCCGGCCTGGGGAAGAAAAACCGCCCCAGTTCAGATTTTCCGAGAGAAAATCCGACCGGATACCGAGCGACGCGCCTTGGCTCCTTTTGCTCGAAAACTGGGGGCCGGATTATCCGGCCCATGCGACACCCGGATTATCCGGCCTGGGGAGGAAAAACCACCCCAGTTCGGATTTTCCGGGAGAAAATCCGATCGGGTACCGAGCGACGCGCCTTGGCTACCTTTGAGCGATGAGGTAGGCCGAATTATCCGTCCCTTGGTGGGGCGGATTATCCGGCCCCCCTCAAAACTTCCTGCACACTTAGCACACATGAAAAGTCTCCATAGTATTGTTATCTAACACGCAAAACATAGAAAAACATGAAATGTTCTTTCACCCGTACCACTGGTCGTTAACCATTCGGAGTACCAACACTAATTCTTTTCAATCCGGTATGACCGGACAGTACGAGCTGACGCGCCCGTACCGATGGTCATCAACAGTACTGGTTTCCCCATGTTAAAATTATTCTTCGATCAAATAAAAGTGAAGGCGGTAAAGAGTCCGCACAGGAGCGCGGTACGGGCAGAGATCGCCCGTACCACAGCTCCCGACCGACTCTGGCGCCTTAAATTTCCGATTTCACTTTCCAATTTGCACTTTCTCGCTCTTTTCAGTCCTATTTCAGATCTAGAACTTCTTTTTGTACTTTGACAATGAACATATCAATTAGAGTTGTCATATTGTGTAATTGTATGATATTTCTAAATGATAAAAGTCGTTTTATGAATTTACCTTCTCACGTGGAAGAATAACAAACAAGGAGGAGGCATCAGTACCGATAACGACCACTGGTACGGGCGGAGCCTGCCCGTACCGTCTGCCTGTACCAGGCGCCATCATGACAGCCTCATCAAATAGTTTCTCCTAGCAAAGACGAGAGGTGGATCCGACATTCACAGCCACCAGAAACCACGAAAAACAACATCCGAGAGGGATTTTAAGGAGAAACTCGGCTGGAGTAAAATCCCGGCTGCTTCAGGGATTATTGGAGGACAATGCATCATCCCCTTCATCATCAATTGCTGCATCTTCATCACCACCATTACTCTGTCTTTCATCTATTAGATCTTGTTGTAATTCCAGATCCAATTGTGCTTCGCATTAGATCTACCCCCGTACTTTAATCCATTCATTTGATTATGATGATGTTGTTGATTGCTTCCATGAGTGAGTAGTTCCTTTATTCTTGGGGAGATGGAGAAACCCTAGCATCGTTATGAACTTGTAATAAAGATGATCTATTCTTGTGTCCATATGACTTGCTTGTCTATGATATAATTATGATTTGTGTTTGATTTCTCTCTTTAGATGATATGTGAAGTCGACCACATATCATTTGCCTTCAGGACTAAAGGGAGGAAAAACCCTTTGGACATGTCTTGGAAGCGTACCTGGAATGCCCTATGACAGATTGGCGTTGGCTCGTAATATACACGGTTAAATGGGGTTTAAAGAGGGACTCCCTAAGCTAATTATGATATCCAAGGGGAAACCCTTAATTTTGGTGGTCCATAAGGGTGATTTCTCTCAGATATTGCAGTGGTTATTTAGAGGTGACCTCAAACTTGGCTCAACAAAGTGGCTTCTTACAAGCCTTGTCGTAAACATCTTATTATGGGGCTCTCTCCATACATATCATGATACAAGAAGTAAGTTATCTTGATTACATATCATAATAACTCTATGCTAGTGGTGTATCCTACATCCCCGAGAACTTTTTAGCTCTATTGAGTTCAACCACGCTTTCATTTAATCTTGTTACTTATTTTCTTTTACTTGTTTTAATTAATTTTATGCAAACAACCATAAACCTTCCAAACACCCTTTACATGACATCAAAGACAACTTATAAGTATACTTTGGTAGAGAGTAACGAGGGGCATAAATATATTTACCGATAGCTCTCTGTGGGTTTGATATCTTTACTTCGAAACTAGCTACAATTGGTCTGTGCACTTGCAGTCATCAAGTTATTTTCTGCCGCCGTTGCCGGGGAGCTAAGCGCTTTTGGTCTTTGTTCATATTTACTTACTTTACTAATTTTTTTACTAAAGTTGTTTATTAGTTCCAGGTGATACATTATGGGTGAGTACCAACATATAATCCATCTTGAGGCTGTGAGGAATTCTGGTCCGCCCATGGACGCTTATTTAAAATCCAATAACCCAAGAGGGTATGATATTAACCCCATGCTTTTAGATCTTTTGCATGCAAAGAAATTTGCAGGAGATGGGACCGAGGATCCATATGAGCATGTAGGGTTCTTCGAAGATATTTGTGGGACTTTCCATCTTAATTTACAAACTGAGGATGAGGTTAAATTTGCTCTATTTGCTCAAACCCTCATTGATGAGGCTCGTTCTTAGTATATTCAAAGTTCTACAAAGATTACTAATTACTGGGAGAGACTAGCCTATCTATTTTTAGATGATTTCTTTCCCATGACAAAAACTCTTGGTGCAAGGCGCATGATTACAAATTTTAAAGGAAAACCTGAAGAAAGCTTGCATGAAGGATATACAAGATTTCGGGGTTTGTTTGATTGTTGCCCCCATCATAATTTCCCACCTTGGCTAGTGATACATAGCTTCTACGCAGGTTTGAATGATAATAATAGAAATGAACTCGATTCCCTTACTAATGTGTCATTCACCGAATTCAGTATTGAGAGAGAATGGAATTTGTTAGATACAGTGAATAGGATAGAGAAAGCCTATTGTGAGGCAGAGCTTAAAAAGGAAATTCCCATAGAGTTTAATTTTTTAACGAGGTATTTAGCTTCTAGAAAGGTAGAAAATTTGCTTGGGAATTTTAATATTGACCATCACATGGTCATTCAAATTGTTAGATCCTATGCTCACTACCTGCACATTCCAAAAGATTAGGAACACTATACACCACCTGTGGAAGAAAAACCCTCTAAAACTTGCCGTAATGATAGATATTAAAAAGTGCAAAAGAAAATGTTAGTTGAAGAGGAAACTATTCTAACTAAGGTAATGGATAGTAGGGGTGAAGGGAATAAAAGAATAGGAAGGTTAACTAGGGATTTAGGAGCCATTAAAGAAAACATTGAGATAGTAAAAGAACTTTTGGAAATTGAATTGTTCAAGGAAGAGGTTATAATGGTAAGCAAAGAAATCCTCCGAAATGGTAGGAGGAAATTTTGATGGTAAAAAGAAAAGTCAACAGAAACTTCCTTTTTATTTAGAAGGGATTACTTATGTAGGGTTCTATGACTTAAGTTTTTCTATAAACATAATGCCTTATACTATTTATGAAGAATTGTGCGATCATCTTGATGAATCCTACCTTGAGACATTAGACGCAACTTTATGTTTTCTAATAGAACTTTGCATCCTACTCGCGGGATACTTTGCAATGTTTGCATTTCTGTTGGGGCTTTTGTGTATCCAATTGATTTTCATATTATCGAAATACCCTTGAACTCCAGTTTGTGACACTCCCGGGATTAGGTCTAGACAAATCCCAGACCTCCGTCTGATATAAGCCTAACCTAAATCTTGGAAGCATAAAGAGAAAGAATCGGTAACATTATAGTGACCCTACAACACAAAATTTATTACAGCAACCTCATAACTAAGCCAAGATCCAAAATATTACAAGCAAAGGTCACTGACCACAAACATCAAACAAAGGAAGGAAAATGCTATTTAGTATAGAAAACTTAACAAATGGCCTAAGAGGCCTAAGGCATAACGATGACATCCCAATCCATAGATTCTAGGCTGCAGCCCGGGAACCCCAAACTACTCATCAATGTCGATGCTGTAATGAACTTATCTTCTGTGGTAAGACTTACCTGCTGCAAAAGTATCAACAAAGCAAGTCTAAGTACAAGGTGTACTCGCAAGAATTATGGTTGGTGGAGTTCTTTTGCATAAAGCTAACTTTCTTTGTAAGATAGAGAGGAGAAGCTCGACTAATAGAACATTTGAAAGGGGATAAGAAAGCGATATCACTAGCTTTGATCATCTTTTATATCCACCGAATCTTCATCGGCCGAACCTATCAACTAGGATCACCCCTAGAATCCCCAAGGAAGCATACTTAGAACACACTTTACTTACTTGCCAAGTTTTACGATTAGGTTATAGTTCGCTATGATCATCACGGCTGTTCTTAAGTCGTCCATAACCGTGGAGATGGCTTTTCGAAAAGATTATTACCCTGCAGGGGTGCACAACTTTACCCACACATACTAACCTTCTCTTAATGCCACTAGTAGTAGCCCTCTTCCTTGGAAGGCCGACAAAGGGTGGTTAGACAAGGCCTTTACCTTGATCTCGCTGAGACCATGAGTCGCGCCCTATGGAGATGCCGCCGTAACGGGTCCAGTCCCGAAGTCGGTCCCTTGAGATATGCGTAGGGTTCAAGATTATGGAGGTCGTGCCTCTCTTGATCCCGGCCACGCTTACCTACCTGTATGAATGCACTTCCTTCACCGCCTTTGAGAACAACCAGAATGCATATGTCGAATGGAACGCCCGAACTATGTGACTCATGGAATCTACTAGGCAAGTTAGTTGGTCGAGGGGGTTTGTGTCCATATGACTTGATTGTCTATGATATAATTATGATTTGTGTTTGATTTCTCTCTTTAGGTGATGTGTGAAGTGAACCACCTATCACTTGCCTTTGGGACTAAAGGGAGGAAGAAACCCTTTGGACGTGTCTTGGAAGCATACCCGGAATGACCCGTGATAGATTGGCGCCATCTCGTAACCTACACGATCAAAGGGGGATTAAATAGGGACTCCCTAAGCCTTGTCATGAACATCTTATTATGGGCTCTCTCCACACATATCATGATAGAATTAGTATGTTATCTTGATTACATATAACAACAACGCTATGCTAGTGGTGTATCCTGCATCCCTGAAAACGTTTTCTTCCTATTGAGTTCAACCACACTTTCATATAATATTGTTACTTGCTTTCTTTTACTTGTTTTAATTACTTTCATGCAAACAACCATAAACCTTTCTAACACCCTTTACTTGAGATCAAAGACAACTTATAAGTATACTTTGGTAGAGAGTAATGAGGGGCATAAAGACCTTTATCAATAGCTCTCCGTGGGTTTGATATCTTTACTCTGGAACTAGCTACAATTGGTATGTGCACTTGTAGTCATCACTCCTCACATCCATAGAGAGGAAGCAGGGAAGCGTCTTGGTACTACGAGCTCGCCTAAGGGAGCACTAGGTCGACGGGGGCAGCAGGTGGCCAGGGCTTGGGTTTTGGGGGAACACGGGTGGCCATGGCAAGGTGACCTAGGGGAGGGACGAGAAGGAGATGGTGGCTGGGCACTCCCAAATGCGATCTGGGGATTTGGGGTTATTGTGGTGATAAGGGAGAGAGGGAGAGAGGCACATGGGGTGCTTGGTTTGCTTTTTCCAAAAGTAGAGAGAGGGGGGTAGCTCAGGGATGTTCTTTCTTCTCTCTTTTTGCTTTAGCTAGGGAGGGGAGACCAGGAGAGGGTAGTCGTTGGGGTGCTAGTTTTCTTCTTGCAAAGAAAGAAAGCAAAGAATTAGAGGGGAGGGTGTGGTGGTGGTACACACACATGCACTCACATGCACATATGGTTCCCATGGGTAGGAGTAGATAGATGGGTAGATGATTAGGTAGATGTAAAAAGGGTAGGGATTTAGTTAGGTTTCTTTTATTACTTTCTTTCATTTGTTTTGTCTTTATTTATTTAAAACAATCTTATCTACATAAGCCTCCTACTAGATCAACAATACCAACAAAATCGAACTAGAGCAAAGGTGGAAAAGAAGAGGGCATACTCATGCTTGGTTTGAATTATCCATCTTGAATGCATTCAAATCAAACAAGCTTCCATCTTAAAATTCAAAAGAAATCTAGATTAATGAAGATGGTGCAAGCTTTGCATGGGCCATGCATGGGTAATAAATGCCACTATTAGTTGTGAAAACAACTACACCATGTCATGATCATTTATTCATACATGCTTCACAATTTTGAATTAATGCCATACCAAAAAGGATGTAAGCTTGCTTCCCATATGGAATAGATGAAATATAATCATACATGAATATAAACTAGCAATGCTAGTGTGTGTGTGTCCCACTAGATGAACATATAGCCACAAATATATTCAAGCATGATCATAACCCCATATACCTACCATATGGAAGATTTAGAAACATTCCTACTCACATAGCATGCAAAGGTGGCCATATGGCTCCACACATTAATATTTTGAAAACAACATGTATCATATATGGGAGCATGTAGAAATAGAAGTGGATCCATCTTATTACATATGAGCTAGAAAATGCCAAAAGAAATGCAAGTGCTCATATATAGTTTGGATGGTGGAATTATAAGGTGGTGATAAGAAAGGTGGTGGAGTCAAGAAAAGATATGCCCACAACTCAACTTTGGCATGACGCAATTTATCAAGAAGCAAATACAATATATAAAGAGGCAAATAGAAGTGATACAATATAATGCATATGGGATTAGAACCAAATAGAGGGGTTTTATATGATGCTCAAATGCAATGTGGCATGGTGACATGAGAAGGATATAATGATGATGCAATAATGATATATAGAAAGTAGCACTATATAGACTAGGCAAGTAGCATTAAAATTGTTAGCCAATTGGGATGCTATAGGTGCTAGGTGTTGTCCCCAAGATGTTGGCATTATTCATGACTTCTGCAAACGAATCAGAGAGTGGGTAGCCCATCCCCTAGATCAAATAGGAAGGAAGCAGTGAGCTGGCCAAGGAGGATGTGGCGGCCAATAACATAGGAGGACCTCAGAAGCTAGGAAGGACCCCTAGGCATGTCTCCACATGCCAACGCCTGGCAGAGCAAAGAACAGCCTGCCATAGGGCCTTCGTCGGTGTCTAGATGCACCAGAACATGGTTGAATTATCTTATTGGAAACCTCAATGGGCTGGTTGACCAGGCATCCAAGGCTCCCTTCGACTTTCTAGGAGGAGGCATGGGGGAGTGGAGAACTAGGAAGGGCGGTGAGGAAAGGGATAGAAGATTTGGGACTCCCAATGCCCCAAGTTTACTATAGACACGCGTTGATTTCATTGATCTGGCGCGCGGATGGGTAGCTAAGGCTACGCTCTTTGATATATTTTTATATGCTTGGGTTGGAAAGGTGGACCTGGGAAAAAATCTCTTTGGAGCACCTTCTACAATCTGTGGAGCTCTGGGTCCTACTAAATATTTTGCAATTTGATGACAATGTGGAAGATGGAATTAGTCGTAAGCTTAAGGCGGGTGCCCAATACACTGTCGTGGTGTTAGCTAAGGATGTACCATTTTTGGGGTCGATCTCCTCCAATATGGACAAGATGGTTTGAAGACTTGGAAACTTCCAAAAGTAATATGTTTTACCTGGCTTGCAATGCAAAATGACTATGATTGGTGGATCCATAGGAGAAAAGGTTGCCAAATTATTAGTTGTACCCCCTTTGCAAGAAAATCATCGAGTCAGTCTCTAATATCTTTGTCAATTGTCGCTTCACCATCCATCTTTGGGGCTTCATGATGTATGCAAGTGCACATATTGTTTGTAGCTAGTTTTGAAGTTCAGATATCGATCGCACAGGGAGCCTAAAGGTAAGTGTTTATTGGTGAAGTCTTTGTCACACCCAAAGTTGCCACAGGTCTTCGAGCGAATTGACTGCAAGCATTGAAATAAGAATGGGGTTTTGATTAAATGCAATAGATTTAAATCAAACTAAAATGTAAAATTCAGAAATAAAATGCATAAATGTAAAGAATGACTTTGTTTGTTTGTTTGTTTGTTGGTTTCTGCAGATGGTGAAAGAAGGCGCGGGGAAATTAAGTTCATTGTGATAGTGCATGTGCTAGGTGGAAGAGTATGAATGTAACAATTATAATCTTATAGATATATGTGTAGGCGAGCAACCCATAATTAGCCAGAACTCCTCTTGGTAAATTTCATCCCAGCTTCAGTAATCCTACTAGCCTACTACTAAAACCATGGTCAGACACTAGACGATTAAGACCCTTCAGGTCGCCTAGCGATTAAGCTCCTTGGATCGGACTAATGTAATAAGCACAGTGGCTTCTCGTTATCCTCGAGTCAACTAGCTTTCCATTGATATCCCTGTGTCACACAGGGGTCGCCGGTCCACTAGCGAGCAAGATATTTTTGTGTAGAACAAGGTATCATGTTGTCTGGGCCCTTAATTAGACAACAAGCATTAAGCATCCCACAGATAGTCAAGCACACATAATATAGTAATTAGAATCAATCACAATACTAATGGAAAATATATGAAGGCACATCACATCTCACCAATCCCCTACATCTCCCATGCCCAAGGGAATTACTCACACGTGAGAGAAGAACGGATCATCAATATAATCAAATAAAGGGAATTCGTCTTGGTACTACCGTGGAGATCCACAATAAGAATAGAAAAATATCCAACACAATTCAAGATGGGAAGAACCAATCTCAAACCCTAATCTTGCAAGGTGGAGATCCCTCTCTCTCTCAAGTACAAGTAGTGACTATGGAGGTGTATTGGCTAGGAGGTCGAAGATCGTGGAGCGAGATGAAGAACGCCTTCTCCTTCTCCGGATCTCTCCTTTCTCCCTTCTGGATGGTGTGGCGGCTACTGCGTTGTGTTTTCGTCCTCTGTCCCTTCACGGAGGTTGTCCCTTTTCACAAGACAGAGGCGGCAGCAGGTATACGGCGGGAACTATACGGTCATTCCCGCCGTATAGTTGGTCGTTAAACCGTCCGTGAGCTCCCCTCGCGTGCTTCCAAAGTGGGACTTTCTTGTTTTCTCTAGAATATTGTATTTCTCTAGTTAAATCCTTCTGTTGAGATCCAGAACCTGTAACACACATTAAAATCCAAGTTTTCTTCGCTACCGAAGTATTAGCGTTAGGTAAAGCCAGAAAACGATCAAATCCAGGAGAAAACCATCAATAAAAGCCATAAAAATTGTGTCGAATCTCACATCTATCAACTCCCCCAAGCTTAGATGTTTCTCGCCCTCGAGTGACAAGGAAATAAGGAAGAATAGTAGAGATTCGAGACTGAAAATAAAGGAACTCACAAGTTTGAATTGGTGTCAAATTCTTTTCTTCACAATTCCTGCAATCTTAAATATGATCATACAAGTATTCACAAGATTGCACTAAGTCCACTTCCTAACCACGTATATCTTGCTAGCAAACAAATCATATGCCCAAGCAAGTGTCGGAAGTTTTAGCTAGGAAGGTGAGACAAATTCTTTTGGTGCCTCTCTTTATTGAGAGATGACAACTTTTTGTTCTTGCTCAATTAACCAATTAAGAGTACTCAAGCTGACATCAAAATATTTAATTTAAGAACAACTCATCTACTCCCATGTCAAAATTTCAAGACTCTCAAAGCACCTTTTTCTTTCACTTGTCTTTCAGAAACTTCAGCTCTTTCATAGAGAAATCATGCCACTATTTTTAACATGCTAATTGGGGCTGTGTTGTGCACTCGTGACCATGCCAATAAATAATGTTGAGCAATAATGGGTCAGAAGAGTACTACAACTTCACTTGGAACGTGAAACCATGAGGAGACTAAAAAATTTACATTTCATAGCATTGCTGCTACAGACGTTTACATAGCTCAATAGCCGAAATCAAGTAGTTTCCCACATTTAGATCATTCGTTGGCCAGTAGAGTTAATAGTCCCCCATGGAGCACGACAGAGTTGTAATGACATGCGTAAAGCAATATCTTACGGTAATTATAAGAAAACATAGTGGCATAATTTCTACTACTTCGAAGCATCCATTTAATCAAACAATTTCAATCAAGGGTACTATCGAGTCTATTTATATTAAGCTCAATTGGGATGGAGTAGTTCTAAAATCAAATTCTTTGAGATAAACATGGACTCAAGTCATCTCTCAGATGGTTTGTCTTGTTGTAAAAATGTAGGAAGTATTTTAACCAAGTTCATTGCTCATTGTTTCAAAGCTAAAAAGGAGACACTAGCAAAGGAATAGAATTTGTAGGATAACAAGCTAAGTGGGGAGTGACTTCAGTGCAAACAAGTAAATATTTATAGGAACGATTTAAGGTTGCAAGGAGTGTGATGAAAGGAATGAGATACCTCCTCTTGCTTGCTTCGTTCTTGTATTCAAGTCAAACCTCTCCTATATTTCCATACGCCAAATCACCTGAAATCAAGCAATCTCTGAGAGAAACAAAGAAGCAAACTTGCAAATAAGGTTACAACTAATTTTTTTGTATTTTTGGTTGAGGAACGCAAAACTGAAAATAAACATGCAATTTTTTTGAAAAAAATAAATCAAAAGAAGAAATAAAAACATGAATGCAAATTTTTGGAGGTTTTCAAACCACCCCCAAGCTTAGGCTATTGCCATGCTCAGTTGTTGCCATCATTTGGCGGCTTGTGCAGATACTACTGGTAGAAGTCGGGGAAGTGGGTCATGAAGTGACTGAAGTTGTGAGTCAAAGTGTTCACATCTCCATTCACATCCTGAAGAGTGTGGTCGATCTCCCCAACACACTGGTTGAGCTGCTGGAACTCCTGATAGGGGATGTAGCCATACCCATGATGTGGCTGGTTAGGCCACGGTTCCTAGGCTCCTCCTGGTTGCTGCTGCTACTGTCCTTCCCAAGCAGGGTTATGCCCCTTCGCTCACTCCTTCTCCTGCTCCTGCTCATCCTGTTGCCCTTCATCTTCCTCATCCTTGGCCTGATGCACGACCAAGATCTTCGTCACTTGGTCCTTGGTGAGGATCCAAATGCCCTTCTCCACAATCGATAAGGCCTCGAGGCATGGCAACTGAACCTGCTGAATCTATGTATCATCAAGATTACTAAATTGATATGCTCGGAGCCTCCGGTTAGCATGGTAAACACCAAGGAAGCCACAAGCAGTCAAATACCTGACGTCCATAAGTTTGGAGCCGTCAACAGGTTCTGTAACAGGTAGTGCAATGTTTAATGCATAAGCAAGGTGGGTTACCAATCCACCAATACAATATCACCTTTGGTCTTGTTGCTTTGGTGGCGAAAGTGTTGGATGAGTAGAGCTGCATGACTGGGGCTCTGTGTGGCATTGGGGAAGAGGGCCTTGGTGATTATTGCCATGTCCGCATTAGGCATGGATCCAGTATCACCCCTTCCCAACATCGTGTTGGCGAGGAACAGAGCAAAGTAGCAAATGGTTGGGTTCTGAATGGTGGACATCTTCTTTTGATAGAAGTGACTGCCACCATTAACATAAATAACCTCCCAGGTCTCTCCAGTCGTGACGCTATAGAGGTTAGTAATATTGGGCTCCCCAGTATGGGAGAAGCTGAAAGCATTGCAAAACTGTTCGAAACTCACATCATAGCGCGTACAGTTCATGGTGAAGCTTATGGTGCACATGTTAGCTTTCTCCTTGTGGTTGTCGTATAAGGAGGCAAGGAACTCATGGGTGAGCTCGGTGTAGGTGTCGTGGCTTGCAAAGCCAAGTACCGCCCACCCTGACCTGCTGCACATGAGGTCAAAGTCTATCTTCAACCCGGCCACAGTGAGAAAGTTGTGTTTGGCCCAACGTGTGGGCAGCACCCTCCTTGATACGACAATGTCCATCTTGGAGTTGCGCGGGGCTCGGGCTCCCGAACTTGAGCCCTCTCCCTGTTGGCGCTTGCTCGAACGAAAAAGTCTACCGATTTTGTTCATCGTGATGCACTGAAAACATTCACCATAAAACCTTAGGCATATAGTTTCTATATAATATATGAACGATTCTACATGGAAAAATTCAATCCTAACGTGAGAAATTAATAGGGAAAATTAAATAAGATTGAGTTCATCCACTAGATCAATGTGATAGTTTTAACCATGGAAATCTGAAAATAAAGCATGGATAGGGAGAGAAACATACTGATCTGTTGATTCCCCCACTCAAACGAACAAAATCCGTGAAGAATCAAGAGTTCTAGGTGGATTTTGAGAAGTTTGGAGAGAGAATATGATAGAAATAATGAGGAGAGGAGAAAGACCTAGCCGTCTCGGTGCGATTTTGTGGTCGCATCGGACTATATGGCCGGAACTATACAGGCGGGTGATGGTGCTCCGCCCATATAATTGCTGCGGTGACGCCAACTAGGTTCTCTTTATACAGGAAAACAACTATATGGGCACAACTATACGGTCGGATCAAATTGATCCTGCCTTATAGTTGGTCGTTAAACTGTCTATCTCTCGAGATAGATTTCTAAAACTGGCAGCGATATCTATACGGCTGGAACTATACGGCTGGAATTTTTATTCCCGCCATATAGTTGGTCGTTAAACTCTCGGTACTGTTGGAATAAAAATGTACGAAGGCATTGATATCTGTATGGCCAGAACTATATGGCCGGAATTTTTATTCCCGCCGTATAGTTGGTCGTTAAACTCTCAGTACCTTTGCAATAAAATTCTACAAAGGCATTAATATCTATACGGCCAAAACTATACGGCCGGAATTTTTATTCCCGCCATATAGTTGGTCGTTAAACTGTCTGTGTCTCCAAAGAAAATTTGTTGATGACAAAGATAACTATACGACCGGAACTATACGGTCGGAATTTTTGTTTCCACCGTATAGTTGGTCGTTAAACGATCAATAATCATCAAAAAAAAAATGTTTCTTCGAGGATACCTTCTTATTCCATAACTTAGTGAAATACCAAGTTTTTTACAAAAAATTAATAGTAAAAACTGTCGACCAACATTAGCATATTAAAAGCAAAATTTTAGCTTCTGTAAAAAGAAAACTCAAACTTTTCTTCGTATTATTATTCTCTACTCATTCAATTGACATTTCTACTACTTTTTGACAGCTGCATCTTCACGTGCGCACTTCCGCAAGAGTATGTATGAAAAAGTGGTGGGAATATGATGAACTTTTTATTCTCTAATCTACTAAATTGACGAAAATGGTTGACTCCCATCAAGCATTTATTAAGAGTGGTTGAATAACTCAACCTTGTTTCTCTTCTCGAATTCTTACCTTCGGTTGCCCCTTATCAATGGCACTTACCACATGAACTTGTATTGCCGGTGGAACATATCTTTCCCCTGCTTCTAGCTTCTTTGGAAAATACCGGATGATTTCAGCATCATAAACATTGAAGATTATCTTCCCTTCTGCACAATCTATTAACGCACCTACAGTACTGAGGAAGGGTCTTCTAAGTATTATAGATAATCTTTCATCTTCTGGTATTTCAAGAATGATAAAATTAGTGGGAATAACACACCCATCTATCCTAAGTAAGACATCCTCAATCATACCAATAGGTTGTTTAGTGGATTTTCAGCCATCTATAAAGTGATAGTAGTAGGAGAATACTCCCCTAATCCTAATCTTTTATAGAGGGAGTATGGCATTACACTAACTCCTGCTCCTATGTCACATAAGGCATTATGAATATCTGTTTTACCTATTGAGCATGATATAGTTGGTATTCCAGGATCTCTAGTCTTAGATAATAGTTTCCCGTTAGTAGGATAGCTAGTTACCATAGCAATAGTTTTAGTTATTTCTTTCTTTCTACTAAGAATATCATGAAGGAATTTACCATAATTAGGGACTTTGATTGCATCCACAAATGGAATTTCCATATGAAGGTCACTAAGTTCCTTTGTAAAAGAATTATAAATTACCACATCCGGTGCTTTCTTTTTTCGATCTGGTTAAGGAAGCTTTTTCTCACTTGACTTCCTCTTGTCTTTTACCTTTTTCAGGGGGTCAGGCTCTTTTGTTGCTTTATTTTGTTGTTTCTTATTGCTTTTCTTCTTTTCCACCACAACAACTTCATCTTCCTTACCTGTTTCTTTATCTTCTCTTGGATCAACTATTTCTGCATCAATGTCATAATGATCTTCCTATGCATCATTGTGATCCTCCTGGGTTTGCTCTTGCGTTCTAGTTTCATCTTGAAGATCTACCAATGTATCATATTCTTGACTTGCTTCAAGAAAGGCTTTTTTCCTTACGCTCCTTTTCAGCTTCGTATTCCGGTGGTCCTAAGGGTCCTGTGACAACTGCACCCCTTCTTGTGACAACATTAGTAGAAACAGGAATATCTTTATCGTCACGGAGAAAATTTTGATAACCAGATGCTATTTGTTCACACTAGGTTTCAATCATAATAAGATACTTATGAAATAGTTTTATTTCTTGGCTAATCTCATCATAATTTTTAGTGAGTTCTGCCAACATCTTTTTGTGTTTTTGGAAATGCTTATGCGAGTTATTATGAGATTTTACTTGTCGATGTTTTAATTCTTGAAAAACTTTTATAGTTTCATCTTCTTCAGTTAAAACTTGTAACAAATCCTTTTTGTTTTCTTTAGCAAGTTCAGAAGGTATACCTTTTTCTTTCATAGTTTTACGTACCTCGAGCATAAGATCAGGAGTTATTCCAAGCATCCCTTTTTCCGGCCTAATGCCAAAATTAGGATTATATAAAGAATCATTCTTAGCCATAGTAGACATTAATTATAAACACTCTTTAATAGTCAAGGTATTTATTGATCCTCCTGCTGAGAAGTCAAGCTGTTCTCTACATTGATTTTGAGACCATGGTAAAATAAATGGCAAATTGTTAGTTCAGAATAGTGATACGTCGTAAACGTATCTATAATTTTTGATGTTCCATGCTTGTTTTATATCTACTTTCTTATGTTTTGTCCACACTTTGGAGTATTTCTATACACTTTCTGGGACTAACCTATTAACAAGATGCCATAGTGCCAATTGCCCGTTTTCTGCTATTTTTGGTTCCATGAAAGTCAAAAAATGAATATTCTTGGAATTGGACGGGACAAAAGCCAAAGTTAATATTTTACCGGAAGACACATAGAGTCAGAAGACGAGACGGAGAGGGGCCAGGGGCCGGCCACACCATAGGGTGGGGCGGGTCCCCCCTGGCCGTGCCACCAGGTGGTGTGGGCCCTTCCAGCCCCCACCGACCTTGCCCTTTCGCCTATAAGAAGCCTCTGATGCAGAAACCCTAAATCGTCAAGCCTCCAGCCACGAAACGTTCCGCAGCGCCGCCGCACCGAAGGGGAGATTCGGGGGACAGAAAGTCTCTATTCTGGCACCCTTCCGGGACGGGGAAGTGCCCCTGGAGCCATCTCCATCGATCTCCACCACCATCTCCATCACCGTTGCTGATTCCCATAATGAGGATGGAGTAGTCCTCTCTCAAGGGTAAGGGTTCTACCGGTAGCTATGTGTCCATCTCTCTCTCTATGTATGATCATATTGTGATCATGAGCTTTGTAATCAAGTAGATCTACCTTGCTACTCAAGTGCTTTAATAGATCTTTGCTCTCCCCATGTGTGTGAAAGTGACAGCGTGCACACCATGGTGGCATTTAGGCTAGAGATTACAAATACTTGTTATGAGTTATATTTGGAGTTGGATGTCTTTATGAAATTGTGGTGTTTGTTGGAACCATCTAGTTCTCAAGGTGACAGTGTGGGGTTATCTAGATGCGTAAAGCTAACTTTGAGGAGTGATGTTATAGCCCTACCATGGATTAGAGTGTCCAACCGGAGAGTAGTTCAGAGTAGTATCGTAAAGAGAAGATATTTATAT
Source organism: Avena eriantha (assembly GCA_910589775.1). Lineage (NCBI taxonomy): Eukaryota > Viridiplantae > Streptophyta > Magnoliopsida > Poales > Poaceae > Avena > Avena eriantha. The sequence goes on from OU342742.1 coordinate 389,206,426, forward strand.
GAGAGTGTTCACTAGTGAAAGTATGATCCCTAGGCCTTGTTTCTAAGCATTGAAACATCGTTTGCAATTAGATTTGTGACATGTTTGCTTGCTTCCATCTTTATTTCAGTTTTCCTTTAGTCTCTTCCACGCCATCAAGCTATTTTCTGGCACCATTGTCTTATATCCATACCACTTGTATTTTACTATCTCTTCGCCGAACTAGCGCACCTATACACCTGACAAGTGTATTGGGTGTGTTGGGGACACAAGAGACTTCTTGTATCTTGATTGCAGGGTTGCTTGAGAGGGATACCTTTGACCACTTCCTCCCTGAGTTCGATAAACCTTGGGTAATCCACTTAAGGGAAACTTGCTGATGTTCTACAAACCTCTGCACTTGGAGGCCCAACAACTATCTACAAGAATAGAAGTGCGTAGACATCAAGCTATATCTACTTAGGACCGAGGAGCTGAAGAAAATAAACATGGGGTGGGTTATAAGCCTCAAGGAAAGGAACATGTGCAAGATCCTGTTACAAGAAGGGCAACAAGAATGGAGAACAGAAAGGATAAAGCAAACAAGAAACCAGGCCAAAGAATTCGGTATCAATATCAGAAACTATGGCTAGCACATCATCCATATTATTATACTTCACCATTAATGCCTATTCCATGGAATTCATCCCCATGTATGATTAGTTACCCACCATGGTTTTATTTTGATCCATGGATGCATCAAAATTCTGTACATCATGAAAGGGTATTGCCAAATCATTATTCATTTGATTAGTTGCAATTTTGTTGCTAATCCAAGAGGCCGAATACTTGAAGTTCATAATAAGATTTGTTGTTTTGTTTAGTTCGGCTATACATACTTTGGTGCATGTATTATGCATGCCCATTGGGGCAAAGACATATGGCCAATATTTATTCTATCGCCATGAGATCATTATCCAATCATGGCCGATGTGGTGTTCTAACATCACCCTTAGTGTTACTTGAGACCTATATAATGTATGTGTTCATTAACAATTGTTCTTTTGCTTATGTGTTGATAATTTGGCCTATAAATCTTTGAAATCTATGAAATGCCAAATTGTCTTTAATTTCATTATTGGGCATAGATGATGAGCATAATATTGTTATTAATCTTGTCTCTCTAGTGCCATGGAGATTACTTTTTGTTGATTCAGTTTTGAAAGCAATAACCAATGTTCTGGCATTGTTTATTTATCTCATTGTGGTACTCTTTTTGAAGCCTCATGCTGCTCGACATATATTGCACAAACAATAAGGCCGAATATGGAGCTTTACTGTTCGTGTTAGAACTTTTATTACTATAGGTGTTACACATGTTGGGGCTTCTAGTGATGCGTTGTGAATAGTGCAACAATGTCCATGGTTTACCAAAATTTCGACGAATCACTTGTTATTTATCTTGATACATGTCTAGATGTAACTTTCATCTTGGATTTATTTACTGCTCATATATCTTGACATGAAAAACTGAAGAGCAAATCAGTTGGCTCAACAAACATCCAGATATTTAGGCAACTTTGACTCCATTGTTCTCCTGACATCCGACAAAATCCCCAGCGTTCTCTTTCCGTGAAACCCTAAGTCCTTCTTCATGGACATTGCCGAGGTTACCCCTCGTCACCATGTTATTCATGATATATTTCATATTCCATAAGAGTGGATGATTTCTTTCGCTAATATAGGTAAGGCCAGATTGGATACCACCGCTTCAGCCACTAATGAAAGATCTAGTGTAGGTGAAGATGAAGAATAGAGGAAGCCCATTGTTTACTACATGCAAAATCTGAACTAAAGGGTGAACATGATAGTGCATGTGCTCTTCCAATACTTATTAATAGGTAATGACCTTTATTACAGAACTATTGGTAATATTCTTATTGAGCACTTGGATGAAGACTCGGCAAGGATCATTATAGAGTTGTTCATGAAGGAAACTTCAAGATGAAGTGGTTGTTGTCAACGGCAATTATTTGAGAAAAATATACCCAAGTGGCTACAAGTCTAGACATAAAATGGCTGGTATATATTTATCGCCCTTAGCACATAAGGCCGATACAGATTTATCGCCCTAAGAACCAATGGCCGATGGGGTGTTGACATCGTCCTTAGAATAAAAGTGGTACGCAAGCTCTGCCAGAAAACAAGGGGCATGTGTTGGCACTCGTATTGAGGGGTAACCTCGTGGGTGGCCCAATCTTCACGGATCTCGTGGTCAAATCTATGGGAAAGCAATGGGAAAGGGAGAAGGTAGCAGAAGCAAACGCACATGTCACAAAGAACATGATGAACACACGCAAAAATCACACGATACAAGGCCGATTGCTCCCGCCGGTGGCCACCGGTCCGATAGAATCGTCGCAAGGAAAGATCGGTCAACGTGCTCCCTTGATCCCAGGTGGAGAAGGAAGAACACCTTGGAGAGGGTCTTGACAACTATGCTCACGCACTCGCAAACGTAGGCCTTGTACAACGAGGGAGGCGCGATGCAAACTCCAACAAGGTGGTGACGATAGTCGGTCCCCTTTAGTAAGGGGATGAGGCAAAACTAGAGATTCCACAAAGGGGGTGTCTTTAGTCTATCATCTATGCCTAGGGATACATCAGGGGGTGGGGGCTCTATTTATAGGCCAGCCACTAGCATGGGGTAGTTTAGGCAAAGCGGTAAGTAAAAGGGAATATTCCAGGGCATCAAACTCAGATCCATGCGCATACGGGCAATACCGGCGGTAAGTCTGGCGGTGCCGAATCTATCGCCAAAAGTTCCGATCGTCGCCGGTTATTCTGGTCGCTCGACGAAATGGAGTTCGTAGGCGCTTCCGGTGGGGCGCCGGTCTGGTCCGGTGGTCACCGGTCCTGTCGGCGCGGTGTCCGGTCCATCGGAGCGGGTGTCGAGAATTCCAGCGTGGAAACCGGTTCGCCAGTTCTACCGCTGATTTGTCGTTGTCTCCTCTGTCTCCTCTTCCTAGCCTCTGTCTGGTTAGGCGTGAGTCCCCGGGCTTCCTCCCTTGCCTCCGTGCTTATCGGTGTGATCCTATCATGGTCATAGGACAGAGTATGAAGTAGTATAACATTCAATGGGGTAGGAAGTGGGATTTCAGAGAGGATATGATTCACCTTTGGAATCCATGATGACTTGGCATAAGTTGGAGACCTTGATGTGGTAACAACCGTAGATCGGGCTACATCAGCTCGCCCCTTCAAAAAGAGTCGCCCTCGACTCTAGATGCTCATCAAAAAGTAGAAGCGGCCGAGAGACATTCTTGATCCTAGAGTTCACCATATAGTCATCATCGGGAAGAGACAACACTTCAATGTTCCTTCACCTTATGATGTAGAGATAGCTCATTGAAGGGCAACCCTAGGTAACTCTTTTGATTTGTCTTGTCAACTCTTTGTCCATAGAGGTTGACGTGTATACACTTGTACCTTCACACAACAAAGACCAATCAACATATGTTTGTGTGTGATAGAGGAGCATGTCATTTGTGGCATGTCCATTCTTGTTCACAACACTATTAGCACAACTCAAGTATAGCAAACGGGATGCATATGCAAGGTCAAAGTGCATGGAAGTTGTTTGGACATCATCCAAATGTGGGAACTCAAGAACTCCATAGAACTTCTTAGTGTGGCACTCAAAGCAATTGACTAAGGTATTGGTCAATATTTTTGATGCAATAATAGGATAATTCGGCAAAAACACATGAGGAAGGATATCCAAAACAACATCATTATGTGTGGAAACCAACCATTGGAAAGAGAAATTGTTCGATATGTTGGATTCCACACACAAATCATGCAAAGCAAAGATCATGGAAGGATGTGTATCACGAGCGGAAGCAAAAACAACAAGTGTGCAAACAAACCATATTAAAGAGCAAGTGGTCCTTATGTTTGTTGCAACAACTATATGAGAGACTTGGAAGCTCTCATGACAATACATGCTCCTAATGGCATTATGGTTGCACACAAAACATTACAAAGAGAAATTGTTCAACATTTTTGTTGCAACACACAAAGCATCAATATCCAATAGCAACGAAACATGGTTGTCACAAGGTGGGAGAATACCATCAACATGCTTGCAAGCAATAGGAAAGAGCAATTTTCAACATGAAAGATGCAAAGGATGCAAAAGGTATCAGAGCTGGGTTTGGTCTTGAACTCACTTCTGGGATGCTCTCTAGAGCTCTTTTTGTCAACTCGTTCTCAACCGAGGTTGACATTCTAATGCGGGTACCTACACACATCAAACACAAAAGGAAGAATGTTTGTGCATGGTAAAGAAACACATCATCCATCATGACGTATCTCTTCTTATGCATATCACCATTACTTTTAATCAAGTATGAAATAGATGCATGGTGAGTATGCATGTGGAGAACATGCTTACCATGGCATTCATCAAAATCTCCAAAATTTGAGAAAGCTATGGGGGCCATCTCAATAGAAGTCATATGAGAATTATTATTGCAAGCAAAATAAGTGAAAGTTCATCTTATTGCAAGCAACGGGAGGAATTGTAAAACATCCATAACAAAGCATGGTCCGAGGGGTATCATTTTGATCATCATTGCAAGCAAAACATTGGAAATACAAATTGTTCAACAAAGTGCAAGCAATGATATCATCAACGTATCATTTAGAGCATGTCATGTCTATGGCAACATCATCACAATCAAATAATTTCCCATGCTCAACATTATGCAAATACAAAGTATCACATGGAAATATCAATGAATCATATGTAATGGCACAAATATCATCCATAGCATGCCAATCATCACAAGTCATCATGTCAACTAGTGGTATCATGGCATCATCAACACCCGAATTTTTACCTTGTTCATACATCTCATATGATGTGGGTGTTGTGGTAGTGTTAGCCTCCATGTGGGCGACCTCTTCATCATGTATGGGGATGGCATCATCTTCATCCACCATGTACATCTTCTCGGTCGAAGGCATCATCATCTCCAAGCTTGACGCTTCTTGCTCCATGGAATCTAACACATCATGAGAAAACACACTAGAGGTAGAGGGTAATTTGTTAGAAATCAAAATGGTCTCACATGACCTATCAACTACCACTCTGAACTCACTCGATGTATCATCATGCCCTCAAATTGGAAGCACTCAATCTCACGTATGGTGGAGTCACTCATCTTACTCTTGTTCTCACTCAAGTGGGCTAATTGGATCTCATACTCACATGGGATTGGTACCACATCATCACTCAAGCATATAGGGATAGGCTTGATTATCTCAACTCCATGCGCCTCCTTTGGTGAAGGGAAAATCCCATGCTCACCACTCTTGACCTTGTCGTCGCCTTGTACTTTGGGTGCCATTGTGGTGGTACCACTCAAATAGGAAGTATTGGTCCTTGACGCCATCTTTCCTATTGCATCCAATTGTTGGCAAAGCAACTTGTTTTCTTCTATCTATTGGGGGTCATATTTTTGAGGGCCTCATCCAACTTGGCGAAGTAGAGGTCCATCTCTTGCTTGAATGACATTCTTGGAGTGCTTGGAGAATAAGTTGCATTGAAGCTCTTGTCATTGGATGCTTCATCTTGAACTTGAAGTTTTGGTGTTGAAGCTTGATGGTATGGTAGAAGGCTTGCTCTTGGTGCCATTTTGGTGGTGGCACTAGTAGTTGAAGGTGCCCCATGATGATGGTGTCGATGGAGGTCATTGGCGTGCCTTGCCGAAGGATTATGTTGGTGAAGCACTTGGTCATCCACATGACGCTCGCGATGATGGTCATTGTCCATGGTACTCGTTGTGTGATGGTGGTGCCTTCTTGAGCTTGGTTGAGCATTATGGATGGTGGTCAACATGTATTCTCCGTCTTCATGGCGAAGATCCCTTGAACAACGTCTTGTATCCTCTTGATGTTGGCGATGATCACGAGAGGATGTATGTCGATGAAATTCTTGCTTCGTGGCGCCTTGTGTGGATGATGATGTTCGGGCGCCACTTTTCTTGGAGTAGGTGGCACTTGATGCCTTGGAGGTTGATGCGCTTGACGCCTTGGAGATGGTGGTGCTTGGTGCCTTGGAGATGGTGGTGCTTGATGGCTTGAAGGTGATGGCGCTTGTCGGCTTGGAGATGGTGGTGCATGACGCCATGTAGGTGGTCGTGCTTGACACCTTGGAGGTGGATGATCAAAGTGGGTGGTGCCCTTTGATGTGGCACGCTTGGCCTTGAAGGTCATGGTTTCTTGATGATGCGCCTCCGCTAGCTTGGCGTAGTGGTCCTCCATCTCCAATCGGTGGAGGTATTCTTCATGGCTCACGGAAGAGCCCTCGAAGTTGGTGAAGTTCTCCACGTCCTCCATGCTTGGTGAGGCATAATCGTTGTAGAACTGGAAGTCGTCTATCCTTGGGGAGTCATTGTTGATGTAGTACTCCATATCACCCAAGCATGTGGAGCCATTGTTGGCGTAGTGCTCCATGCATGAGGAGCCATTGTCGATATAGAGCTCCAATTCCTCCATGCTTGAGGAGCCATAGTTGATGACGTGCTCCATGTCTTCCATGCATGTGGAACCGTCATAGGTGTAGTGCTCCGGGTCCTCAAAGCATGAGGAGCCATTGTTGGTGTAGTGCTCCATCATGTCCTCTATACTTGTGGAGTCGTAGTCATGGTGGCTCATCATGGATTCTTCATAGATATCATCCTCGGTTTCGGAGTCCCTACACATGATTTACAAGACCAAGTGGTGTATATGGAAGTGGTAGAGGGGTTAGGTATGCAACGTTAAACCTTACTTTACCTTGGAAGATAGTATCGTGCAAGTGGACACACTTGAGAGCAATCAAAATCAAGTATAGTGAAGTTCATGCGAAACACCAAAACCATCTAACCACTAAAAACACACACACACAAAGCTTATGGTGGATAGGTATGAAAGGTGGCATGTCCAAGAACAATCCAAAATCAAGATATTGTAATGTCAAGTAAAGAACCACGATGATCACAAAGTAAAACAAGTTAATCCACAAGATAGGAATTATGTACAAGGAAACGCACACGGTGGGATAAATGGGACTTGTGCGATGGAGAAACTGAGCTAAGAACCAAATGATTACCTAGGGAGGACTATAAGCTCGTGTCGCACAAGTGCAAAGAGAGACGCTAGTTCAATTGCAATAAAAATTGGTAGGCTACAAGATATGCACAATAAGTACCTCATATTTGATGTTCATCGAGCTTGTGCTTCCTATTCTATGAGGCACTTGTTTCTTTTTTCTTTTTCTTTTCCTTTTTCTATTTTTTTCTCTTTTTGTTTCTTTTTGTTTTTCACTTGCCTCTTGTGCCAACAACTATACAAGGTAACTATGTGAGATAGCGCTCATAACTTTTGCTCAGAATTCTACAAGTATCAAATATGCATAGCCCAAGCAATCATAGGAGGAACTAGTCTCAATAGGTGTTTGTTGATCGCAAAGATAGTGTAGCTCACAAAGGAGTGCAAATGGGGAGAAGTCGCGGTATTTTTCATATCTTTCATCGCCGATCTTCACCCTTTATTGGATTACGCCTTGTTCACGGAATTTGGATGGAGTATATAGCATGAACCACTTGGATGATGTTGTAGAGCTCCTTCTCCTCTTCGAAACAAGCTAAAAACACCAAAATCCGAGTTCGTATGCAAAAGTTATGCACAAAACAGTGTGGAGCTGAAGAAGTTAGCGGCTAAACCGGCGGACCAGAATTAGAGCCAGAATTTCCGGCGGTTGGGCCGGTTTTGCCGGAACTCTCGCCGGAAATTCCGGTTTTTGTTCCGGTTCGCCGGACCTGGCGCCGGAACGAGTTCGGGACACGAAAAACTTGATTTTCTACGGAAAAATTTGATGCAAAACTTCAGATCTGAGGGGGAAATCAAAGAATTAGGCCATGAGAACGCATCGGATGGTAGATCAACAAGTTTAGCAAGTAATCCACGGATCAAAACCAACCAAAACACACTCAAATCACAGATCGATCCAAAACACGAATTGTGGCTATTTTTGGTAGAAATTTTCGAATTTATGGGGAAAAGCCCAAATCGATGAGGAATTCGTGGCAACCAAAAGCTGCTGATACCAGATATTGAGGGGTAACCTTGTGGGTGGCCCGATCTTGACAGATCTTGTGGTGAAATCAACAGGAGAGTGAGCGGAAAGGAAAAAGGTAGCGGAAGCGGACGTACACCTCGCGAAGAACACGATGAACACACGCAAAACTTACACGATACAAGGCCGATTTCTCCCGCCGGTTGCCAGCGATCCGATAGAATCCTCCCAAGGAAAGATCGATCAACATGCTCCCTCGATCCCAACCAGAGAGGGAAGAACACCTTGGAGAGGGTCTTGACAACTACGCTCACGCACTCGCAAACATAGGCCTTGTACAACGATGGAGGCGCGATACAAACTCCAACGAGGTGGTAACAATAGTCAGTCCCCTTTGGTAAGGGGATGAGGCAAAACTAGAGGTTCCACAAAGGAGGTGTCTTTAGTCTATCATCTATGCCTAGGGATACATGACAGGGCGGGGCTCTATTTATAGGCCAGCCACTAGCATGGGGGTAGTTTAGGAAAAGGGGTAAGTAAAGGGGAATCTTCCAGGGCATCAAACCCAAATCTGTGCGTAGATGGGCAATACCGACGATAAGTCCAGCGGCGCTGGATCTGTTGTTGAAAATTCCGGTCATCGCCGGTTATTCCGCTCGCTCGCCAAAATGGAGTTCTATACGTGCTTCCGATGGGGCGCCGGTCTGGTCCAGCGGTCGCCTGTCCTATCAGTGCGGTGTCTGATCTGGCTGAGCTGGCATCAAGAATTCTGGCATGGAAACTGGTTCGCCGATTCTTTCGTTGGTTTGTCTCTGTCTCCTCTTCCATGCCTCCGTCTTGTCGGGCGCGAGTCGTCAGGCTTCCTCCCTTGCCTCTGTGCTTATCGGAGTGAACCTATCATGGTCATAGGACGGAAGAGGAAGTAGTATACCATTCAATGGTGTAGGAAGTGGGATTTCAAAGAGGATAGGATTCACCTTTGGAGTCCATGATGACTTGGCATAAGTTGGAGATCATGATGTGGTAACGACCGTAGGTCGGACTACATCAGCTCGTTTTGGGCTCGTAGATGACCAAGATAATTGATGAGACACTCATAAAGGTCCACTTGGAGGATTATTAATCATCATCGAAGAGACACCATATCAAATCAAGCCATGATCATGAAAGGTATATGCCCGAGAGGAAATAATAAAATGGTTATTATCGTATTCTTTGTTTATGATAAATGTTTATTTCTCATGGATAGAACTAGGTATGGATAATACCAAATGATCAGATCTCGGACAAGTAAAATATCGCGAGACAAAAGAAATTGGTTACTATGAATAAAGGTTCACGCGATCACTAGTTTATCGTTTGAACTGGTGGGAGTCATTATGGATCTCTAGGTCCCGCTAATGATTATTGATCGGAGAGTGTCTCGATCATGTCCACTCAACTGGCGAGCCCGTAGGGAGACACACTAAAGGGTAGTCGACACATTTGAGTGGATGGGAAACACCAGAGAAAATACTAGACAACGCAAGAATTGTTCTGATAAAAACTACCGGAATAGTTTCGGTGTATCCAAATATTATTAGGGATTGGATTATCAGTGTGTTCATTAAATGAAGTGTTCATTAAATGAATTACTTACTAAATGAAGTGTTCATTGAATGAGTGGCATTAAATCAAGTGAATTAAAAGGGAATTTTAATTGCATGACTCTTGATTTTGAGTGGAAATTGAATGAGAAATGAGTGGAGCTAAATGGTTGTTAGTGGAGTATCCACCCACATAATTAGGGGACAGGTGGGTTCCCCACCATGGCTAGTGGTCCATGCCCCTTAGGGATGCCCCCTCACCTAAAAAAATCCCCGTCCTCCTCTCATCTCACTCATTCTCCCTTCTCTCATATGCCCTTTAGTTGGCATCTTCCTCCCCCTTCTATCCTTGTCCATTGTCACGAGTATGGTGCTTAGCCGAAGCCCTGCTCAAGATCTTCTCCTATGCCACCACTACCATGTCGTAGTGTCGCTAGAGTTCCCGAGGATCCACTACTTCTACTGCCACGCTAGAGCGAGGGACGGAAGTCGCCGGCACACCGTATGTGTGACCGGTTACGGAGGAGCTGCACTTCTGGCGTTGTCATCGCGTCCTTGAGGACAGTCATGTACACTCTACAACAGCCACGTTTCTGTGCAGGAACATTATCCTGCTTTACGGTCTTCGAGGGTGAGTCCATCTACAACCGTTATAAGTATCACCTAGATCCGATCTTGGCAGTTGCAACCATATGGAAATTTTTTGTTTTCTATGCAACGAAACACATTAGTGGTATCAGAGCTATGTTTATGTGTCTTCACTCGTATACGCTGGTCCGTCTACTTCCCCAAACTTCACGATGAAGAGGTTGCAGAGCTCGGGCCATGAGCTGATGGAATCCGCAAGGAGGTTCAACAACCACGTGCATGCCTCCGACCCTAGGCTCATGGGGAACCAGTTGGCGAGGACACGGTCGTCTCCTCCGGCCGCCTGGATGCCCATGGTGTAGAGCTACAACCACTCCGTGGGGTTGGTGGTGTCGTTGTACCACGGCGGCATCTGTGGCTTGAACTTGGGCGGCCACACTACCTGGCGGAGGTGCTCGGTGAGGGCGAGGCAGCTGGAGCTACGAGTCTCTAGGCCTCCGGCCAGTGTCGCTCGGTTTTGTAGGCCCGCAGCTTGGCCAAGGTCACCCGGGTGTCCTCCGCGAAACGGGCTACCTCCACCCAGCCTCGGATCTGCCCAAGGTATCCTGCTCTTCGCGGTTTCCCGCCATCCGAGCCCCCGGGTGCACCGCGAAGGGGAGGGGTGGCGGTGTTCCGTAGGCGATGTAACCTGCCTGCGGTTTGATACGCCCTGGGGATGTACTAGGCGACGTCCATTAGATCCACAAGGCGCGCCTGCCACTCCTGTCTCACATCCTCGGTGGGCGAGTAGCAGGGGAGTTCGGGCCATCTCCGAGGCGAGCGGGGCACGGGGCATTCGGGCCGGTGAGGTGCACCTGGAAGGCGAGGGATGCAGACGAGGCTCGTTGCAGGCTCTAGGACAGGGCGAGGGTGGGGGGGCGGCATGACGCAAGCCCCCGAGCCTCCCTGCGTATTCCTGCCGAGAGGGGCTGTCGCAGGGCTTGTAACGCCCCCGAATCGAGTCTATGTAGATCTCAGCATTTCCCGCCAATATCTGCATAAAACGATTCAAAGATGCCCACCGAACACTTTCGTGTGGGTGGGTTTTGATTACAAGTAGTACATCACAGTAGTTTACAATAGAATCCACAAGAATGACTCCACGAGTCAAGAATGCAAAGATACAATACAAAGATACAAATCATGAAGAAAGCCAAATAGTATCCGAGTACGAACAAGATCCAAATTGGACTAAGAGTCCTGAAGAATAACCAAGTGGTGTCTATAAACCCTGCCCAGGCCAAGCTGGAAAGGTAACCTTGCTAATGTCGTCAATCACATACCTGTCAAAGCCAAACGTTGCCGGCAAAGGGAAAAGGGGAATAGAAAGAGAGCGGTCAGTACTAAGGCCAGTACACGGCGAGTCTAGAATTCGGCGGTCCTCACCTACAGAAGTATGGTGGGCTTAGTGGTGGCGTAGCTTGCACTATATAACTTATAGAGACATGCTACAACTTTGGCTATTAGAGTGAGATAAGCGAGCAATATACGATAACTATAATATAATACAAAACATAACTCATTCGAAGATTTCCCCCTCGAATTCCAGTCGAGGAAGTCCCCTTGCGGAACACACACTATGGCAATTTTAATTAAGCAGGTGTTTAGTCGATAAGGCTAATTACCAATCATATTATTAGAGGCAAAATATTAGTGGCGTTGTCTATGATCATGACACCGTACTCCCGAGGCGTCCATAACCGTGGACATACGGCTTCTCAAAAAAATTAGCCCTGCAGGGGTGCACTACTATACCCAAACGCATGTTCAACATTCAGGCAACATAATACGCGTGCCTTCCGAATCTCACAACAAGATGTCTCATAACTACTCGCACATCTAGAGGTATTACCTACTGTGTTTTACCCACACAAGAGATACAGCTGATTCCCTAGGTGGCATAGCGTTTGAGTCTATGGTCGGCCGACGATCGGAAGATAACTTATAGAACTCCATCCTACCTCTAGCACGATATCCCGATTTTCTGCAATGCAAGCCATGGCAGTCCACCAAAATCATATCGCAACTCAACCCATGTCCGACGACATATTATGCGTATGCACCAAATAAAAAAACCAATTTTGTGACCCTCTGGATATACGAATAGCGCCGGTAGTTAAGGGGGATCCCAGGGACCTCACGTTTGGTTAGCGCGATCAACTCAGAACTAGTATCGTAAAACAAACGGTTCCTAGGCCGACTCAAGAAGTTCCCAAAGGTGGTCTTTGTCAGGGTCTTATCATTAGGTGAAACCATAATCAATGTCACCAATTTAGTTTATCATGTTATCAACCATAACCAGATATCACGGTTCACCTGTACGGGAGCGGGCATCAGATCTAAGGATGCGCTATGACTCACAAGGTCAAAGCTAGCTACTCAAACAGAGGCAATAGGATAACCAAGACAATATAGTAGAACAGGTAAAATAAGGGCACGGTACTAAAACATTGATAATAAGGATAGCAATAGATTAAAGGAAGAAAATAAAGACGATAAATGCAAAGTAGGTAGAAGGAGGAGAATGCTCGCCTGTGAGACAAAGTCGGTGATCGAAGGCTTGTCGCAACTCGTATCCACTCATCGTCATAACCGGTGAAGAAACAAAACACTAGAAAGGGATAACTGGTCCAATATTTAATACTGCGACAGAAGATCCGGCATGTTTATGATATGGTGCATGTCATGGAAGTATGCGAAGTATCTTAGCATTGTTAAGCGGAATCGATAATCCCGACGATTAATATCGTGGTTCAAATTAATTAACTACTCCACAATTTAAATGTTGACTTAACAAGAAAAAATATGGCACCACTGAGCTACTCAATATTAAATGGAGTTGAGATAAAAGAAAAACAACCCGTATAGTCTCTATTTTTAATTTAGATGAATTAACTATTTAACGCGATCCGCAAGATGTATGCAAGTATAAATATTTTAATGCGACAAGATATATATCATATGTAGAAAATATGGTTTAGGTGTGAGATCTCACGGATCGGATCGGAGCCAAAGAGATGAACTTTAGATTAGACCTGTAATAGTAGAGGTAGATGACCGTAGCAGAGATAGTACGTGACACTGTCTAGACACTTTCGGATTGAAGTAGACAAACATATGCCGGTACTAGAATGCCATGGTCAAAAGCTCTTGCAGAAATTTTATCAAACATGTTATAGACAAGATAGACGGAAAAAATGTTGAACTTCTACTGCTGATGCTGGACTCGAGAACCGGAGCGGAGTACCTCGCTGGTCGTCTGCGAGCGCGGGACAGATTGGCGACAAAGGACCCGAGGCAGGTAGACCCGGTCGGCATGCTGCGGGCAGATGCCGCCGACCAGGTGGCACGCGGGACGATGCGGCAGCAGATCGATCTCTTGGCACGATGAACATGGCTGGGTGGAGCTGAGCTGCTCTCCTGCTGCGCTCGACTGGCGGCATGCGACAAAGAGGGCCAACACTCACGGGCTCTTAGAGGCGCGAAGAGCGGCACGGTCGGGTGGAGCTGGGCAGCTGCAAGCGGCGGCAGGACGAAGGCGGCTCAGTGGTTGTTGGCGATTGGAGCTTGGCGGAGACGTGTGGTTCTCGTGCGTAAACAAATACCATGGATTAGATTGGGATCATGGGAAGCAAGGCTAGAAGCCAGAACATGCACGCGAAGATGGCCAGCAGACTCACGGCAAGCACAAGAGAAGAAGATCAAGGAATTGGAGTCTGGATGGGACGGTGCTGCTCGTCAAGGAAAAGAAGGAGAAGCCGGCGGTGGAAATTTTGAGAGGGATGGAGGAGAAAAAGGAAGGAGATTTTTGGATCTAGATTTGAGTAATTTGGAGTATAGGGTTTGTGGAGGAGAAAGGGGACCGGGGTATTTATATCGTCTAAATTAGACTAGATGGAGCTAATTTTAGGCCAAAACTTTAGGGGACTGGGGTATTTATATCGTCTAAATTAGACTAGATGGAACTAATTTTAGGCCAAAACTTTAGACGGCCTTTTCGCCTCTTTTTTTTAGTTAAATTAGAAAACATTTTGTAGTCCTATATCCAACCAGGAAATATTATTTTCTTTTATTTTACTATAAGAAAAGAGAGGACATCTTTATATATATTAAAGAGTATAAATATTGTATCAAACAAAATACGTGGCATAATAAAATAATTTTATATTCAAATATATGCAAAAAAAATGCATGATGTCATGATGACACGAAAAATAAACAACAAGCAAATCTAATTGTGAAATATTTTTCGGGGCATTACAACTCAACATCACTAACAAGGATCGCGTCCCGAGATCCCAGCAAGATACGGGGGGAGAGGTTTGATGATCGGATCTTCTTGAGTCAGGCTGAAGGTCACGACACCAGTAAGAAGAATTCTTGCTTCGTCCTGAAATTGTCGACACCTCCGACAAGGGGTTATTGCTCAGGTTCTTTGAAAGATCACTCCAGAGAAACAAATGCGGGAGTAAAGGTCTCAAAGATAAGGCCACCTCTAACTTCCATAAAAGGAGTAAAATCACACATTCGCCAAGCTCAACATACAAGAGTGAATAGAAACAGTAGTCGAATGTGGGCCAATCCATCACACACCCAAACTATTACTCCGTACATGGATAGGGAAACAGTCAACTGAACTCTCAGAATTAAGACTGAAGATCTGACAATGAGTATTCACAAAGATTCGGGAAGATGATGATATCGTTGTCTCGGAAGTCGTAAAACACTGGAAACATATGAAGAGGGATCAAATAGACCAAAATCTAGATGTAGCACCACCGTTATAAAAGGAAAGAAGCAGAACCCGAAAGGTACGACAAAAAACCTAACCACGAGAAATCCTAGTCTTGAAGAAGGGTAAGATAGTAGATTAAAACATGCAAAGATAAGACGAGAAAGAATGGAGGTGGGGAGTAAAATCAGAGCTAATCAAATCTATCCAACGCATTTGTAGCAAAATAGTTTTGACACTAGACAACGTTCGTTGGCAAGGTTAACCTACAAGATGGACCAGTTGGATATCGTAAACCTTTGCTCTGATACCACTTATAACACCCTCGAATCGAGTCTATGCAAATCTCAGCATTTCCCGCCAAAATCTGCATAGAAACGTTTCAAAAACGCCCACTAGACACTTTCGTGTGTGTGGGTTTTGATTACAAGTAGTACATCACAGTATTTTACAACAAAATCCACAAGAAATTATATATACACAAGGACTCCATGAGTCAAGAATGCAAAGATACAATACAAAGATACAAATCATGAAGAAAGCCAAATAGTATCCGAGTACGAACAAGATCCAAATTGGACTAAGAGTCCTGAAAAATAATCAAGCGGTGTCCATAAACCCTGCCTAGGACAAGACGGAAGGGTAACCTTGCTAATGTCGTAAATCACATACCTGTCAAAGCCAAAGGGTGCCGGCAAAGGGCAAAGGGAAACATAAAGAGAGCGGTCAGTACCGAGACCAGTACACGGCGAGTCTAGAATTCAGCGGCCCTCGCCTACATAGGTATGTGGGCTCAACGACGGTATAGCTTGCACTATATAACTTATAGAGACACGCTACAACTTCGGCTATTAGAGTGAGATAAAAGACGCTACACGATAACTATAATATAACACAAAACATATCTTATCCGAAGATTTCCCCCTCGAATACCAGTCGAGGAAGTCCCTTGCGGAACACACTATGGCAATTTTAATTAAATATGTGTTTAGTTGATAAGGCTAATTACCAATCATATTATTAGAGGCAAAATATTAGTGGCGTTGTCTATGATCATGACACCGTACTCCTGAGGCGTCCATAACCGTGGACACAAGGTTTTTCGAAAAGATTTACCCTGCAAGGGTGCACTACTGTACCCAAACGCATATTTAACCCTTCAGACAACATAATAAGCATGTCTTACAAATCTCATAACAAGAACTGTCCCATAACTATATGCACATCCAGAGGTATCACCTACTGTGTTTTACCCACACAAGAGATATAGCTGATTCCCTAGGTGGCATAGCGTTTGAGTCTACGACCGGTCGATGATCAAAAGATAACTTGTAGAGCTCCATCCCACCTCCGGCATGGTATCCTGATTTTATGCAATGCAAGCCATGGCAATCCACCAAAATAATATCACAACTCAACCCATGTCCGAGGACATATTATGCGTATGCACAAAATATAAAACCAATTTTGTGACCCTCTGGATATACGAATAGCGCTGGTTGTTGAGAGTGGATACCAGGTGACATGGGTATATCCTACATGTACTCGATCTTGGTATATACGGCCTGAATACAGCGGAAGTCCATGGTGTCCCCAAGGCCCAAGTAGAGAACTCGAGTAGCCTACGGACTCTCCATTGCTTGAAGAACAAGAAGAAGCTAAAGATAGAAAGTTCAAAGGGAAAAACCCTAACCTATAACCGACTCGACCTGCTACCCGAGACCTGGCATATCTATATAAAGGCCAGGAGGGGGCAGCAAGGAGGACACACGTAACCCTAGTTTCCACAATCCCCGCCAGATTGCATATGCGTACCATTGTGATCTTCGATTCCTTTGATAATTCCACGAGCAGACAAGCATGAGTAGGGACCTCTGCGAGGCCTAAACCTAGTGAAAGGGAAATGGACGTCGCCTAGAGGGGGGGTGAATAGGCGTTTTAAATTTATTACGGTTTAGGCTCTAATAAATGCGGAATAAAACTTAACGTTTAATTTATCAAGCCAAAACCAATATCCACTAGTTTCACTAAGTGCACCAACAACCTATGCTAAGCAAGATAAACAACAAGGTGATAGCAAGATATAATACTTCAAGCACAAAGGCTGTCACAATGTAAATTGCATAGGTAAAGGGCTCGATTGAGAGATAACCGATGGACGCGGAGACGATGATTTGTTTCTCGAAGTTCACTTCCAAAGAAGCTACGTATCCGTTGGAGAGGTGCGGGGGCGCAATGAACTTCGAACGCCACAAATGGCTCACCTCGAGGTGTGGTGGCTCGATGCTCACCCAACGCCACACAAGGCCTCACCAAGGATGCGAAGCCACGCAACTCGCCGACGCCACAAAAGGCTCATCCTATTCTCCCGTGAGCTCGCCACAAAGGCCTACTCACGTTCCACTATGGGACACTTGAGGGCGGTCACCGAACCCGTACAAGGCTTGGGGCAATCTCCACAACTCAATTGGAGGGCTCCCAAGAAACGCCACAAAGGCTCCACAATGCCACAAAAGGCCAACAAGCTTGGGGAACTTCCACAACTCAATTGGAGACCCAAGAACAATGCCACAAAGGCTACAAAGCCACAAAAGGCAACAAGGCCACAAAAGGCTACAAGACCACAAAAGGTCAACTATCCAACCACACAACCATCTAGGGTTCCAAGAACCCAAGAGAAATTAGCCCAAGGGCTTGAACTCACCGAATCTCCGAGGAGAACTCAAACCTATGCACCAAATGCAAGAGGCAAGTCCTTCTCTCTCAAATTCCACCAAAGCTACAAAATATATTGGGGGAATAAGGGAGGAAGAACACAAGAGGAGAATACAAAACTCTCCAAGATCTAGATCCCAAGGATTCCTTCACAAAGAAGGGATTTCGCTTGGTGGGGCTTGTAGATCTAGATCTCCTCTCTCAAATCCCTCAAAAAGATGCAAGAATCATAGGAGGGAGAAGGGGAGAGGGCAAGCTCTTCAAGGTCAACAATGGAGGAGAGAGAGAGGAAGAACCAAGAAAAAGCAAGCTCATCCCGAAGGGGGAAGGGGAGCTCCTTTTAAAGGGCTCCCTGATCTGCCCGTTACACACAGTTTCGCGCACGACCGGTAGTACCGGTGGGTAGCCGGTACTACCGGTGGCACTCAGCCAACGGTTCAAAAACAAGGTGCAAACGAACACAAAGACGAGGCCAGTCGGTACTACCAGTGGGTCACCGGTACTACCACCTGGGCCGGTACAAGCGCCCAAGATTCCAACCAAAGTTCCGTCAAATAGCGCAGACCAGGCAGAGATCATACTGAAGCGAAAACGGGTTCACCGGAAGTTGGGCCGGTATTAACACTGGTACTACCGGCGGCATTTCTGCCTGAGCGGTACTTCCGGCATCTGGCCGGTACTTCCGGTCAGAGAAACTTCAGAACCAGAAATGCCATAACTTTTGCATCCGAACTCCAAATGAGATGAAACCAATTTTGTTGGAAAGATAACGACGTGTAGAATCCAACAAAAACCATGAATATATATGTGAGATACCTCCCAGGGTGTGGAGCCGGAAAACCGTAAGATCAAAAACGCAATGAGATATGCATGGGAAATCCGTTTTTGATGAACTAGAGCATGTTATGAAGATAACCACAAGCTCTAGATCCTTACATGGACAAGAACCAAACAACAACCAAGAATATGATGCTATGTATGCAAAGGTCTGAGCTCTCACCGAAAGATACGAACGAGTCACCCACTCGAGAGCCCCTCTTGATAGTACAGTTATCTATCCTAAACCCGGTCTCCCAACACTACAAGAGACCGGTAAAAAGGAAACCCTATCAAGATCATACCTTTGCCTTGAGCATCCCACTTGAGCTTGATGTAGACGGTCTTGTCCTTCTCAAGATGGAACACCTTTCTTGATTGCTATTGCATGCTCTTGTTTGATGAAGACTTGCGAATGGCTCCCCCATACTCCATGAGGAAACCTCTTCTTTGACCTTGTCTTCATCACTCCATAAACTCCGAGGATGGCAAGCTCCAAGCATAATATATTCTAGAGATGGCGCACCGTGGGCTTGCACAACAAATCTTGATGATGATGTCTTGAAGGAAGCCATGAGGAACTCCATCTTCTTCTTCTTCAAGGCATACATGATCTTCTTCTTCTTCTACTTGATTCCAATAAGCACAAAGCCCTTGGACGATGCTTCTTCTTTTTCATCCTTAAAACCAACACATGGTCCAAGCGATGCCAATGGACAAACCTACAAGTGAAACTCAATTTGCACATTAGTCCATAGGGATTGTCATTAATTACCAAAACCACACATGGGGGCATACATGCCCTTTCACCTAGGTAAATCTTCGAGTCCCCTGTGTGCTTGTTTGCTAGCCGATAGATGTCTCCAGCGTTCCCTCCTTCTCCAAAACCCAAGTCCATAACAATGGGCATTGATGAGTTAAACCCTCGTCAATTGGCGCCGTCTATGGGAAAAGGGAGTGCTGATGTTGCGGCTTCTTCGGCCCCATCAACTGCGATCTATAACTCCACAACAGCGGAGATTCGCCAGCTCTTCGGCACGTTCGACTTCACCGTCCACACGCTGGCCACTCGCCCGGCTTTCGAATCCGTAGGCGACAGAATTAGCTAGGCGATCGGGAGCTTCTGCTTCCAAGTTGGTCAGATGGGCACGCTTCGCATGCCTGACCAACCGACAATACCATCGATTGCCCTAGCATCATGGTTCCCTCCGTGGATCGGTACCCTCCGCAAACTCAACACCCAGGAAATAGCTAGGAGTACGGACAGCGATAGTAGTCGCGAATCTGATCTAGGAGATCTGGCAACTGAGGATGGAGCCTACGGTTCCGGATCTGAAAGCTGTGGAAGCAGCAGCTTCCCCAACCACTTCATGTACGCCGTCATCAATGCAGGTGACTCCTCCGCCAATCGCGACAACGCGGGCAACGGTGGCCATGGAGCCGACCCGCCAAATGGCGACATACCCAATGGCGGACCACCGCCAATCGGGGGCCCTACCAACGGCGCCCCTGTCAACAACGGAGGGGCAGTCGAGCCTCCAACTATAATAAACAAGCAGACCGGTGAACGCGTCGTGATCAGGCTCAATGACCTCGAGTGGGCTCGCTGCCGTGAGGCCCTACGGGGCAACCCTGTACCCTTCGGCTCCCCGCAAGAACTGCTGATGGGTTACCATTGGCTCTTGAAAGAGGAGTACAAGCGCCAATTGCAAACAATCACGCAACTCGAGGCACGCAAGAAGGCGGCAGACGAGTCGAGCCTCTGACGAGCCGGGCTCTCCTCCCATAGAGGATCCTCCTCCAAGTGCAACGAGTACCTCGCTAATAAGAGGCGATCTCGACTGGCCCACCTCACTAAGCAGGAGCATGTAGAAGCCGCAAAGGTCCTCGACTTCGGCTCCATGATGGTGGACTCGTGTGGCAACGTGCTACCAAAAATGCCGCAAGCTGCGGTAACAGCGGCCACCATGTACCTCCTCAACAATCAACCGCCAGTCGGAGACCCTCGGGCCGCCATGCACTGATCTACGATCGCAGGCTTAGGGTTAATCGAGGCCGCCCTCGACAAGGAGCCAACACCAGAGACAAAGAAAGGAAAGGCTCTAGCAAAACGCTACTCCCCGCCCTCATCCAGCGATGACAGTCACGATCTGTCTCAACGCCGCCGCTCACGGCGACATGACCATGACTACGACGCGCGTGACGATATCACGCAGCGCAAGATCGACAAGTCAAGGGCGCGATGTGCCCGATCGACTGACTCGGAAGATGAGGATGTGGAGCTCTGTGGCGCTAGATGCTTCAACAGGGCCATCAAGCAAAAGCGAATGCCCAAGGGGTTTAAGCTTACATCAGAGAACCCGAAGTTCCACGGTCTGCAGGACCTGAAAATCTGGTTAGAGGACCACATCTCCTCCGTCAGGATTTACGGCGGAAGTCGAAGTACGGCCATGCAGTGCCTGCAGCTACGGCTGCAGGGCGCCGCCCGAGCATGGCTTAACAACCTCCCACGTGGATCCATTCGCAGTTGGGAAGAGCTGGTTTACAGCTTTGTGCGCAACTTCAAGGGCACCTATAAAAGGCCCGCGTCAATCGAAGAGCTGAGGTGCTGCAAGCAAAGATCGGGCGAATCACTACGCTCGTACAACCAAAGGTGGTCCATCATGAAGAACTCCGCAGAAAATATCTCGGAGGACCGCGCAATCGACGCATTCAACGACGGCGTTCGCCGCATAGAGCTTAGGGAGGAGTTGGGCCGCTCGAAGCCCAAGACCATCGACCACCTGATGGAAATCGCGAATCGGTGGGCTGACGGAGAAGATTCGGTGAAGAATTGCGTTCACTCCGACGAGGAAGCAGAACTCGAGCGCAGACGCTACCGCCGAAGCAAACGGCGAATGTGCATCTATGATGATCGCGACGACGTCAACATGGTCGCAGCCGGCTACGCCGACAGGCGCGACGACAACCGCAACAGCGGCTACCGCAGCGGTGGATACCGTGACTATGGGAAAACCACGCAAGTATGGCAGCGCCGCACTCGCGATGAAGCACCCGCCACGTCCGTTGAAGACAAGTTGTCCAGACCATGCACCGTGCACTTCTACATCGACAAGCATGGTGGCAAAAAGAAATCCAGCCACCTCCTTAAAGACTACCGCGAGTTCCTCAAACTCCATGAAGGTCTAGCTCGGATGAATCGCGACGTAGTCAACAAGGGCTACGGAGCCGCCCTAGGCACTGTGGCCCATAGAGCTCCTCCACCACCACCTGGACCACCGCCAAGCGCGGCCGCACCCGACCAACATCACGGAGGCGATCCGTCTCACGGGCCATGGGCACCATGATGATCCAAAAGGGTTGGCCCTCCAACCGGGTGCAAAAGGCCATCACTCGCCAAGTCAATCTGGCAACAAACTCGCCACCATCTACCACTAGGTACCTCAGTGGAAGCGAGTCCTGCATCACCTTCGACAAGCGCGACCATCCGCCCCAAGTACCTCGGCCAGGCCATTGTCCCCTCATACCCGAGGCACAAATTGGAGGCTTCGACATGAGCCGCGTCTTCATGGACGGCGGAAGCGGCATCAACCTTATATTCGTGATTACCTTGCGAGCAATGAGGATCCCTCTGACTTTCTTAGAAGCCTCAGACACAACATTCCATGGCATCGTCCCAGGCAAGGGCGTGTATCCCCTTGGAAAAATCAACCTCAATGTTATCTTCGGCACGCCGCAAAACTTTCGGCGTGAGCGCATCGACTTCGAGGTCGTCGACTGGCCCTCACAGCACCACTGCATCCTCGGACGTGTCGCGTTCGCTAGGTTCATGGCAGTGCCACACTACGCCTATCTGCACATGAAAATGCCAGGCCCCAATGGCGTCATCACAGTCAACAGAAGCTTCAAGAGGTCCAATAGTTGCGACAGGGAATTCAACAGAATTTCCGAGTCCTTTGGCATGCAGGAGGAACTTGCGAGATTAAAGGAGTCGACAGACAACAGTCTGCCTCCCCTAAGCCGGCCAAGCTCACCAGACCTATCTTTCGACTCATCGGTGCACACAAGGAAAGTTCAGGTCTGATGACCCACAAGTATAGGGGGTGTATCGCAGTATTTTCGAGGGAAGTGAAACCCAAATTTATTGATTCGACACAAGGGGAGCCAAAGAATATTTATAAGCCTTAACAACTGAGTTGTCAATTCAGCTGCACCTGAAAACAATCTTGCTCACAACAGTTTATCAGTAGCAACAGTTTTGTAGTAGAAATAGTAAAGTAGTAGCAGTAGTAAAGTAAAGACAGCAGTAACAGTAGCAGTAAACAGTAGGATTCGAGTGTGGTAGGCATAGGGATGGATGGACGGGTGTTGGATGGACAAGACAATTCACAAAGCAATCAGAACATAGGGCAATTGCAGATAAATAAGATAAAGCATCCAAGTATTAGATAATCCTAGGCATGTCATACGTGCTCGCAATGAGAACTTGCACAACATCTTTTGTCCTGCCAGCCCATTTGCAGCGGGGCCTCAAGGGAACAACTGGCAATTAAGGTGCTCCTTTTAATAGAGCACCGGAGCAAAGCATTAACACTCTGTGAACATATGTGATCCTCACATCAAAGCCATTCCCTCCGGTTATCCTGATTTCTGTAACTTCGGGGCCATTGGTTCCGGACAACAACGTGTGTATACAACTTGCAGGTAACACCATAAACAATACTATCATAATGAAACAATAACATGTTCAGATCTGAAATCATGGCACTCGGGCCCTAGTGACAAGCATTAAGCACAACAAGTCGCAACAAAGTCACAAAGCACTAATAAACCATACTAGGCACCATGCCCTAACAATCTGATGACATTACATGAACGATCTCATCCAATCCCTACCATCCCCATAGCCTACAGCGGGGGTTTCTCACTCATAGATGGGGGAAACATCGATGGTCGATGGAGAAGCGATGGTGATGATGATGGCGATGATCTCCTCCAATTCCCCATCCTGGCAGGGTGCCAGAACGGAGTTTCTGCTGCTGTTTCGTGGAATCTGGTGGTGGCGGCGGAGCGGAACTCCTTCTGGAAAAACGTCGACCCCCCTGGGTTTTTAGGTCAGAAGGCAACTTATAAGCGAAGAGGGAGACCGAGGGGGTGTCTGGGGCGGCCAGACCACCCCTGGCGCGGCCTAGGCTAGCCCGCGCAACTAGGTGGTGTGGCCTGGGCCTAGCCCCCCTCTGTCTCGTATTCTGGCTCCAGGAGTCTTCTGGTGAAATAGGATTTTTGGCATATTTTCCGGGATTTTTCCTGATAGTTGATTTTCTGCACAAAAAGTAGACATCAAGGCAATTCTGCTGAAAACAGCGTCAGTCCGCATTAGTTGCATCCAAATCTCACAAGTTTAGAGGAGAAACAATAACAAAAGTGTTCGGGAAAGTAGATACATTTTGGACGTATCAACTCCCCCAAGCTTAGCTTATTGCTTGTCCTCAAGCAATTCAGTTGAAAACTGAGTGCGATAAAAGAACTTTCACGAACACATTTGCTTCATATGATGTATATATTCTCAGCATGTGATCAACTACTTAGACAATTCATAATAAGGAGTATGCAACTAAGTTTACTTAATAGGCATTGTAAGCTATGCAGAGATTCCAACTCAAAAATAATAAGTAGCATGAAGTATAAACATAAGCAACATTACAGTGCTCATAAAAAGGTATGATAGAGTGGTATCTCGCTTGCCTTTGATTTAAGGCACCTCTGAAGTTCAGGTGAAGACTAGAAGTAAAGATGTCAAGGATACAAGCATCAAAGTCATAACACAAATAATCAAGTTTTGGGACAAGCACAAAGAATGACAACTATGCTCTCAAGAAGGTGCTCAAAGAATAAGTGGAGACTCAACAAGTAAAAGAAAAGGTTTTGAATAATTTGAAAGGCTTCCAAATGCTAAAGGTATGGTACTCATTAGCTTTGAGCTCTCATTTCCCCTATCATAAGCATCTTTTAATGTGGTTAAGGTTAAAGTGACACAACTAAGAGGATATGCTTGACAAGTTATAAATCAAAGTCTCATGCCCCTTACTTACGAAGACCGATCCTCATGCTACTCAACTTCAGTCACAAGTAAGCTCTTGTCATTGTAAGTATATACCTATCATAGAGAACCGCCAACGGGGTACCCCTTGCACATGATACAGGAGCTATCCCATAATCAAAATGACAAGGCAAGCAGACAATGAGCATCTCAGCGATCTTTTTATTTACTATGTGCATAGATTTTTATTGAGGATGCTTCATAGAATGCTCATTATGGTTATGCTGCAAGTTTCCACCATGATTAGGCATGGCTTAGGCTAGCGGCCCAGGCGTTCCCCTAACACATATACAAACTCCATTATCTTACAAGTTCCACTTTTATTTCACACAGCCAGGATCCATAAGCAAAAGAACATGATATCAACGAGGTACTAAGTACCAGTGCAAGGCTGAAAGCGTTCCCCATGATACATGGTTCTGCTAACTTCAACTTATAAAGAGCAAGCATATACGCAACAAAGAAGGACGCAATGGTTCAGGTTTATTAAATGCAATAAAATAAAGTGTGCCATCAAGTTCATGAGAGCTTTACTAACTAACTTTCTCATAACAAGCAAACATTTTATTCGGAAGAAAACAAGGCATATTGAATATGCACGGAAATAGCAAATGATGCTAATAGGTAGGTATGGTGGACACTTTGGAAATATTTGGTTTTAGGGAGTTGGAAACATGAGTAAAATACTCAGTGAAAGTGAAGGCTAGCAATAGTAAGGGAGCGACAAACGAGAGAGCGACAGCTGTCATAATCATGCTTGCAACAAAACATGACTAATCATGGCATGAAAGTGATTCAAGATCCTCAAGGCAAAATAATTCATCGAGTCTTAACTGATTATTACAGTCATGTGCATGCGTGAGCATGTGCCACGTCAATTCAAATGAAACATTCAGAGGAGGATACCACGGTGTCATACCAAGTTATGAATAGAGTAATGCAAGCAAACATTCATAAAACATGCTAAAAACTATTAGCAAGATGGAACTAATCATACGAAAGCAAGAACTACTAAGCATCCATAGATAACATACACACTACACGAACAGACTAAGCATGCCCACAAAGATGAGTGCATGTATAAAAATGAAAACAAATAGAGTTCGTTACCAGCCTCTTACCACGAGTTGTCATTAATCCTTATTATTGCTCTTCACTTGCGTGGCTTGAATAATAATATGAAACCAATATCCACTGAGGACTACTGAACCCTGTAGCAAACTCACAAAACCAAAGAAGAACGACAAATATTTTTGTTGTATTCGAATTTTAAAGCAAGAACCAAAAAGGAAGAACAAGCAAAGAAAAATCTTTTTGGGTTTTTCAAATAGTTCAAACAAAACAAAAAGGGGAAAACAAACCAAGGCAAAGAGAAAAAGAAGCAAACCAAAGAGAAACAACAGAAATATTTTTGGTCTTTTTGTGTTTTAGAAAGCAAAAGCAAAGAAAGAATGAAAACTAAAAAGAGAATGAAACATGAATATACAGAGTATTGACGCAACATGATAAGGAGATGAGTGCGATGCCAGTGTACCTCCCCCCAAGCTTAGGCTTTTGGCCTAAGTGGGTATCAATCCAGATACGGGTAAGGGTTCCAAGCAGGAGGATCATGTTAAGAATGGTCATAGTTGGGCCCGTGGGAAGAAGAAGGAGCTTCCCAATCATAAGCAGGCTGCTGATATGAAGACTCTTCCTCATTCGAGGGCTGGACCGAATCATCCGTGACCTCCCTTCTATTGTCTTGCTCCTGTTGGGAGAGCTCTCCCAAGTACGGGTCAAGCTCCTCCTCAGTGAGGGACCATCCTTCCCTATTATCAAGGTTAAACAAAATAGGTGCAGGCAAAAGAACAACACGCTCGGACTTGCTCTTTCTCCAACCAGCTTTGAGAAAGGTTATTTCATAAGACAACTCACTCACACTAGCCCACGAGGAAACAAATTTATGCTATATCATGGAATTAAGATCAAGCCTTTCTATGGGAAACTGTAGGTCTAGATGACGAGGCACTAAACCATGCAATGCTAATAAACGAGAAGCAATGAGGCCTCCACAAATTCCACCTTTCTCACGGTTAGCAGCAAGATGGAAAGCTATCAAAGCACCTAAGTTGTAAGACCTATCTCGTTTAAGAGCAGCAGAGATAAATGCTAGATCATATGAAGATAACTTATTGGCAGTTTTCCTAGCAAGAACACGCTTGGCAATAAAGTAGGCAAAGTAGCGAATGGAGGGAAGATGAATGTTATGGATGCGAATGGAGGGAAGATGAATGTTACGGATTTTTCCATTCTCCTTCGAGAAGCTGCTCCCTTGGAAAATTTCTGCGTATAAATCCATGAGTGGTTCAGGTGGCTCCTTAATCCTTCTACATGATCCCCATTGAGGTACCTTAATAGCTGCACAAAAGTCATTGAGAGAAAGGTCGATAACAATATTGTAAATTTTGTAGTGGACCATGGGGTTAGGCAAAGAGTGACTAAATTGAAAGTCTTGCACCACAGACATGGTTAGCTTCACAAATTGACAAGGTTCATCTTCCAAAAAGTGCTCCAACCCTGCATTAGAAACCAACGTGTGGAAATCTTGGAGAATTCCCGCAGCTCTCATGAACTCAGAACAAGGATAAATGGAAGGAAAACTTCCTCCTCCCGGTGGACCTTCATGACCTCATGCACCCATAGTTCATGTTGGTTTAGTTGATACTCATTCATCTTCTATTCTGAAATTTAAACACCTATTAAACAAATAATTGCAAAGTGAATATAATGAAGGTTACTACTCATAGGGACTTATAAGAGGCCTAAACATGCATCAAAACTATATCTCTAAGCATCAAACAAGCTTACTAGCTCTCATAACCTGTCACCTATAGCAGCAAAATACTCAAGATATAATCCACTAAACAGAAATCTACTTGGACAAGGGGAGGAGTCACATACCGAAGAACAAGTGCTCCAAATTTCAGCAACAAAGATGGGCTGAGCAAGGAGATCGAAAAAATCGAGAGCAAGCACAGCAAGAACGCGATTTTGAGCAATGAACTGGAGCTTACTCGGGAGAGAGAAGAAAGTGGCAGGTGAGAGAGTTAGTGGAGGGCCAGGGGTGGCCCACACCATGGCATGGCACCACCCAGGGTAGGCCGCGCCACCAGGTGGTGAGCCTGCCTGGTGGGTCCCCCTGGCACCTTCCAGGCACTCCTCTGCCCCTTTTTCACGTAAAAATTTAATATGAATTTTTCGAGACACTTTATTTTTGGGCATTTTTCAGGTATTAGAAGAATGATTTTTTGACAGACAGATTTTTTTTGAAATGATGCAATGAAAAAACAAGGCTAGAACTATAGAAGTTCTAAGACACTCTAACATGCAAGGAACTAACAACAAAAAGAAAACTAAACGAAAGCAAAAACTAAAATGGATAGCAATAGAAGTAAACAGAGATAATCATAGTGAAACCATTGTTTTGTTCAATGAAATCCTTTTGTTAACAAGGTTGATCAGGTCTTGTTACCAAAACAATTCCATATGAGACAAAACTTTGTATTCCACTAATGATTATGTTACCTCAACCTTGATAGCAATAGTCCCAATCATAATAGTTTCAATTTTTTCTCTTGGTATGGGACAATATATTTCTCCAACTTGAATGCCCTCAACGTGTTCAATTGAATTCAAACCATAAGTCCTTTCAATATTCTTGGGGAAATAGACAGTATGTTCCTTATCATTAACATTGAAAGTAACCTTTCCTTGATTACAATTAATAACAGCTCCTCTAGTATTAAGAAAAGGTCTCCCAAGAATAATAGACATATTATCATCTTCAGGCATTTCAAGCACAACAAAATCAGTTAATATCAAGAAATTATGAGCCACTTGAACAGGTACATCCTCACATATACCAACAGGAATAGTGGTAGATTTATTAGCCATTTGCAAAGATATATCAGTTGGTATCAGTTTTTCAAGTTGAAGTCTCTTATAGAGAGAGAAAGGCATAACACTAACTCCAGCTCCCAAATCACACAAAGCAGTTCTAACATAATTGTTCTTCATAGAGCAAGGGATAGTTGGAATCCCTGGGTCTCCAAGTTTCTTTGGACCTTACCATTAAAGGAATAATTAGCAAACAAAGTGGAAATTTCTTCATTAGGGATCTTCCTTTTATTCGAGACAATATCCTTCATATACTTTGAGTAAGGAGGCAATTTAATAGCATCAGTCAAAGGAATTTGCAGAAATAAAGGTTTCATCCATTCACAAAACTTATTATAGTGTTCATCTTCCTTTGACTTGTGTTTCTTATTAGGGAAAGGCATATGTTTTTGGACCCAAGGCTCTCTTTCACTACCATGTTTCTTAGCAATAAAATCTTCTTTAGTGTATTTAGTATTCTTAGTGTGCTTTTCAGGTTCTTCTTCAACTTTTTCTTCATTAGGAACTTCATTTTCTTCATTACCACTTTCAGTTTCAGCATCAGAAATAGATATACTATTAGGATCTATAGCAGGTTCTGTGGTTTCTACTATAGTTTTATGTTTCTTTTTCCTTTTCTTACGAGTAGTACCACTATTTTCAGCTTGTTGAGAATCCTGCTCAATTCTTTTGGGATGCCCTCAGGATATAGAGGATCCTGGGTAGCAGCTCCACTTATAGTTCTAATTTCATAAGCATGTTTTTCCTTGGCAGCATTAACTAGCAAGTCTTTTTGCACTTTAACGATTTGATCTATTTGAGTTTGAACCATTTGAAAGTGTTTAACAATCATTTTAACATCATTAGGGGTTCTTTCCACAATATCTTTCAACTCAACAATAGCTCTAGTGTTTTCCATTAGATGATTTTGCACCCTTTTATTAAAGTTATCTTGCTTAACAATAAAGATATCAAATTCTTCTAAGCATTGATCGGGAGGTTTCAAATAAGGGATATCACCTTCATCAAAGTGTTGGAGAGAGTGTACATCAATAGTGGGTGAGTAGGGAATAGGCTTACATAATTCTTCTATAGGAGGTAAATTCTTGACATCTGCAGCTTTAATTCCCTTCTCCTTAAGACATTTCTTAGCTTCCTTCATCACTTCATCATTTAATTTAATAACTCCCCTCTTATTTGATGTTGGAATAGGCATTGTTATAGTAGGTTCAGGTACAATTACTTCAGGTATAGCTTGTTCAGGAGGAGTCCAATCTTCATAATTCTTGCTTATTTTAGCCATTTATTCCTCAGCTTACTTGGGAGTCCTGTTTCTGAAAACACAATCAGCACGACTATCTAGGTATGTCCTAGATTCTTCGGTTAGTCCATTATAAAATATATCAAGAAGCTCATTCTTAGGTAATGGACTTCTAGCGTGTGCATGAATCAAAGCACAAAACCTTGCCGAAGATTCAGGAAATACCTCTTTTTCTCCCTGTCTAAAATCAAAAAGTTCCTGCAAAATAGCATGTCTAGCACTAGGAGGAAAATATTTCTGCAGGAAAGTACTAATCAAGAAATCAGGGCTATCAATAGATCCAAGAGGTAAATTACTAAACCAAGTTTTAGCTTCTCCTTTCAGTGAAAATGGGAAATCTTAACAACAAAGTAAGTACACATCTTAATATCATCAGAAAACAAGCCACTCATGGTAGAAAGTTCATTCATATGTGCTACCGCACTTTCATTCTTAGTCCCACAAA
Source organism: Avena eriantha (assembly GCA_910589775.1). NCBI lineage: Eukaryota > Viridiplantae > Streptophyta > Magnoliopsida > Poales > Poaceae > Avena > Avena eriantha. The sequence goes on from OU342742.1 coordinate 389,236,766, forward strand.
AAGGTTCTTTCTCAACAATAGCTATGTAAGATATATTGAGAGAGAAATCATAATCTTTATCTATAATGTTTATGGGAGAGGCACCAAACTTAGCAATATGAGATAATTTGGGTCTAATAGTACGCCTCTCAAGGAGACTCTTAGCAACGCTCCTATCATGGGTGTTTTTACATTCTTTAATAAATTCATCGGTCATCTCAACATAACCATCTTCAATATCATAACTTTCACTAGACTCAGGTGAACTAACATGTGTGGTAGTGTCTTCATTAGGAGTTTCTGTATTTCCAGCTATAGTTCTAGCAATCGTAGCATCTAGGAAAGGACCTAATGAACCACTCTTATCAAGCACAGTAGAAGCAGCATCATAAGCATCAGAAGTTTCAGATTTAGCAGTAGTAGCAGTGTGTGTAGCATGTGTATGTGGTGGTGTAACGAGCTTACTTACAACAGATGGTGAATCAAGAGCAGCAGAGGTGTTCAGAACCATACCTCTTCTTGTAGTGGATGATAAAATAGGAACCTTGCCATCACGAGACTTACCCATGATGGATGGATAGCAGCGAACAATAGAGAATCCAAGTGAACTTGATAAATAAAGCTATGCTCCCCGGCAATGGCGCCAGAAAATAGTCTTGATGACCCACAAGTATAGGGGGTGTATCGCAGTATTTTCGAGGGAAGTGAAACCCAAATTTATTGATTCGATACAAGGGGAGCCAAAGAATATTTATAAGCCTTAACAACTGAGTTCTCAATTCAGCTGCACCTGGAAACAATCTTGCTCACAGCAGTTTACCAGTAGCAACAATTTTGTAGTAGAAATAGTAAAGTAGCAGCAATAGTAAAGTAAAGACAGCAGTAACAATACCAGAAAACAGTAGGATTCGAGTGCGGTAGGCATAGGGATGGATGGACGGGCGTTGCATGGACAAGACAATTCACAAAGCAATCAGAACATAGGGCAATTGCAGATACATAAGATAAAGCATCCAAGTACTAGATAATCCTAGGCATGTGTTCCATATATAGTCATACGTGCTCGCAATGAGAACTTGCACAACATGTTTTGTCCTGCCAGCCCGTTTGCAGCGGGGTGATACATTGCAAATGTATCTATAATTTTTGATGTTCCATGCTTGGTTTTATCTACTTTCTTGTGTTTTGTCCACACTTTGGAGTACTTTTCATATACTTTCTTGGACTAACCTATTAACAAGATGCCACAGTGCCAGTTGTCTGTTTTCTGCTGTTTTTGGTTCTAGAAAGATAGAAAATGAATATTCTCAGAATTGGACGGGAAAAAAGCCAAATTCAATATTTCACCGAGGGGAACACGGGGCCAGAAGACGAGACGGAGAGGGGCCAGCCACACCATAGGGTGGCGCGGGTCCCCCTTGGCCGCACCACCAGGTGGTGTGGGCCCCTTCGGCCTCCACCGACCTTGCCCTTTCGCCTATATATTCCTCCTGATACAGAAATCCTAAATTATCAAGCCTCCAGCCACGAAAAGTTCCGCAGCACCACCGCCACCGGAGGGGAGATTCGGGGGACAGAAAGTCTCTGTTCCGGCACCCTGCCAAGACGGGGAAGTGCCCCCGGAGCCATCTCCATCGATCTCCACCGCCATCTCCATCACCATTGCTGATTCCCATGATAAGGAGGGAGTTGTTCTTCCTCGAGGCTAAGGGTTCTACCGGTAGCTATGTGTTCATCACTCTCTCTCTCTATGCATGATCTTATTGAGATCATGAGCTTGTAATCTATAGATCTATTCTGCTACTCAAGTGCTTTAATGAATCTCTGCTCTCCCCATGTGTGTGAAAGTGATAGCGTGCTCACCATGGTGGCACTTAGGCTAGAGATTACAAATACTTGTTATGAGTTATATTTGGAGTTGGATGTCTTTATGAAATTGTGGTGTTTGTTGGACTCATCTAGTACTCAAGGTGACAGTGTGGGGTTATCTTGATGGGAAAGGCTTACTTTGAGGTGTGTGGTTATAGCCCTACCATGGATTAGAGTGTCCAGCCGGAGAGTAGTTAAGAGTAGTATCATGAAGAGAAGATATTTATATGAGAGTGTTCACTAGTGAAATCATGATCCCTAGGCCTTGTTTCTAAGCATTGAAACACCGTTTGAAATTAGATCTATTACATGTTTGCTTGCTGCTATCTTTATTTCAGTTTTCCTTTAGTCTTTTCCCACATCAACCACACGCCATCAAGCTATTTTCTAGCACCGTTGTCTTTTATCTTTACCACTTGTATTTCACTATCTCTTTGCCAAACTAGTGCACCTATACACTTGACAAGTGTATTGGGTGTGTTGGGGACACAAGAGACTTGTTGTTTCTTGATTGCAGGGTTGCTTGAGAGGGGATACCTTTGACCACTTCCTCCCTGAGTTCGATAATGTTTGGGTGATCCACTTAAGGGAAAATTTGCTGCTATTCTACAAACCTCTGCACTTGGAGGCCCAACAACTATCTACAATAATAGAAGTGCGTAGACATCAAGCTATTTTCTGGCGCCGTTGCCGGGGAGGTAAGGTAAAAGGTATTCACACCGGAGGATTAAAGAAGAAGAACCTCCCACGGAAAACGTCTATTTTCTGGCGCCGTTGCCGGGGAGGTAAGGTAAAAGGTATTCACACTGGAGGATTAAAGAAGAAGAACCTCCCATGACAAACGCCTATTTTCTAGCGCTGTTGCCGGGGAGGTAAGGTAAAAGGTACTCACATCTCCTGGCTACTAAGCTATCTTCTAGTACGGTTGCTAGTGTGTGAGTGCTCGAAGTTATTTCCTTTAGATTCTGCAATTTTGTCTTTTTGTTTCTTGTTTTCACTAGTTAGGCTTAATGGAAAACAACAACAAAATTACAGAGCTTTATAGTATTTATCTTGAGTTAGGACATGAAGTGTTTGAAAAGAAAATTTAAAAACCCATGGAACTTTATTTGCATGCTAATAGCAATGTTATTAGTATGAATTCTTTGAACACCATTATTTCTAATGCTATGGAAAAGTCTAAGCTTGGGGAGGCTAGTTTTTGTGATAATGATCTTTTTAGTTCCTCAGCTTTGGGAGATAGCTATTCTATTGCTTATGATGATACCCAACCTCCAATATATGATGAATACAATGATGAATATGATATTTTCACTCCACCTACTATTGAGGAGGAAATTAATTATGATTACAATATGCCTCCTATATTTGATGATTGTGGTTATGAGAATAATAATGATAGCTATTTTGTTAAATTTGCTCCCACTATGATTAATAAGAATGACTATTCTTATAGGGAGAGTAATAATTTTTTGATGCATGTGGCTCATGATAAGAATGTTTCATGTGATAGTTATATTGTTAATTTTATTCATGATGCTACTGAAAGTTATTATGAGAGAGGGAAACATGGTTTTATGCATCTCAATAATATTAGGTTTCCCCTCTTTATGTTGAAAGTCTTGAAGTTGCACTTGTTTTGCTTTCCTATGCTTGTTGCTTTGTGCTTTCATGACTTGTTTCTTTACAAGATTACCATGCATAGGAAGTGGGTTAGACTCAAATGTGTTTTATATTTGCTTCTTGATGCTATCTTTTACTTCAATTCATATTTCTTATGTGAGCATCTTTTCAAACTATCATGCCTAACTTAAAGGCGTTAAAGAAAAGGAATTATTGGAAGATAACCCAAAAGTTTTAGATGAGTCTTGGAAGTTATTACCTCTGTAATAACCGCTCCTTATCTTTTTTATTTTTCTTTCTGTGCCAAGAGTAACCTCTAATGAGAGAGAAGTAATGATTGGGAAAGTTGCTGTCCCGAAACAGATTTCTGTGCTTCACCGTAAAAATTCGTGTAAAATCTCTGTATGTCCTTTTGAAGCGTGAATTTTTGTGCTTCTACCCCAGGTTGTTCTCTAACTTCCGTTAGTTCAATAATTTTTTATTTGAGCAACAGCAGGTCTTCGAACAAATTCGTCTTTACCTGCTGGTCTGTTTTGACAGATTTCTGCCATTATTTGCATTTGCTTCTTGTTGGTTCCTTTTTGAGTTCTTTTGGGAATTGAGCTTTTTGAGGGAAATGCTACAGTAGCTTGTGTTTTAATGGAAGTTTTATTGGTGTTAGAACTGAACCTAAAGACTTATTATCTTGAGTGCACTAATGTTGGTAATAAAGATTGTGTGAAGTTTTGTATGAAAGAAAATTCCAGGTGTATGGAAGGAATGAGTAATGAGATGAAGGATGGACTAAAGCTCAAGCTTGGGGATGCCACGTGTGTCACCCCAAGAAATATCCAAGAAGTACAAGCGTCAAATCTTGGGGATGCCCAAGGCATCCCCTTTTCATCAATAAAAATCCTAGGTTTCTTCCAAACGCTTCATTTTTATTGTTTCATGCACAATTGTGTTGTTCTTGGAGCGTCTTCTTTTTTTGTTTTCGTTTTGGTTTTTTGTTTGCTTAGTTTGCTTAGTTTTCTGAATAAATTGGTTGGACCCCCTCTTTCATACATTGGTTTTCAAATAGTTTGGTTTGGTTTGGAAAAGAGTAGGAAAGTTCATACTTATGTGGTAAAAAGAGCTTGTTTTGACTTTGGTTTATGCTTTTTCATGCCATGCTTGATATTGTTTTGGCTTTATGATTAGTATTCTTTGCTGTAGCATGACTTGTTATAAACAATTGAGATTGCTTAATGTGCCTTGGATGAATCATGCGTTGTTTTAGCATATTAAAGCATAGTATTGTGGTATTCTCCTGTGATGCTTTATTTGGGTTGACTTGACGCATGCTCACACCATGTTATGACTATATCAAGTCACCATAAGCCTTTATGATCCTTTAGTTTTCAACTTTTAGTATCACTTTATGCTTTGATCAATGATGTTTTGTCGCTCTGCATGATTATGGCCATTATTGCTCTCTTAGTTTGTCGCTCCCAGTCTTTTGCTAGCCTCCACAACCAAGTATGAGTTCCACTCATGCATCCAACTCCTTAAACCAAGTTATTCCAAAGATTCCACCATACCTACCTACTGGCTTATGCTATTCCAAGTATATTCATGCTTTTGTTTACCATCCAAATTAAACTTGTTATGAGAAAACTAGTGATTAAAGCTCTCACGAACTTGATGGCACACTTTACTTTTCTTGCCCTTAATAAACTTGAACCATTCTGTCGTCTATGTTGTATATGCTTGCACTTATTTGTTGGGAATTAGCAGAACCATGCTGTCATGAGGAACGCTTTCAATATTGCACTTGGTACTTGTACCTAGTTGATATCATGCTCTTTTGTATATGGATGTCATCGGTGTGAAATGAAAGGGGAGCTTGTAAGTCCATGGAGTTATGTATATGGGTTAGAGAAACGCTTGGGCCGCTGGTCTAATCCATGCTGACATGGTGGAAACCTGTAGCGTAACCATAATGAGCTGTCTATGAAGCATTCTTCTTATAAAAAAAGAGAGTCCTATATTGAGAAAAAAGAGAAAAAGAAAAAAAAATTATGAAAAGAGGAAAGAGAGAAAAAAGCACCATATTCCCATGGTAAATAAGAAGATTGCTGAGCTGCTCGTTGTCTGCTTGCCTTGTCATTTTAATATGGGGATTCTTCCGTATCATCGGGCAAGGGGTACCCGTTGGCGGTTCTCTATGATACACATGTACTTAAGATGACAAGAACTTACCGGTGACTAAACTTGAGTAGCATGAGGAGCGTCCCTCGTATTCAAGGGACATGAGATTTCTAACTTATACTTCGTCAAGCATGTACACCATAGTTTGTTCACTTTAACCTTAATCACTTCAATATGCTTATGATAGGGGCAATGAGAGCTGAAAACTAACAAGTACCATAATTTTTGGAAGCTCTTTATGAGACTTGAATCCCTACTTCCTTCTATGAAGGCCTTTCTTCCACCATTATATTGAGTCTCCACCTTCTACATTTATGCACCTACTTTGAGAGCATAGTGGCCATTCTTAGTTCTATGTGCATTGTCCCAAGACTAGTTGATTGATGTATAACTTGATATTGCTTGTTTTAAACTATTTGTATCTAGTCACTCTTATGAACTTTGAAGGTATCCTATGCATTTATGTTTGCTACTCTATGAGGGACAAGCTGAATGCCACTATGCTATTTTTTCTTTATGTGAAACAAACAAACGTCTTGCAAAGCAGTTATTCATGAATCTTTTGTTTGTGCCTTTTCATGTTACAACATAGTTGCTATGTCTTATTGTTAGAACTTTATCTTTTATGCTATGTTAAAGTACTATGATCCCAGCTATGAATGTTTTACAAACACTTTGATCAGGTTTATGATGGTGCATGTCACCTCAAAAATTATTCTTTATTTTTATCACTTACCTACTCGAGGACGAGCAGGAGTTAAGCTTGGGGATGTTGATACATTGAAAATGTATCTATAATTTTTGATGTTCCATGCTTGGTTTTATCTACTTTCTTGTGTTTTGTCCACACTTTGGAGTACTTTTCATACACTTTCTTGGACTAACCTATTAACAAGATGCCACAGTGCCAGTTGCCTGTTTCTGCTGTTTTTGGTTCCAGAAAGTCAGAAAATGAATATTCTCGGAATTGGACGGGACAAAAGACAAAGTCAATATTTCACCGAGGGGAACACGGAGCCAGAAGACGAGACAGAGAGGGGCCAGGGGCCAGCCACACCATAGGGTGGCGCGGGTCCCCCTTGGCTGCGCCACCAGGTGGTGTGGGCCCCTCCGGCCTCCACCGACCTTGCCCTTTCGCCTATATATTCCTCCCTACATAAACCCTAAATTATCAAGCCTCCAACCACGAAAAGTTCAGCAGCACCGCCACCACTGAAGGTGAGATTCGAGGGACAGAAAGTCTCTGTTCCGGCACCCTGCCAGGACGGGGAAGTGCCCCCGGAGCCATCTCCATCGATCTCCACCGCCATCTCCATCACCATTGCTGATTCCCATGATGAGGAGGGAGTAGTTCTTCCTCGAGGCTAAGGGTTCTACCGGTAACTATGTGCTCATCTCCCTCTCTATGCATGATCTTATTGAGATCATGAGCTTGTAATCTATAGATCTATTCTGCTACTCAAGTGCTTTAATGAATCACTGCTCTCCCCATGTGTGTGAAAGTGACAGCGTGCTCACCATGGTGGCACTTAGGCTAGAGATTACAAATACTTGTTATGAGTTATATTTGGAGTTGGATGCCTTTATGAAATTGTGGTGTTTGTTGGACTCATCTACTACTCAAGGTGACAGTGTGGGGTTATCTAGATGGGAAAGGCTTACTTTGAGGTGTGCTGTTATAGCCCTACCATGGATTAGAGTGTCCAACCGGAGAGTAGTTAAGAGTAGTATCACGAAGAGAAGATATTTATATGAGAGTGTTCACTAGTGAAAGTATGATCCCTAGGCCTTGTTTCTAAGCATTGAAACACCGTTTGAAACTAGATCTATTACATGTTTGCTTGCTGCTATCTTTATTTCAGTTTTACTTTAGTCTTTTCCCACATCAACCACACAGCATCAAGCTATTTTCTAGCACCGTTGTCTTTTATCTTTACCACTTGTATTTCACTATCTCTTCGCCGAACTAGTGCACCTATACACCTGACGAGTGTATTGGGTGTGTTGGGGACACAAGAGACTTCTTGTATCTTGATTGCAGGGTTGCTTGAGAGGGGATACCTTTGACCACTTCCTTCCTGAGTTCGATATACCTTGGGTGATCCAGTTAAGGGAAATTTGCTGCTATTCTACAAACCTCTACACTTGGAGGCCCAACAACTTTCTACAATAACAGAAGTGCGTAGACATCACGGGGCCTCAAGGGAACTACTGGCAATTAAGGTGCTCCTTTTAATAGAGCACCGGAGCAAAGCATTAACACTCCGTAAACACATGTGATCCTCAGATCAAAGCCATTCCCTCCGGTTATCCCGATTTCTGTCACTTCAGGGCCATTGGTTCCCGACAACAACGTGTGTATACAACTTGCAGGTAAGACCATAAACAATACTATCATAATGAATCAATAACATGTTCAGATCTGAAATCATGGCACTTGGGCCCTAGTGACAAGCATTAAGCACAACAAGTCGCAACAAAGTCACAAAGCACTAATAAAAGATACTAGGCACCACGCCCTAACAATCTGATGCCATTACATGAATGATCTCATCCAATCCCTACCATCCCCATAGCCTACAGCGGGGGATTACTCACTCATAGATGGGGGAAACATGGATGGTCGATGGAGAAGCGATGGTGATGATGATGGCGATGATCTCCTCCAATTCCCCGTCCCAGTAGGGTGTCAAAACGGAGTTTCTGGTGCTGTTTCGTGGAATCTGGTGGTGGCGGTGGAGCGGAACTCCTTCTGGAAAAACGTCGACCCCCTCTGGGTTTTTAGATCAGAAGGGAACTTATAGGCGAAGAGGGAGACCGAGGGGGTGTCTGGGGCGGCCAGACCACCCCCTGGTGCGGCCTGGGCTAGCCCGCGCGGCCAGGTGGTGTGGCCTAGGCCCAGCCCCGACCGTCTCGTATTCTGGCTCCGGGAGTCTTCTGGTGAAATAGGATTTTTGGCATATTTTCCGGGATTTTTCCTGATAGTTGATTTTTTGCACAAAAAGTAGACACCAAGGCAATTCTGCTGAAAACAACGTCAGTCCGCGTTAGTTGCATCCAAATCACACAAGTGTTCGGGAAAGTAGATACGTTTTGGATGTATCAAGGTCCACCCATCGGATCCCGCCAAGACGGCCCTCATCGCCAACAACTTGAGTCCCGCATAGGAACTCGCGCTCGTCGAATTCCTCCGTGAGCACTGGGAAATCTTCGCCTGGTGTCCTGCGGACATGCCAGGAGTTCCCAGGGAATCCGCCGAGCACGCACTCAATGTCAACCCAGACGCAAGGCCAGTCAAACAAACAATTCGGCGACTGTCCGAACCAAGAGCGAAGGTAGTTGAAATGGAGATCAACAGACTCCTCGACGCCAAATTTATATGCGAGATCAAGGAAAGCACTTGGCTCGCCAACACGGTGCTAGTACCAAAGAAAGACACGGATATCCTACGGATGTGCGTGGACTTCACCTCTCTGAATAAGCACTGCCCAAAGGATCACTTCCCGCTACCATGAATCGACCAGATCATCGACTCCACCACGGGATGTGAGCGCCTCTGCTTCCTCGATGCCTACTCATGCTACAACCAGATTTAAATGAAGGAGGAAGATCAAGAAAAAATGGCGTTTACAACGCCTTTTGGTGTGTTCTGCTACAACACAATGCCCTTCGGGCTAAAGAACGCAGGAGCCACCTACCAGCGGTGCATGCAGGCTTGCCTCAAGAACCAACTTGGTCGCAACATCCAAGTCTATGTCGACGACATAGTAATCAAGACCAAAGAGGAAGATTCACTAATCGACGATTTGCGCAAAACCTTCACCAACCTCGACCGCTACTGGATCAAGCTCAATCTGGACAAATGCGCCTTCGGCGTACCATCTGGGCAATTACTCGGGTACCTTATCTCCGCAAGAGGGATCGAGGCGAACCCGAAGAAAATAAAAGCCATACTGGCCATGGAGAAGCCGAAGAACGTAAGGGGCGTTCAACAGTTGGCTGGGTGAATCGCGGCACTTAGTCGATTCATAAGTCGAATGGGCGAAAAGGCGCTGCCGTTCTACCAACTCCTTCGCAAAGCTGACAAGTTCGAATGGACCAATGAGGCACAGGAATCGAAGACCTCAAGCGCCTACTGTCCACCTCGCCAGTACTAGTGAACCCACGCGAAAAGGAACCATTGTTGTTGTACATCTCCGCCACCAATCAGGTGGTAAGCACAGTGCTTGTAGTAGAACGAGCCGAGGAAAACAAGGTCCACTGAGTACAGCACCCAGTCTACTACCTCAGCGAGGTACTTACACCAACAAAACAGCGGTACCCGCACTACCAGAAGCTAGCGTACGTCGTCTTCATGACCGCCCGGCGACTGCGCCACTACTTCCAGGAACACCCAACGTGGTAGTCAACGATGCCCCGCTAGGACATATCCTCAATAACCCCGACGCCACTGGGCGAGTCGCGCTTTGGGGAATCGAATTGTCTCCACGAGGCATCACATACGAAAAGCCCGACGCAATCAAGTCGCAAGTTCTCCCCGACTTCCTCTTGCACTGGATGGAGAACCAGCTCCCTGAAAAACCAGATATGTCCTACCTCTAGACAATGCACTTCGACGGATCAAAGCGAAAGGATGGGGCTGGCGCAGGTGTCATACTGACATCACCCCAGGGAGACAAGTTGAAATACATCTTGTGAATGCAGTTCACCGCCTCCAACAACGAAGCTGAATACGAGGCCCTACTGCACGGGATGAGGATGGCAAAAGCCTGCGGTGCCAAGAGACTCATAATATATGGCGACTCCAAGCTGGTCGTCAACCAGATAATGCACGAGCGCGACGCACTGAACGACAACATGATAGCTTACCGCGACCTCTACGACACACTCAAAGGGGACTTCGACGGCTGCGAGCTGTGGCACATAGGTCGCGAAAGCAATGAAGAGGCGAACACTATCGCCAACATAGGCTCTACCTGTGCCCTATACCACCTAGGGTATTTCTCGAGCGCATCTGCAAACGCTCCATCAAGCCAAAGGCCACAGAGAAGAAAACAAGCGCAACAATAGACTCGGGGGTTGCGCCGCCCAATGAGCCAATGGCACTCGATGACCTGGAGCTAGACACAACACTCGAAGGACCAATGAGCGTCATGATGATCGAGACATCCTGGACCCAACCATACATTACGTACCTCCTCAGCAAGAAGCTACCGGACGATCCGACTGATGCCTGACACATCGCACGGCGCTCCAAGGCATTCGCTGTTATCAACGGTGAACTATACAAGCGCAGCATCACATGAGTACTCCAAGGATGCGTCTCCACGGCCGATGGAAGAGCTGTTCTCCTCGACATCCATGAGGGGACCTACGAGCACCACGCTGGTAGTCGCGCCCTCGTCGCCAAAGCTCTACGAGCTGGATTCTACTGGCCTACGGCCATGCGAGACGCCAAGGACATCGTCCAAAAATGCAACGCTTGCCAGCGATTCGCGGACAAGCCGCACGCACCTGGTGCAGAACTCTGGCCAATTCCATTGGCCTGGACCTTCGCGCAATGGGGACTCAACATGGTTGGCAAACTCCCAAGGTCCTCACGAGGAGTCTACGTCTACCTCCTGGTCGCAGTCGACAAATTTACCAAGTGGATTGAAGCCGTGCTAGTGACAAATCAATCAGGAGCCAACGCTGTCAAGTTCTTCAAGTCCATCGTCTACCGCTTCGGAGTGCCACACATCATCATCACAGACAACAGGACGAACTTCACATCTAAGGAGTTCCAAGAATTTTGCGAGAATCTGGGAATCAACGTCAGCTACGCCTACGTGGCACATCCACAGACCAATGGTCAGGTCGAAAAAGCTAACGGGCTCGTCTGCGGCGGCATCAAGAAGCGACTCCTTAGGACACTCGAACAGGCCGCGGGCTGCTGGCTAGACGAGCTACAATTGGTACTCTGGAGCCTACGCACAACTCCAAACAACGCCACGGGATACACCCTGTTCTTCATGGTGTACGGGGCTGAAGCGGTGCTACCCGCTAAAGTACGATACAAAGCACCACGTGTGGTCGCTTACATCGAGCAAGGGTCAACTCTTGCACTCGAAGACTCCGTCGACCTCCTTGACGAGGCAAGGGAAATCGCCGCGAAAAGATCAACGATCTACCAGCATAACCTGCACAACTACCATAGCAGAAGGCTACGCCCCAGATCTTTCGTCGAAGGAGACCTAGTCCTGCGACTAAAACAACAAGGGCATCTCAAGTTCGAGTCCCCCTCGGAGGGACCATACGTGATTACAGAAGTAATCCCAGGTGGCGCCTATCGCCTTAAAGATTTAGAGACAGGAGTCGCATACTCCAACCCTTGGAACGTCGCGCAGCTACAGCGCTTCTACCCTTAGTCGTTTTGTCTTTACATTACAAATAAGGCTACTCAGCCAAGGCTACCCAGCCACACATTGTACCTCGTACTATCCCGCGAATAAATAAAGCTAAGTGCCCCAAAACCCTATGTTCCTTTTATTTTATTTCTGCGATTAATCCACTCGGGGGCTGCGCCACCCTGTACACATATGTTCTACGAACTAATCGCGATATCCTGAGTAGCTGGCGCATCAATCGAAACCCTTGAAAAACACCAACCAAGTTGCAACGCACCTGACAGGTTGGCAAGGGGCTGAGATAATCGCAAGTCAGGCTAACAAAAAGGAATCGCATAGTGCAACGCACTCACAAAGCGTACACGCTAACAAGCTCTTTTATAAATTAATCAATTATACACAACATATATATGAACGTTACAACACTGGTACAACTATGTGCAGGATACAGACTAAACTACTGTTGAAGTAAAGGAACATTGGTTTGCTCCTCGAAGAAGTCAACGATCTCCTCCGCTGGGTGATCCACTGCCTGATAGTGCGGAACCATGTTCCAAGTCGAACCCGCTGGCGACGCTAGCGGTCCGGCCGCAATTGCTGCGACGTCCACATAAGGCCTGTGCAGTCGCACCAGCGACGAAGCAGCCTTGGCACCAGCCACCAACTGCTACCGTACACACTCGCGGACCACACTTAAGTCCTAGAATATGGCTAAAAGGCCCAGAAGGCTTGACGGGACGACGTCCAACGGGAACATCGTCCGATAAATATTCTTCAGGCACGACTACGACTTCTTCAGGAAGTGAAGCACCCGTGACGCATGATCCTGCAGGGTCGCCAGTGCGATTGCGCGATCATGATCCACCCAAAAGTATCCACTCGCCTGAAGATGCTCCTGGATTAGATCATTCATGCGAATGGCAATCCTATCTTTCTCATCCTGCGGATGGTGCATACTAACAACTGGACAAGCAAAGGCAAAAGCATGAAGACCGGGAACTACTGCGAGTGACTACAAGGAAAAGATAAGGAGGAAGAAAACTAACATTTGAATTGGTCACCCAGCTGCGTCACTTCCTCTAACAGATATTGTTCTCGGGCGGCGGCCTTCTCCGCCTTCGACTTCCATACATCCGCATTACCGCGGAGTACAGGCAATTCACGCTCCAACTGCTTCACGCGGTCACGGAGTCACAAGAGTAGAGACAGCTCATCCACCCTTGAGCGTGACGGCGCCAAGGTGTCATCAAGAGGTGGCGAATCCTGAGGTTCCCTTAACGGATCACTCGACGTGCCCTATCACAAGTCAAGCAAGAGACAAATAAGAAGACTAAGGCGAGGCATAGACAAAAGACTCGAGTGCATTCAAGATTAACAAAAGTATCAGTAGATACACTCGCCAACAGGCATGTTCTCGACAAAGGACATAAACTATTTTAACTATTACAAGATGCGACTACTGAGGAGAGATTGGCTTCTTCGACTTCGACTTTGGTTTTGGGGGCCTCATCGAGTATGTGGCAGTGTCAGATGCCACAGACTTCCCGCCGGCCCCTGACGTTGCAGCCTTCGCCGCTTTCTTGGCTCGCTGAAGCTCCTCAGAGTACTTCACAATTGTGTTGATCAGCCGTGGGCCGTACTTGCCACAAGCAGTCACGAAGGGAGCAAAGACTACCTGCTGGCCATCAGCGCTGATAGGTATCGCCTTGGAGACCACTGCAGGATCAACTTCGACTCCATGAGCTTGAACCATTGCAAGTGACATTGAAGCGCCAGCCGCACGGAGCGAGTTCTTGAAGCTTGCAGGGACGCCCCCGGCAAGGGACTCCACCAGCTCGTCTATATTCTCGATCAACTCAGCCTTGGACGCCAGCTCTTCTTGGAGGCGACTGAGCACGCCTTTGGCCTTGGAGAGCGTCCCCTAAACGGCAGCACTGCGATCCTCGATCACCGAAATGGCACCCGCCAAGGCATCGTCATGGTGGAGTGCCTAAGGGTCAAAGCTCAAATCGCTGGCATCTACATAAACTCCAAGCATGGGCACGAAAGTCGATACCAACGACAAATTCGAAAAAAGAAAAACAATGAAAATCCAGATGAGCGAATACTTGAGAGAGCCTTGGCAATCGAGAAAAGTTGTTCCTCGAACAACTTCTCTCTAGCCATGATGGAGGCGTGTAGATCCTCTTCGCGTTTCCGTGACTCGTCACATGCTGTGATTTCCTCATCGTGACTCTTTACCGCCACGGCAAGCGCCTTTTCAAGGGAAGCGGCGTCGCGAAGGAGTGCGTTATGCTCAGCTATAAAACAAACAAAGATAGTCTATTAGCCGGATATATCACAAGGAGGACAAAGACGAAGCAAGACACTTACTTTCAACTACATGATGGCGATTATCCAGCATTGCATACTGGTGACCCATTGCAAGAACTTGCTCCGCTAAGAGAGTGGTTTCCTTCACAATAAGCTGCGATAGGAAAAAACAGCAAAGGATAAGAAGATGATAGAAGATGATACATTCGACTGCAAAAAATAGAGGAAAGAAATGCTCCACATACATGATCCTCCAATTACTTCAAAGTCGATGGACGCGCAGTCGTCCAGATAACCATCTGGTGCTCCACATCATGCGGAGAACTCGATGAATTATGGCCGGAGTGGGCCGCCAATGGAGGAGGAGTGTGCTCCGCCATTTTCTTGGCCTTGGAGGTTGCGACTCCAGATTCCTTCAAAAATTCGACATCGTCAGAAGACGACGACGCCGGGTGACTGCAGGGCAAAAACCAACATCAAGGGAATGCAACTCCAAAGAAGAACCAAAAAAGAAGATTCGTATACGTACCAATCAAACTTGTAAAAATCGAAGGTTTGATCCCCTGACTCCGACGATGACTCCTTCGGTAGCTGCATCTTCTTGCGGGAAGATGGCACCATAGCACTCACAGGAACGGTAGGTATCAGCGACTCAGCACCCATAGCCGCACCTCCCGAAGTTGAAGGATAAGATGCATCCGAACCCTCGCTGTGCGAACGCTTGCGAGTGTCCGGACCACTCGACTCGGGGGCTTGCTCCTCCACATCAGATGGGACGGTCGACTCCGACTCATCCTCTTCCAAGGCTTCACGAGGGATAACCCCCTCAGGGAGCAGGGGCATACAACGCGATATCGCCCAATCCTACATACAGAAAAAAATTTAGCACAAAGTCAAGAAACAGCAAAACAGCAGTCGACAAACAAAGCTATTACGTAGCACAATTGTACCTTAGGAGGAGGGTTAGTAGCATCAAACGGAGGAACGTCTAGATCATTAGGAAGCACATCCTTGGCAGTGTACTTGGTGACCAGTCGAACCCTTTTATCTACCTCACTCGCAGAAATGCCATTGGCAGATACGCAAGTGACATCGTCCGCGCCAGCCCAATGGAACATAGGGTGGACTCTGGCCTATAGGGGCTAGACACGGCGGCGCAGCCATGTGCGAATGAGGGCACATCCTCCCTCCTCTTTGCCCATGCGACTCTCGAGGTCGCAGACGCGCCCGTATAGCACATCTGTCTCCGCGGACTCGTCGGGCATCACCACGTTCTTCCAGGAGCGCCTCCTCTTGCATGGCGTCGCGGGATCGAAGGGCGCGAGTCCGAAGTGGTCTCTGTCGGCCTTCAGGTCACGGATGTAAAACCACTTGTCCCTCCACCCTTGGACGGTCGCGGTGAGTTTGATATCAAAGTATGTGGCGGAGGAGTCGACGTGGATAGCGCTGCCGCCTACATCGTAGACTACAGAGCCAGCCACCGATGGGCGCTTCAGCTTGAAGATGCGCTTGAAGAGACCGAAGTGCGGCTCGATTCCGAGCCAGCACTCGCAAAGAGTAATGTAGCAAGCTACATGGAGAATGGAGTTTGGGGACAGCTGATGGAGCTGGAGCCCGTAGAAGGCCCCTGAAGAAAGGATGCAGGGGCAACGAGAGACCGCGGATGATGAACGCTAGGAACATCACCCAAAAGCCGGCAGGAGGAGAGAGGATTACCTCGCTGCCAGGGACGCGCGCGTCCGCGACTGCAGAAGACAAAAATCCGTCCTAACGTAGAAGACGAAGCCCTGAAGACTGTATCACGGATGCGCGCCACGTGCCATTGGTGACGCGAGTGCCAATACCTTTTTTCGGCAGCGGCGATGCTGGTGCCCATGGTGGCGGAGCCACCCTTCTTCTTCGCCGCAACCGTCGCGGCGGCAGAATTGGCCGCGGCACCTCCCTTCTTCTTCCCCATTCCGCAGTGACGGTGTGACCGGAGGAAGTAATTGGGAAATACGCAGAGCTGGTCCAGCGCCGCGAAAGAGAGGAACACAAAGGAGCAGAGGAGCAGCAGCAATGGCGACGGAGGCAAAGCCAAAGAAAGGAAGAAGATGTAAAAATTACCATCGCCGCATCGCTACTTAACCCCCCGGAAGATGCAATCTAATGGCCAGGAAAAACCCTACCAGACGCGTGGATTTCATCGCGCTCGACACGTGGAGGACCTGAAGCACGAACCATCCCCCACTATGCACGGAAATCGAGGCGGCACAGTTAAAACAGAGATTACGCATGCCCGGTCAAATCAGCATCAGAAAATGGGACCCACCGCTCGTCAAACTCGCTCACGCGGGCAACTGAGGTCATCATATCATCAGCACTGACGTCATCCAAAACTACGCAGCAGAAAACTTCGACTACATTAGTCCTTGCTCGAGTCTTCGACTCCAGCAAGCACTCGGGGGCTACTCCCATAGGGAGCGCTCGTCGCGCACCCTGTGTTTTTTCTTTTCTTTTTACAGGAACAGGTTCAATGAAAAGCAAACCCAACCACTCGAATCCATGATTCGATTATGGACATGGGTTACTCCCATAGGGAGCGCCGGAAACAAATTCGACTGAAACAAGCAACAAAAGACGACAACAGTCGCAAAAGTTCTTTAGTCCCTGCTTGAGTCTTCGACTCAACCAGGCACTCGGGGGCTACTCCCATAGGGAGCGCTGGTCGCGCAGCCTATGGTTATTTGTAAAATGTACTGTGTGTTGATAAACATCCACACTCGGAGCTTATGGCGACACCGCCTCATATTTTTCCCTACAAAGAGACTGCGTCTCCTGGGTCACCCGAATCATCTATGCGATGACAAAAAATTTAGATGCCGCGCTTGTAGCATGAACATAAGACCTGAATAAGGCCTAGCAACGCATTTACTACACACTACCAGAAAATATATCCCTGCCTACAGGTACGACGAACATGCCTTGACGGACACGTCGAGTGCTCACACCCATATACTAGAATTCGACTCCTGTAAGACCTCCACGCCTTGAGTCGAATTACACCAGCACTTTTCCGGATTCGAGTCCGGGGACTCGAGTTCGAGTAGATTGCGTTGTTTTATCCTAAGATAGTTAACTGATACCGATACATCGGCTAAATTAGGCACGCACATCAACAATCCCTATGACACAAACAGAGCAGTCGAAAATATACTCATTCATGCACTCGAAAGGCTTCATAAAGTCCCCAGTCGAATCTGCGATTCCACTACACTCGGGGGCTACTGACATGGGTATACCCTACAGGTATTTGAGCTTGGTATATACGGCCTGAATACAGCGGAAGCCCATGGTGTCGCCAAGGCCCAAATAGAGAACTCGGGTAGCCTACGGACTCTCGATTGCTTGAAGAAGAAGAAGAAGCTAAAGATAGAAAGTTCAAAGGGAAAAACCCTAACCTGTAACCGACTCGACCTGCTACCCGAGACATGGCCTATCTATATAAATGCCAGGAGGGGGCGGTGAGGAGGACACATGTAACCCTAGTTTCCACAACGCCCGCCATATTGCATCTACGCACCATTGTAATCTTCAATTCCTTTGATAATTCTACAAGCAGACAAGCAGGAGTAGGAACCTCTGTGAGGCCTGAACCTGGGTAAATCTTCGAGTCCTCTGTGTGCTTGTTTGCTAGCCGGTAGATGTCTCCAGCGCTCCCTCCTTCTCCAAAACCCAAGTCCATAACAATGGGCATTGATGAGTTAAACCCTCGTCACCAGGGGACCCACGTTTGGTTAACACGATCAACTCAGAACTAATATCATAGAACGAACGGTTCCTAGATCGGCTCAAGCAGTTCCGAAAGGTTGTCCTTGCCAGGGCCTTATCATTATGTGAAACCATAACCATAACCAATGTCACCAATTTAATTTATCATGTTATCAACCATAACCAGATATCATGGTTCACCTGTATGAGAGCGGGCAGCAGATCTAAACATGAGCTACGACTCGCAAAGTCAAAGCTAGCTACTCAAACAAAGACAATAGGATAACCAAGACAATATAGTAGATCAGGTAAATTAAAAGCATCGACAATAAAGATAGCAATAGATCAAAGGAAGAAAATAAAGACTATAAATGCAAAGTAGGTAAGAGGGAGAATGCTCGCCTGTGAGACAAAGTCGGTGATTGAAGGCTTGTAGCAACTAGCATCCACTCATCGTCCTAACCGGTGTAGAAGCAAAACACTAGAAAGGAGCAACCGATGCAATATTTAATACTATGACTAGAAGATCCGGCATGTTTATGATATGATACATGGCATGACAATATGTAATGTATCTTAGCAATGTTAAGCAGAATCGATAATCCTCGAGATTAATGGTTCAAATTATTTTACTATCCCACAATTTAAATATTGACTTAACAAGACAAAACATGGTATCACTGAGCTACTCAATATTAAATGACTACTATCCCAAGATACGTCATGGTATGGAATATTTTGGACTACAAGATCAAACCAAATAGTAGAACAGGGTCTCTGGAGTCGAGATAAAAGAAAAACACCCCGCATATAGTCTATATTTTTAATTTAGATGAATCGACTATTTAACCCAATCCGCAAGATGTATGCAAGTATGAATCATTTTAATGCGACAAGATGTATGTCATATGTAGAAAATATGGTTTAGGTGTGGAATCTCATGGATCGGATCGGAGCCAAAGAGATGAACTTTGGATTGGACCTGTAATAGCGGAGGTAGATGACCAGAGATAGTACGTGACACTATCTAGACAGCACTATCTAGACAGTTCCCGGATTGAAGTAGACAAACATATGCCGGTACAAGAATTCCATGGTCAAAAGCTCTTGCTGAAATTTTATCGAACACTGGCTAAATGTTCGTGCGTTGCTACGGACATGAAAGATACAAAATATTCAAATATATCAATTAGGTGGATTTAATTCTCATTTAGTACTTTTAGGACGACCACCTTGCATGTTGGTCTTGGACGTTCAGTTATGTCTTTCTGTTCTATCCATCCTTCATTTGTAACTTGATCCATGTCATCCCTCTGTAGGTTATTAGTAATTGTACGGAAGAAAACCATCCAAAAGTTTTGAGTGGTACTCCCTCCGTTTGGAAATATAAGATATTTTAGCTCTGTGAAATAAATGAATCTAGACTTCTTTTAGTGTATAGGTTCACTTCGAATCTCTACGAACCTATACACTAAAAGATATCTAGATATATTCGATTCACAAAACTAAAACATCTTATATTTCTAAATGGAGGGAGTACTTACTTAATTAGACGACCCTCATTTCGGTGGTGCGTGTGTGTGGCTTGTGGTGGTACTGGGTTGGTCGGGTATGTCGTTGTTGCGGTTGTGTTCCACAATGGTCAGCGAAGGAGTTTTGACAGTTTTTTCTAGGTTCTCTGTTACTAAACTGAGCAATCTTTTTTATTAATGAGATGAGGAAAAAAATTGTCCAAGGTTTAAAATAAAAGATCTATAAGTATGGATCAATATTACTCCGTATTAGTCTTGCGAGAATAAGGTTAGTCACAGTGGGAGTAACTTGGATAGTAATATAGTTATACATGTATTGTCAACTAAGCATTTAGATGACATGTCATGCAATTAAATGATGAGAGAGAACCTTGTAGTAACTTGCTACTCCATCCAATAACCTATGGAGATAGTAACTTAGAGTAGTAACATATGTAGTAACATGCATATGCTAATAACCTATGGAGGTAGTAATTTAGAGTAGTAACATATGCATGTTACTAATCTAAGTTACTGTAGTAACATATGCATGTTACTACTCTAAGTTACTCCCCACTATAACCAGCCTAAAAGAATACATGATTAAGAACACTAAAAGATATGGGTGTGCACGGTCTACAATAGAGTATGTTCATTTTAAGTTAGACAATCGATCCATATTTTACATTGCAGTGCAAGAAAAAAATTATTTACCACTAGAAAAGCATAATTATGTAAAACATGTTGTAGGATGAACATATTACAACCCCATTGTCTCAAGAGAGTATATATTCATCCTATTGCAGCTATTGTCACCTGGATTCTGGGGTATTTAGCTCCCTAATCGACCAAAGCCTGGGTGTTTTCAAATCTTCACTTTGCCCACGAATCCTGCTTCTTTAGCAAAAGTTTAGCCCGGGACAAATATTTTGGGAGAAACATATATAAAGGCATCCTAGAACAAGATATGTAAAAAAGTTGCATACGATAGCAGTGTACTTTCTAGAAACACAATTTGTATTAATGATGTCTGCTTTATGTTTGAACGTAGAACCTACATACATCTGAATATAAATGCTATTTTTATGCACAAAATCTGACTTGTTATTTGTATGTATACAACCTGACACTAAGAAATACCAAAACCGGAATGCCAGTAACAATTATTCAAGTAGATTCAAAACAATCCGTAAGAACATCATATTTATGCACTACACTAAATGGTTCATATATTCTACAGTACTATTGAATTATCGAGCACTCCTGGTCCATTGCATATAGATGTACGCATCAAATATTCTTGAAGCAAAAGTCATCGAATTTGCAAGGGCTAATCAAATTCGCTCCTGATGCAAACGACATTCAGAGCTAGCTTCATCAAACAGGCAAGGATCGATCAAGTTCTAGTATGTGCACTGCCATGTGTGTTCTTGGACGGCGGGGTCGGAAAACCGGATACATACACATCAGCGCGACAGGCAATGATGGGGATGCGAGCTACCACGGCAGGCGCTCCGGTGGTCCTCCTAGTGCTGGTCGTAGGCAGCATTTGAGTTGCCGTCTTCGGCGGCGGGTCGAGGCCTCACGAGCGATGAGAGGAAGGACCCCTATCTCGGATGGCTTCTGTTTGTTCGGTGATCTGTTTTTTCGTCCCTTGGTTGTGAGACACTGTGTCTGTATCTAGCCTCAATGGTGATGGTTCCCCTGCCGGATCGGGGTGCCATCATAGGAACAAGAACGACCTAGTTGGGCTGGCATGCAGAAAATTTCTATAATTTGGTGTGCAGTTAGTCGATAACACATTCATACTCTCAAGAGTCAGCGCAAAGAAAGCATTCTTTCTTAGGCTATGTATAATAGCAGAAAAAAATCTTGTTTGCATGAAGCAAGCATTATGTACATATTAGGCATATTCGCTGCCAAACGAAAGAATCTGCATGGGATAGCTTAATACATATGTTAGTTTAGAGGATACTAAAGATATTGGATGTCCTCTGTTCTCACATATAATTAGGTCATTATTCAGCTCAATCACACGAAGTGAGGAGCAGCTAGCTACTTCAAGTCGTTCAAGGTGGCTTGTAGGATGAGACACTCTCAATCCTATGATCGTTATACAATAGGTCACACTAAGAAATTCTAGGAGACTGCATTTGGACAACCGAAGATGAAGATCCTCGTCAGCAATTCTCAAGTCGCATAAGTAGAGCTTCTTAATATTGATAAATCTCTCAAAATCAGCAGGAAACTGTAGTGAAATAGACGTGAACACCAGAAATTGCAGGTGTGAAGCACTACTTGCGTCAAAAAGCTGAAAGGGGAAGCTATACAGTTCAATGTTGTCATCTAGTTCCCTCTCAAGAAGATACTCTGGAGCGTGATACAATAATCGAGAGGTACCTTGCTGGCATTAACACAAACAGGTATCGGACACATATGCCACTCTTATGGCCATGAACTTAAGCAACAAATCCAGAGGAGATTAATCCGGCATGGAGGAGCTTACCGAGTGGAGGAGCTTCAGTTGGGGAGATGAGGGGAGGATGATGGGGGCGGGGACAGGGCCTATCTCTCCTCTGCAGCCAACAGCCACCCCTCCTCCTCTGCCGCGAAGGCTCCTCTCCTCTTCTCTGTCGCCGGTGTACAGCCACCGCACGCCGCCGGATGGGGTCACCGCGGATCCCGGGAGGGTGGTCTGCTGCGACGCCTGTTGGTCGCCGTCGGAGTCGCCATAGGTAGTCGCATCGGTGGCTAGGTCATTGGGACGAGAGCGCCTCCACCCAGCATGGACGCCGTCGGTGCACCATGTCAGCCATGTCCGCCTCCGGTTGGCAAGGCTAGAGATGCCTCTCCAACATGGGGGTGAAGGAGGAGGGGCGGCGCTGTAGAGGATGTTGGGGAAAGTCTCCAACCGGCAGGGAGGCAGAGAGCTCGGGATGGCCAGAATTTGAGCATTTTTTCGTTCGGTTTGACTTGGCGGTGGCAGGCTTGTAATAATCACGAATAGGCAAGGGCAAAATCGTCCAATGAAAAATCGAAACCAAATTTCGGGCAGACGAACCTACCATAAGGAAAATTATAGTATAGATAGATAGATAGATAGATAGATAGATAGATACATAGATAGATAGATACATAGATAGATAGATAGATAGATAGATAGATGTTAGAGACAAAGCGACGGACGGAAAAAAATGTTGAACTTGCACTACTGCTGATGTTGGACTCGAGAACCGGAGTGGACTACCACGCTGGTCGTCTGTGACCGCGGGATAGATTGGCGACAAAGGACCCGAGGCAGGTAGACGCGATCGGCATGGTACGGGCAGATGCCGCCGACCAGGTGGCACACGGGACGATGCGGGAACGGATCAATCTCCTGGCGTGATGACCGTGGCTGGGTGGGGCTGAGCTGCTCTCCTGCTATGCTCGACTGGCGGCATGTGAGAAATAGGGCCAACGCTCACACACTCTTAGAGCATCTCCACTCGGCTTCCCAGCACGCCGTTCTCAGGGCGTAGTTTTATCTGGACATCGAAATTTGGTCCAGTCGCGTTCCTAGGACCCCGGTTTTGTCTGAATTTGCCCAAAATACGTCCGGGCTTCCCAGGTCGTTGCCGGGCGACAGGAACGCGCTGGGAACGCCGAACGAAGCAAATTTGGCGAGAAAAGAGCTGATCATCGAGTGGGCCCGCTTAGTCAGCGGCAAAAGCCGAGTCGTCCTCATCCTCCCACATCGGGATGCCGCGAAGGACCGCCGGGCATTAACCACCGGTCTCGTCGGCCACGCGTCGCCGTAATGACGCGCCACCGTCGCCTCGGCTCCCGCGACGGACCTGCAGGCATTAACTTCCCACCGCTTCCTCTTTTCCCGCCCTCGCCGCTACACCCATCCCGCCTTCGCTGCCCTCACTCAGCCTATAAAACACGGCCGCACCGTCGGTTCGCAGCACACTGCCCCCTCCACCCTGCACCACCCCGAACTCCGGCGAAAGAAACAAACTACAAAGAGAAAGATGGCGGAGAGGTACCCAGGTGACCCAGCGGCGGCAAACGGCTTCGGCCGGCGGATGCTCTAGCCGTGGGAGGCACGGATGCTCCACGACGTCGGGTACATGGCGCCGCCGGACTTCCGCTGCCCCCCAGGTGGAGGCTCAGCGCCGGTGGCATACCGGTGCCGCCGGTACCAGAGGACCACGAACTAGTGGACGAGATCTAGGCCGCCATCGCAGCGATGCCGGATCCGGAGGTCACCGAGGACCCCGACAACCTGGCGTTCTGGGAGAACTTCTTTGAGGAGCGCCACCTCACCGAGCTCGCCGCGCATCCTGGTCCTCCCGGCAAGCCGCCGAAGCGCATCAACGGGGCGAGCCGCCGCCGATAGTGGAGCGCGGAAGGGCGCATGCTCGCGGCCATCCTCGAGCACATCCACGCCAGCAACAACCCCAGGCTGGGGTTCCCGCGTTCGCCGGCGCCACCCCCTCTCCGCGGGCGTCAACCACCTCCGGCGAGCTGGGCAGCCAGGAGGATGGTGAGCCTCTCCAGCTCCTCCTCCGCGTCGCGCTCCTCGGCGTCTGCTCCTGCGTGGTCGCCACGCAGCAGCGGCGAGGTCTTCTGGCCTCCCAAGCGCGAGGCCGACACGCCGAGGACGTCGCCGCCGAGGACATGTGCACACGGTATCATCATCGGCAAGCCCCGCACAGCGACCCCGCCGACCGGTAGGATGCCCCTCCGCCAGCCGAAGGTCGAGCCCGCCGACTGGGGCGTCGCCGTCGACAAGGACTCCTTCGCCATGAAAATGGCGATCAAGCGTTCTCTCCACGAGGCCGCGCCTGCGTCGCTGTCCACGGAGCCGAACATCCTCGCCTAGTCTAGGGCGGGCTGGGAGGAGGAGGAGGCACGACGCGTCTAGCGCCTGCAGGAGCAGGCCGAGCGTCGCCTCGGAGGGCGCCGTTCTTCCGCCACACCCAGAGCATCCCCTGCTCCTGCCTACCTCGGCGCGCCCCTCATTGTCCTCGACGACGACGATGATGCTGGCCCTTCTCAGCCGTGGAGGTACGGCGACCTAGGCCAGGGTAGCTCGCGGCCCCCACAGACACCGGACTGAAGGGGATCCGCAGCAGAAAACAAAAAATTTCCTACGAGGGAACCCAAAAACTGCCTAGGATCTGTCTATGTAGTAATGCAGTAACGGCCAATGCGTAGAGAATACATACCTTTGTAAACCGTATGCGGTTAACGTTCTGCAGGGAACGTGGTTGAAGTAGTCGTACTCATAGCCGACCTCAAGGCTGCGAAGCTCCTCGCAGGTCACCCCTTGCTCCTCCTTCATCTTCATCGTGCAGCAGCTCCGGCTCACGACATTTAAGCGCCCCAAGTGTTGCGCCTCGTGTCTTCGTACACATCTGGTGCATGATGAGACCTCCGGCTTCCTGATCCCGCCGGGAGTGCGGAAGTTGATATCCGGCTAGGAATCCCCGTAGCGCAATGGCGTACTGCAGGTGTGCCTTGTTCGCATAGCCCAGACTTGGGGACATGGTCACAAGGGATAGAGAGAGAGTGTGGGAAGGAGGAAGTCAACCAAAAGACTTCTCCAAATATTGTTGGTGTATTGGTGTGTTTTAATCCCAACCATGGGCACCCCTTTATATAGGCGGAGGGGTGTACCATCCCCATTAGGTTAGCCATGTGGGCCCACCGCGCGTGCGAGGCTCGCCAGCCCGCAGCGGCCCGGCTGGGCCACCTCGGCACCGCGGCCTGTCAGCGTGCCAGCCCGACCGAGCGGTAGCCGGCTCCCTCCCGCGCACCCGCATGGGCCGGGGGGTTGAGCTGCCCATGTCGGCAGCCGGCAATAGCAATCTGCCTCCATGTGGCGGAAACTATCTGCCGCCCACGTGGGTTGTATCTGGTTTTCCTTTTTCCTATTTTTCTGCAGATTTTCCTTCTAGGTTATTTCCCTCCGGGGATTTAGCCTAATATAGAAGTTGCTTTTATAAATCCTAATTTAAATATTATTTAGAATATATTAATTCATAATTAATATATAATAAATGTATATTTAAATTCCCATTTATCCGAAAACACTTTTCGGGTCTTTTCCTTTATTCTTTCTCTGAACAACTTCAAATTTCTCGGCGGAACAATTCCGGCTTTCTCTTTCTCTACTATGATTCCGTCTTACGAATGATCGCTCTCATCATACCCTTAAGTGTATCCTCTCACAGCTCGGGAATTCTCTAGACATGATCTAAATCAATGATCAAAAGAGGGACCAGGGATATCCATGTGACCGCTATGCATTCCTGATGACAATGTTGTTTGAACCGCTAAATGTAGCATCCAATTCCTTTTGTTTCTTGATACGACTTGTCCGAGATCCGATCATTGGTATCACATACCTTGTTCAATCTCGTTCACAACAAGTTATGTTTTCTTGTTACCATGATATTACATCCCCGTGACCGAGTCACATGTTGCAACATTTATGGATGTAATATCACCAAGCCGACCGTATGTATCTTTACCCGTCATGTGGGTGAACAAATCCCGGTATTGCAGTCACATGTCATCTATTGTTCCTTCGGAATACCCAACGTACTCCTTTATGGCCACCGTATTACCAAATGATGGTTGATGCAGTCTAAGCAGCCTTGAGAAACAGTGAGTAATATGAGCTCACGGTCTAAGGAAAAGGAGTCTAGGTATAGCTGTTGCAACAATGAACTATATGACTTGATCGTGTTGCAATCCTTCGAGGAATATCCATCACATCATTCTGCAATGATATGACCCTGGTTGTCAATTGGCATAGATGCCCATGATCTTGAAACCTAGATCATCCTCATGACCAACGAACTAGTATGAATAGAGGCTACTAGGGACTTGGTTGTTTCATACCACACATGTACCAATGTTTCTACTTGGCACAGTTATAGCACAATATAAAACTATTATAAACTAATTGAGATATGTTAATAAAAACCTATTTATTATTTGCCTCTAGGGCATATCTCCTTCAGTCTCCCACTTGCACTAGAGTATAAATAATCTAGCTCGCATTTTACTCATATAAACCATATACCATATGTGTTTACAGATCATGCATGCTCATGGGAAACGTCATGTCCATGTTCTGTTTTACCAAATCATTATGTCTTTTGTAAATCGTTAATGTCTTCCTAACTTTGACATTCACACCATTATCGTATAATGGGTCGAAGCATTTGTATGGCGACAAAGTGAGACTTTGTTTCTAGTTTTTATGATGACGGTCGTTTTCACCGTTCTTATCTAAACTTTGAAACACACTTTGCTATCCTTTGTGTGTATACTATAGTCATGGCAGCAGAACAAGGCCGGATTCCAGGAGCTTACAGTGACTTTAGATCAACCTCGAGTGCTTTCTCATGGGCACTGGGCCTTGGGACACATCATTCTATGTTAAAAGTGAACTAGCCCCGCCATAACATTATACATCACATCAGATGGAGCCTTTATACTTCTATATCTATGTAGATCCTAGTGCATGAAATGCAACTATGCCACTTACTTTGCTTCTTGCCATTTAAGTACAAACTTAATTCTGGTTATTGATCAACTCAGGAATCACTTAAAGACACAATCTTATAGTTAAGACTTTGTCCAACCAACCAGAACCTCGGGTCACATTACGTTGAGTATACACCATGATTATATGAAAGAACCTATGACTGTGGCATAGGAGATGCAACTCATCTCTTTGTTTCAACCATAGTTGCAATACTAACTCAATGCTTCATAAGTAAGAACTTCTTTCTTACCTTGTTCCATTCTGAGCTTCTTCAGAATCTTGCTCAGGACATTCTAAACATCTTTCAGAATCAAGTCCAGGAAGTATTCGACATTTAGTGTTTATTAAACTCACCAATCTATCTCGATAGATCTTATTGTTTAAAAACTTCAACTTCATCCTTATTTATCTAACTGAAATATTATTAACACCAATCACATCATTCACATATGTCGTCCACATATCCCAGAATGATTTCACGCTCCCGCTCAAATATGATATTCATGTTTGAGATCCAGGGATTTCACTTAGCTCCCGCTCAAAACTAGGTCCTCTCGATAGTATTGGACATTCCAAAATTCTTTGATCACCAACAAATTGTGAATTCCAGTAATGAGATTTCAATGACCATTCATTTCTCGCACTTAGGTCCATCACGCTTCTTTGTAATTCGTAAGTATGTCTTATTCAAATCATGACAAGTGAATCAACAATATAATTCCACAAACTTGTTAGAATATATAGTTGAATCCTACTTTCTTTAGTAAAAGTATTTACTTGAAACTTTATGATCATTATCAACAGTTTCTCCTCTATATGTAGAGTTTGGATTCACGAAACAAATTCGGCTATGCCACTCAACAATCCGGAGGTAAGGTCAAATACCTTGTTTTGATCTTTTACTTTCTTTCACCTGTATCTTCATCAAGAAACATCAACTTAGGACAACATCAGGTTTTCCCCTTGTGGACGATGCGTTCATAGCTTCCTAAGAATGCTCTACAAAGACTTGTTTATTCACCATGATTTCGATTTATCGAAATCTCAAGAAACTCGAACGTGCCATAACACTTATGGTGTTGTTTCCACGAATCTTTAGATGTTCCTTTGTATTTCAAATGAGTGTTTACTTATTTTGATCTTTAACTCTAAACGATAACTATAACCCCTATAAGAGATGATATTATACCATATGTATCTTAATACATAATGATTATGATGTTTAGATATTTCAACACAGTTTGAATTCATCCAATTATCATAATTTGTGAAACATCTTTCACAAGTCCCTTTTATGCTAAACTTAACATGAATACTTTAGTCATGTCGATCAAATCGAAGAGACTTGTCAATTCAATTAATTCAATATCCTATTTTGTCGTGAACTCATTTGAACATTTCAAATTGTTTCGAACTCATGTTTCATTAAGTAAATACGCTTATTCACTTAAGTCCACAATTAAAAAATGATTTCCACTACTTGTTGAACATACGATACATCACTATGTATAAGATTCAACATTTCTTCGCATATCACCGTTTTACAAGAATGCGGAGTTTTAGTCATTCTGCCCAAGCGACATGGTTTTGCAAAGTCTCTAGATCAAGCATCTAGGACCCTGATCTTCATTTAGAATGGAGAACATGTAATAACCATAATGACTTAAACTATAGTGTCATTTCATTATTAAACTTTGGATATCTTTTAGCATTCTAATCCTTTACAAATTGTTAAACCATTATCATTAACATAGTGATGAGAATAACTTGTTTGTAATCGTAATGTGACCATAATGGTATTGTTCATAAGAATAGTACAAACTGGCTTGTAACTTGTTCATCTGAATAACCGTCTCGCCTAA
This sequence comes from Avena eriantha, assembly GCA_910589775.1. Classification (NCBI taxonomy): domain Eukaryota; kingdom Viridiplantae; phylum Streptophyta; class Magnoliopsida; order Poales; family Poaceae; genus Avena; species Avena eriantha. The sequence continues at coordinate 389,265,777 of OU342742.1, forward strand.
AGAAAGACACACAAACTAAGATTACAAAATTATATTCAAGTCCACTAATCCAAATGACAAACTTTTAGGAAAGAGGTGATGTCGGCCATCAACTGTTTTGCTTGCCGTCATCAAGTCACGTTGCCTCAAAACCAGCAATTCTCAAGCAGATCATCATGTTTTCACAAAACGGGACAAGTATCAAATACTTTGCGAACTGCAATGAGTTTTTGCAAGAACCACATGTATATATCTTACATATACCTTTTTCATTCATGACCTCCATTGCAATCAAGCCCTTCCAAGAGTTCTCGAATCTAAAGCAAGATCGCTAAGTGCTTCTCAAAACATTCTCTTTTCATCCATGATGGAGGAAAACCCATCCAACGGCTCATACTCTATGTGCCTTATTCTGTAGAATACAAAATGTAGCCCAACTCTCCATTGAATGGAGAATGGCTTATTGGATGATTATGGGGAAAACACAAACATTCCGGAGTCATCGAATTTTTTCCTAATGGTTATTGTATCAAGAAGATAAGATCACCTTTTATGAGGATATCCCTCAGGCGTGGGTATTAATCTATGAAGTTGGACCCTTTTGCTAAGTTCCAAATTAAGCAATATATTCCCATGGTCGCAAAGGACCTCAATGGGATAGGCCAAAATCTATTAAGATATTTGCAAATAGACATCTAGACTAAGTTCATAATAAGAGATCAATTTATAATTGGTCTCCACTAAAATTTTCATCCCCTGGATGATTTTTGTGATCACATGATCCTTATCCTATGCACCTCCCCCGATCGTCACGGCCATCAGTGCAGCATCAAAGGTAGACATTCAATAATGCCAATCACATCATCCATGTGACTCATGCTCGATCTTTCAATCTCTTGTGTTCCGAGGCCATGTATGCACATGCTAGGCTCGCAAAATCTAACTTGTGTGTATTCGTTGTGCAACATGGCTTACACCCACTGTATGCGAACGTAGATATGTCTGACCCCTACTCACCGTAGGGTGCCTCATAACGAAGAAATTTCTTGGTGGTGCACACACAAGGGGAACACGGAACATTGGAATTAAATAGGGATTATCTTATTTACTACCGTTGAGTATCTTAATACTAGCACACAATAAGACGTAAAACAGGTATCAACATCATATGTATAATGTGATATGATATGGTCCTTCTTGCGCCCTGATCTCCATCGAGCACTCCGGCATGATCTCCATCTTGCCCTTGGTTTGACGCCAAGTACACGACGCCTCCACCAGGTTGTTCATCGGAACGATGACTATTACTATACTTCTTAGTAACAGAAAAGTAAACTACTTTACCTTCGCAACGACTAATGCCATATCATAATCACATGCCCTCCTGCAAAATAAAGTTAGACGCATCTACTTTATCTATTGCAAGTTTTACGTGGTTGTTAGGGCTTTCGCAATAGAACCGTTTCAAAAATACAAACTTTCCAACCACAACATGGATCCGATAGTTGTTCTACTACACCCCTTTCGGGGCCCTCCGTTGTAAATGCTATATCAACTATCGAATGAAAGACAGACACCCGCTAGCCACTTATACGATACAAGCCGTATGTTGAGCGTGGAACCAGTCTCGCGTACGAATACACGTAAGGTCGGTCCGGGCCACTTCATTAAACAATACAGCGATATAAACAAGTACACGTTAGAGGGTGACAACTAATGGATCAATGCCCGCACAATACATGTGCGTACCGGTCGTACCACACTCCTACGCATAGATCGGCTCTAATACGACTGAAGGGGATCCGCAGCAGAAAATAAAAAATTTCCTCCGTGGGAACCCCAAAAACTGCCTAGGATCTATCTATGTAGTAATGTAGTAACGGCTAATGCGTAGAGAATATATACTCTTGTAGACCGTACGCGGTTAACGTTCCGCGGGGAACGTGGTTGAAGTAGTCGTACTCATAGCCGACCTCAAGGTCGCGAAGCTCCTCGCATGTCACCCCTTACTCCTCCTTCATCTTCATCGTGCAGCAGCTCCGGCTCATGACATTTAAGCGCCCCTAGTGTTGTGCCTCGTGTCTTCATATACATCCGGTGCACGATGAGACCTTCGGCTCCCCGATCCCGCCGGAAGTGCGGAAGTTGATATCCGGCTAGGAATCCCTGCAGCACAACGGCGTACTGCATGTGTGCCTTGTTCGCACAACCTAGACTTGGGGCCATGATCACAAGGGCTAGAGAGAGAGGGAAGGAGGAAGCCAACTAAAGGACTTCTCCAAATATTATTGGTGTATTGATGTGTTTTAATCCCACCCATGGGCACCCCTTTATATAAGCGTAGGGGGTGTACCCTCCCCATTAGGTTAGCCATGTGAGACTAAAAGCAAAAGAAAATGCACAGGAATTTTCGTCCTGGCCGGATGAGCCAAAAGCACTGAGCCCAGTAGTCAAAACAGCAAACAACAGCAGCATAGGAAGTCGGACCGCCGCGTGGCCCAGCAAGCTGGCAGCAGCAGCCAGCGCTGCAGTGGCCCACCGCGCGTGCGAGGCTCACCAGCCCGCAGCGGCAGTGGCTCGGTTGGGCTGCCTCGGCACCGCGACCCGTCAACGTGCCAGCCTGCCCGAGCAGCAGCCAGCTCCCTCCCGCGCACCCGCATGGGCCGGGGGGTTGAGCGACCCGCGTCAACAGCCGGCAACAGCAATCTGCCCCCGTGCGGCGGCAACTATCTGTCGCCCACGTGGGTTGTTTCTGTTTTTCCTTTTTCCTGTTTTTCTGTTTTTTCTTTATCCTGTTTTTCTATAGCTTTTCCTTCTAGGCTATTTCTCTCCAGGTATTTAGCCTAATATAAAAGTTGCTTTTATAAATATTAATTTAAATATTATTTAGAATATATTAATTCATAATTAACCTATAATAAATGTATATTTAAATTCCCATTTATCCGAAAATATTTTTTGGGTCTTTTCGTTTATTCTTTCTCCGAACAACTTCGGATTTCTCCGCGGAACAATTCCGGCTTTCTCTTTCTCTACTATGATTCCATCTTACAAATGATCGCTCTCATCGTACCCTTAAGTGTATCCTCTCACGGCTCGGGAATGCTCTAGACATGATCTAAATCAATGATCAACAGAGGGACCAGGGATATCCATGTGACCCCTATGCATTCATGATGACAATGTCGTTTGAACCACTAAATGTAGCATCCAATTCCTTTTGTTTCTTGATACGACTTGTCCGAGATCCGATCATTGGTATCACATACCTTGTTCAATCTCGTTCACAACAAGTTCTGTTTTCTTGTTACCGTGATATTACATCCCCATGACCGAGTCACATATTGCAATATTTATGGATGTAATCTCACCAAGCCGACCGTATGTATCTTTATCCATCATGTGGGTGAACAAATCCCGGTCTTGCAGTCACATGTCATCTACCGTTTCTTCGGAATACCCAACATACACATTTATGGCCACCGTATTACCAAATGATGGTTGATGCAGTCTAAGCAGCCTCGGGAAACAGTGAGTAATATGAGATCACGGTCTAAGAAAAAGGAGTCTAGGTATAGCTGTTGGAACAATGAACTATATGACTTAATCGTGTTGCAATCCTTCGAGGAATGTCTATCACATCATTCTCCATTGATATGACCCCGGTTGTCAATTGGCATAAATGCTCATGATCTTGAATCTCAGATCATCCTCATGACCAATGAACTAGTATGAATAGAGGCTACTAGGGACTTGGTTGTTCATACCACAACTGTACCAGTATTTCTACTTGGCACAATTTATAGCATAATATGAAACTATTATAAACTAATTAAGACATGACAATAGAAACCTATTTATTATTTGCCTCTAGGGCATATCTCCTTCACGGACGATGATGGCGGCGACAACGGCACGACGGATCCCGACTACACCGACTTCTACCGCCACTTCGGCATGTGAGGCGGCGTCATCGGCATCAGCATCGGCGGCTTTGTTTTTTTTTCTGTTTTAGTTATAGTTTATCCTAATTTGGCCAAAATTCGGGTATATGTCCGAATTTGGCCAACTATTGTACGAACTCGCCGTTGCTTTGTTAAATCGCCTATATTCATCAAAAATTTACCGTGTTTGATCAAATTTCTGACAAACATGAAGACTCGGCCTAGAAACGCGAGTGAAAAAGAGCCCGTTTCCAGACCAAAACTACATCCAGCCTACGTAAATTAAATCTGGATTTTGGCCTAGGAATGGCCATCTAGTGGAGATGCACTTAGAGCAGCGAAGAGCGGCACGGTCGGGTGGAGCTGGGCAGCTACAAGCGGCAGCAGGCCCAAGGCGGCTCGGTGGTTGTTGGCGATTGGAGCTTGCACGCGAAGATGGCCAACAGACTCACGGCAAGCACAAGAGAAGATGATCAAGTAATTGGAGTCAGATGGGACGGTGCTGCTCATCAAGGAAAAGGAGAAGCCGGCGGTGGAAATTTTGAGAGGGGTGGAGGAGAAAAAGGAAGGGGATTTTTTGATCTAGATTTGAGGAATTTGGAGTCTAGGGTTTGGGGAGGAGAAAGGTGATTGAGGTATTTATATAATCCAAAGTAAACTAGATGAGACTAGTTTTAAGCCAAAACTTTAGACGGACTTTTCGCCTCTTTTTATTTTTAGTTAAATTAGAAAATGTTTTGTAGTCTTATGTCTGACCAAGAAATATTGGTTTGTTTTACTTTAAGATGAGAAAGGAGAGGACACCTTTATATATAATAAAGCGTATAGATATGGTATCAAACAAAATACAGTGCATAATAAAATAATTTTATATTCAGAAATATGCAAGAAATATATGAATGATATTATGATGACGCAAAAAATAAACAACAAGCAAATCTAATTGTGAAATTATTCCAGGGCATTACAGGCCTTGCTGCGAGCAACCATGTTGGCGCCTCCAGCCAAGATCTTTAGAATCGCGCCTCAGTCCCCTACCTGGCGTGCTAAATGTCAGAGATTTGTCCCGCAAAGGAACTTAGTCCAACGATCCCTTGATTCGAGAGGGGGCTAAACAGGCAACTCCAAGGAAACCCGGCGACGGCAACGGCAATGGAGAAAGCACATGACAAAGAGGTGACACAGAGTTTTTTACCCAGATTTGGGACTATCGTGATGAGGTAAATTCCCTACTCCTTCTTGGTTGTATTGTTCGCGTACTTCGCGAGGGTACAATGGAGGATGAAAGTCTAAGGTTTTAGATGTCAAGGATCGATCCCTCCCAAGATAGGAGAAGAGCTCCTTATATAGGACGGCATCGGGCCTCTTCCCCCTGATTATTGGCGGGAAAGACTACCACATTCCCTCCCAATGGACTCTAATCTACCTTGTCTTCATGCGGCCGTCAGCCAGCTGCTGTGTCAGGATGGTGATCATTCATCCTTCTGCTTTACATCGTCACTCCGGTCTTCTTGCACCGAAACAGTTGTGTTAGGCACTACCTCTACCCTATGTCTCCTTACTACACCTTTGTGCTTGCTTTTCCTGGGTGGACCGGTCGTTGCTCGGACCGCGACCGTTGGCGCGTCGTCTTGCCGGGCGCACTTGGGGCCGGGGATGGTCTCCTTATTGAGGCCTCGCCGGGAGGCTTCTGTGGCGCACCGGGACCAGTTCTAGCACCCGTAGAGGCTCTAGGCTTCATTCCCCCTCTCGAGGCTCACTCTCTCCGCGAGCCCTCGAGAGGGCACACCTGGCGGCCCCAGCGATTCGACGAGACGGGGTACCCCCGGTGGCAGTAGTCTGACACTCTTGATCTTTTGAGGAGTGGGAGAGGTGACCTAGATCTACACTTCCACCGAAAGAATAGTGATTTCCCCCACCCATCCTTAGTAGATCTTGATACTCTTGGGTTCTTGGAATCCTAGACGATGTTGGGCATCCTCGGAGCTAGGACAATTTTTGTGAAGCTTCATGGTGTCGTTGAGGGCCTCCAATTGAGTTGTGGAATCGCCCCTCAACCTTGTTGTAAAGGTTTCGGTTGGCGCCTTTATGGTGCTCAGGTGACCTTGTGTGGCCTCGACACCTCTCCAACATAGACATAGCTTCCTTGGAAGTGAACTACGGGAATTACATCTCCTTGTCCCCTTGCTAGTTTACTTGTTCCTCTCCTTTACTTCTTGCTTTACCGCTTTGTTTACTTGTTGTATTATTTGGCATACAGATTGTTCATTTAGTTACATATTTAGATAACTTAAAATTGTGCAAAGCGAAAATTTGTAAGGGACAAGATAAAAATTGGTAGTCTCCTATTCACCCCCTCTAGTCGACCAAAGTTGGACCTTTCAATTGGTATCAGAGCCAAGGCTCTTACTTCAGGCTTTACCGCCTAAGAGACAATGGCCGACAAAGAGGGTAATGGGGTTGAACCCACCAAGAACTTGGCCTACATGTATGACCTCAAGCGATCGGAGACATCCATGTTGACCAAGTGTGAGGAAATGATGACATTTTTATAGTCCATTAAGCCTAGCCCCTTAATTTCCACTCCTCACATTACCTCCGAGACCACTGCGCCTCCTCCCGGGACCGTTCCCGTGGTGAATCGCGTGGCGGTCTCCACTCACTTGGGCTTACGCTTTGTTGCTCAAACTTCCAAGCGCCCAAGTGAGAACACCGAGGGGCTAGGTGACTCATCCTCCAAATAGGAGATGAGGGAAATGATTTATCTGCGGTGCGCCCACGCCTCCGAAGTACACTCCGGACCGACCTATTCCTATGCCTCATACCATACCTCAAGGAGAACCTCCCATGCTAGATACTTCAAATTTCGCCAATAGGCAATATCTAATGTAATCTCACATTTCCAGCTCTTCTATTGAATTGATGAGGATTGTGGAAGAAGGATTCTCGCCATATGATGCAAAGAAGTTGACCCGGGCTGATGTTGTGGACAAGAAGCTCAATGCCACTGCCTTGTGCATGATTCAAAAGGCATTGACTCCCAAGGACGTTGCTCACATTCGCAATTCTCCACCGCCAAAGAAGCTTGGGAACATCTCATCGAGTTATATGTCGGGAATGCTAGCATTCAAAGCTCCAAGTTTGATGAAGTCAACAGTGAGTCTGATGGATTTTCTATGCAATATGATGAGACTCCTGAAGACATGTATCATCGTCTCAAGGTTCTTTGTTGCACTATGAGGTACCTTGGAGCTACCTATGTTGATGACAAATTCATGAAGAGAAAGTTTGTTAAAGCCCTTCTTCCTTTTGAGGAGCGAAAGCTCAACTCCATCAAGGGGAGAAGCAACTATCACAACATGTCCTCTCAAGACGTGTTGAGTGAAGTTATTGCCATGATGATTGTCAAGAAGAATCCGGAGTCTACTCGTGCTCGTTTCTATGGTTCTCAAAAGGTGAATCTTGCCTTGAAGGCCCAAGTAGGGGAAATTGATGAAGAAGAAGACACTAGTGAGTGGTTGCAAGAGGACATCAAGTATGCCTTCAATGAGCATTTGTCTCTCACATCAAGAGCCTTTTGGAACAAGCCGGGCATGAAGTCAAGGTCAAGGAACAACTCAAGATTCAACTCAACCATGAAGGCATGTAAGGAAAGATCTTGCTACAATTGCAATGACAAGAGTCACTTCGTGGCCTAATGTCCTTTTGAAAATAGAGAGGACAATGGTGGCCGTCTCATCCGGAAGAGCAAACCAAGACCTCCTCACCCAATGAACAAGAACTTCCTGAACAAGAACCTCGGAAACAAGGAAAGGGCAATGGTGGTCCATGAGGAGTACTTCTCGGGCGTGGATGATGATGCTTATAGTGAAGGTCAAGGATGGGAGAAAGTGGGAGTTGCCGATGTTGCCACTTCTTCTACCCCACGAGAGTCTCTCTTCGAATCGCCTAATGAGAACATCATCCACCCCAACCAAAAGTGTCTCATGGACAAGGCCACCGAGGTAACACCCGCCTCCAAGACTCCCTCAAATGAACTTCCTTTGCATGATCTTGATGGTCTAGAGGTAAATAAAGAGATGGTAAGCATGTGTGAATTCATACAGCACCTAGATGATGATACTAGAATGTGCTTTGAAACTCTTGGAAACCAAATTGACCATGCTAGGGAAATGTTAGATGAAAAAGAAGAACTAATTGATATGCTAGGAAAAAATGAAAGAGAGGCCACTGATGAAATTGCCTCTCTCACACAATCTCTTGAAGATGAACATAATACAAGAATTACTCTCTAGGAGAGTGTTGCTAAGCTTGTAGATTACCATAGTGCCTCCATGTCTCAACTTGCTAAAGAAGGAGATCATGCTCTGGATTTGGTTAAAGTCCTTAAAAATGAAAAGGTTGAGTTTGGTGTTGGTCATGAATGTCTAAACGACTTTGATAAACTCAAATAGGAACACCAGGCCTTGGAGAGAAATTTCTCAATTCTTTTTGAAGCTCATGAGCAACTTCAAACTCAGTTGAACAATGAACAATCAAAGTATTCCGCTATGCCTATTATAGATTTTCCTTGTTCTAATAACCCTTATTGCAAGCATGTGAAACTTGTTGAGGAAAACAAGGAGTTGAAAGAACAACTTGAAAAAGGGTGAGTTGACAAGAAGGGTATTGGGTATGCTCCTAAGCCCAAGAAGAAGAAGAACAAGGAAAAGAAGAAGAGCAAGAACTTTGCTCAAGGACCCGCTTATGGTTCTACCTTTGTTGAAAGTGATAGTTTTGCTGGAAAGAATAATCCCTCCTATATTCTTTGCAAATCTTTGTATGGCCATGTTTATGCAAAATACATTGGCACTTATTATACTCATGATTATCATTGGACTATCTGGGTACCAAAGACCCTTGTGACTTACAAAAGGGGACCCATTGCAAAATGGGTACCTAAAACCAAAGCTTGATTTTCTTGTAGGACTTTGCTTTCAACGGAGCAAAATGGGTGCTTGATAGTGGAGCTACAAGGCATATGACCGGAAGCAAGTCTATCATGTCGGAGATTAGGCCAAAATTATCCAATACTATGGTCTTCTACAGTGATAAAACAAGTTCTTAAGTATTGGGTTTTTCTAAGGTGGTAGTAACCCGGGATGTTTCCTTGGTTAATGTCATGCTTGTCAAAACCCTTGGGTTTAATCTCCTTTACGTCCATGCTTTAGCCGTTATGGGTCTTTCGTCCTTCTTTAATGAGCATTCCGTGGTCCTCTTGTGGAGCAAGACATTCATGGTAGCTTTCATTGGATACATAGAGCATGACTTGTTGTGGTGGATTTCTCCGAAAAACCCTCTACACATGCTATATGTCTCTATGTGAAAGCCGACATGGGCTGGTTGTGGCATCACCGATTGGCCCATGTAAACATGACGTCTATGCAAAGGCTCTACATGGGGGGCCACATCCTTGGACTAAAAGACATTTCCTATGCCAAAGATCGTGTGTGCAAGGCTTGTAATGAAGGGAAGATGCATGAAAATCTCACAAGATCCTTAATCAAATCACCACCGAATGGTGCATGGAAAGCCTTCATATGGATATTTTTGGACCTCCATCTCATGATAGCCTTGGAGGGAAGAAGTATTGTTTGGTGATTGTAGATGACTTCTCAAGATACACATGGGTCTACTTCTTCAAGTTCAAGAGTGAGACTCAACAAACCGTCATCGACTTTGCCAATCAAGTTCAACAGAATAATTCCTTCCATTCGGAGTGCCACTGGGACTGAGTGCCAAAACTAAACCTTGGATGAATTCCTTAGTGATGAGGGGATCAAGCATCAATACTCAACTCATGTCGTAGGAATGACCACGGCAGTCGCTACCAGGGGTAGCGATTGATACGATTGGGGCAAGAGTGAATCCCATTCTCGGTGCGAGATTAGGAGCAAACACGAGGGATTTACCTAGGTTTGCCCTTGTAGGTTAAAGACCTACTTCCTGCTAGATTGTATTGTTGGTGAGTGGATTACAAGATCGATGAGCTCAGTGGCTAGGCAACGAGTCGCTTGGATGGGGTAGCTAATAGCACGTAAGTATACATAGTACCCTAGGGAGGTTTATATACGGGCACCTGGCTAGGGTTTACAAGATTACAACTGAATCAGTTTAGGTTCCGGTAGATTTGACCTAATCCAACTGGTCCTAACTATAGTCTTGGGCCTTCAGCTTCTAGTCGCTAGGCTTTATCTTCAGTCGCATTCCAGTTGTTGTACATGCATGCCCACTCGCCATGGGACTAAGTCAGTTTAACCATCCTTCTAGATATAGCCTAATTGGCATATCCCCATCAGTAGTCCCTGAGTGCAACAGGGATTCGGCAGAGGTGTCAACTTGGTAGTCAGAGTAAGCGAGTCCAGGTGGACACCCAGTCGAATCAGTGGCGAACGCTTCCAATGAAGGGAAAAGTCTTTTTGTGTGTCTTCAGTCGCAGCTTTGGCAAGTAGAAATATGATTGAGTCACCTTGACCAGACGATTGTAATGGGAAAGAAAGTATGCAAGCGAGTTGAGTGACAAATTTGGTCAAAGTTGGACCATCAGCTCAGTCAAACTAGCCATTGGGTAACTCCAACGGTAACTTTTGTTGGATTTACCACGTAGTAATGGCTATCCCGAGCCTGTCGGGTGGTGCCACTTTATAAGGAGAGTGACGTAGGGAAGTGCGCACCTTCCTCACAATTCTCCGCCTCCTCCCATCTTCAGCTCCCAGAACCATTTCTGATCTAGAACTTCTAGACCGAGCGATCCCTCTCTCGATGGCGCCCACAAAAGATCTATGGGGGAAGTCCAAGTGCACCACGGCCATCTTGAAGTCATTCCGAGAGGCCGAGATCCTCAGCAAGGGGAACTGGCAGATTCCTGCAGTCGGCTTGACCGAACCGTAGTCATGGCCGGGTGAGTTCATCTGCTTCCTCAATCACCTAGAAAGGGGATTGGGGTTTCCAACCTTGATCTTCTTCCATCGATTATGCACCTACTACGCCATCAAGCCTTCCGATCTAGGTCCTCACATAAACAAATAGATCGCCATCTTCATCGCGTTTTTCGAATGCTACTTGCGGTGCTGCCCCTACTTCCCCCTTTGGCTAGAATTGTTCCACAGACGCGTCAGCCGCGAAGGGAAGGGCGGTTACATCTTAGCGGTATGACCTTCCATCTGAAGCCCAAGGCCAATTTCTTGAAGGTGCTGCTGCCGAAGAAGGTGGCAAACGAGTGGATGAAGTATTGGTTTTACGTGAAGGAATCCACCCCTGCTGGTGAAGTGTCGATCCCGACATACACCACGGAAAGGAGCGAACCGCGTAGGCTATCTGTGGATAAGCTCCCTAGCGACCAGAAGATGGCGGTGGATGAGATTTGTCCCGAATAAGGATGCTGGAGGACGAAGCATTGGAGACCATCAACCTGTACAACTATTAGCTCGAGCGGTGATTGGTCCCACTGGCCACCAGATCCCACTAGATGTACCAGTACACCGGGCTAGAGGACTCGACGAGATCGAGCAGCAATCCGTGGGAGTTAGAATACTATATCGCGGCTCTAAATAAGATCACTGAGGTGGAGATCACTAGTACGAAGGCCGGGCTGCCTCCGTATACTGCCGGAAAGAGGAAAGCACCTCCGGTAAATTCTCTTATCTTTGAAGTTGCAGTTTTCAGTCACATATTTATTCGCTTGACTGAGTTAGGTTGCTGATCCCTTTTGTTTTTTCAGCTTTTCCAGGTTCTCGAGAGCTGGCTTCCTCTGCTCGACAAAGAAGTCCCAGAGCAACTCGAAGAAGAAGGAGAGGACTCCGAGAGCGAAGAGGAGACCTCGGAGGAACAAGAACCTTCCTCCGTGACGCAGAATACCCGCGAAGGCCTGTCACAGTCTTGAGGAGTTTGGCAATGACATGACGCTCATTGACAAGCACAACTCTCAAAGAGTGCCCACTTTGGCCAAGCCTGCTCCGAAGACGAGGCCGTCGGCTAAGTTGGCAGCTAAATTGGTGGCCACATTCGAGTCGGAAGGCGAGTCCGACAAAGAGGAGGCCGTAGATGCGGCGAAGGCACGAGAGGACCCATCTCCAATGGTTGAGTTGAAGGTTGTAGATGCATCTAAGGGGTCTGAGGCCTGAGTCGTGGCGAAAGGACCAAGCACCCCGACAAGGACGGAGCTGGAAGTCCAGGCGGTCACGGGATTGGCGACTCCACCAACAAAGGAGTCGGGAGAGGCACCAACATCGAAGGAGCCAGAGGTCCCTGCGGTGGTAGCCAAGTTGGCGAAGAAGCACGTCGTGAAGCGGCATGCGAGTTTGCTGGAGAGGGGGCTGACTCACTCGATAGGCCCTGAGCTAGAGAAGCTTGCGCATATCAGCACGGGCATGTGCTTTATTCTGGTCCAAGTAAGTACTTTGGTTTCTCATTATTCACAGTTTGTTATTCTGAAATTTCTTAGTCACTAATCATCGCGAACTCTCAGGGGCGGCCCCAAGAAGATCAATCGTCTCATAGTTTGCTAGGGAGGATCCTTCCAAGAAGAGGAAGGGAGAGACGGCCAAGGCGCTAGATGGAGCCATAGAGAACAAGAAGACCGAGCTGGCCGAAGCGACTGACTCGGGCTCGAAGTGTTGGAGATATGCCCAAGGGGCAATAATAAAATGGTTATTATTATATCTTTGTGTTTATGATGAATGTTTACATCCCATGCTATAATTGTATTATTAGGAAACACTAATACTTGTGTGTTTTGTAAACATAAAAGAGTCCCTAGTAAGCCTCTTGTTAAGACTAGCTTGTTGATTAATAGATGATCATGGTTTCCTGATCATGGACATTGGATGTTATTAATAACAAGATCATATCATTAGGGGAATGATGTGATGGACACACACCCATAGTAAGCATAGCATAAGATCAAGTCATTAAGTTCGTTTTGCTACAAGCTTTCAAATGCATAGTAACCTAATCCTTTGACCATGATATTGTCTTAATCACCATCACCGGATGAGTGCTTTGATGACATCAAACGCCGCTTCATAACTGGGTGGTTATAAAGGTGGCATTAGGTATTCTAAAAGTATGTGTTGAAGCACATGGATCAAGACTGGGATTTGTCCATCCATATGACGGATAGATATGCTCTGGGCCCTCTCGGTGGAATGTCATCTAATTAGCTTGCAAGCATGTGACTAGGTCACAAGGGATGACATATCACGAAACAAGTAAAGAGTACTTATCGGTAACGAGGTTGAACAAGGTATGGAGATACCGATGATCAAACCTCGGATAAGTAGAGTATCGCGTGACAAAGGGAATTGGTTTCGTATGTTAATGGTTCTATCGATCACGAAGTCATCATTGAATATGTGGGAGCCATTATGGATCTCCAGATCCAGCTGATGGTTATTGATCAGAGAGGTGTCTCGATCATGTCTACATATTCTTGAACCGTAGGGTGACACACTTAATGTTCGATGTTATTTAGGTAGATATGGAATATGCATTGGAGACCGAATCTTGTTCGGAATCTCGGATTGAATCCAGGACATCACGAGGAGATCCGGAATTGTCTAGAGAATATGATTCATATAATGGAGATCTTTTTCTAGGTTTCGAAAATGTTCTAGAGTATTCATATGGGGGTTCTAGAAGGTTTCGGAGTGTTCTGAAAAGTTCTAGAAGGTTCCATAGAGTTTGCTTGAAAACCAAGAAAGAAAGGGGAATACTTGGCAGGGAAGAAAACTCCCCCTCCCTTGGCGCGCCAAACCCTAGGGGGCAAGGGGCTAGCCCTAGGCCGCCTCCCCTAGCTCCTTCCACCCTAAACCGTGGCCACCTCTCTCTTCGACCATCCTCCTGCTCCGGCTTAGGCGAAGCCCTGCAGAAATCCTTCTCCACCACCACCACCACGCCGTCGTGCTGCTGGGATTCCGGGGAGATCTACTACCTCCGCTGCTCGCTGGAACGCGGAGAGGAAGGTCTACATCGACTCTGCACGTGTGACCGTCTGCGGAAGTGCCGCCGGAATGCGGCACCGGAAGGATCATCTACTCGATCTTGAGATCGGAAAGTGATCGTCTACATCAACCACGAGATCCGATCTCGCACAAGGCTTTTAGATCTACAAGGGTTAGTACAAATCTATCTCGTTGCACTTATCTAATAGATTAGATCTTGGCTTTTCCTAGATTGGATCTTGGTTCTGTTCGTTCTTGTGGTAGAATTTTTTTGTTTTCCATGCTACGAACCCATCAGTGGTATCAGAGCCATGTCTATGCGTAGATCTGTTGCACGAGTAGAACACAATGGTTATTGTGGGCGTTGATGCTTTTGTTGTTGCTGTCTTCACGTGTACTTTGCATCTTGCGGGATGGTGGGATGAAGCGGCTCGGGCTAACCTTACATGTCCTCGTACATGAGACTTCCTCCACGCTTGACATGCAACTTGCATTGCACAAGTGGCCTTGTGGATGTCTGTCACTCCCACCATAGTTAAGATTCAATTTACAATTAGCATCTGCCAACACTTGTATCAATGTTGTGGTTCTTGTTCGTAGGTAAGATCTGTTCTTATACGAAAGCCCCAAACCACGTAAAACATGCAAAGAAAATTATAGGCATCTAACTTGTTTTTGTAGGGGCATGTGATGTGATATGTCCATGATGTGATTGTGAATATGTTTGATGTATGCAATGATCCTTACTGTAATATGGCAACCGACAGGAGCCTAATGATTGTCTTTAAATTCTGTTAAGACCTGCGTGTCTATTCGTCATGTAATAGCTTTATTCCAAGTAGTTGTTATAGTTGCTATTAGTGATGGACAACCATGAAGCGGCGACACTGACCTTGACGCCATGCTGGTGATGATGGAGATCATGTTCGTGCTTTGGAGATGGAGATCAAAGGCATGATACGTTGCTAACATATCTATAATTTTTGATGTTCCATGCTTGTTTTATATCTACTTTCTTATGTTTTGTCCACACTTTGGAGTACTTTTACACATTTCTGGAACTAACCTATTAACAAGATGCCAAAGTTCCGGTTGTCTATTTTCTTCTGTTTTTGGTTCCAGAAAAGCCAAAAAATGAATATTCTCGAAATTGGACCGGACAAAAGCCAGAGTTGATATTTCACCAGAAGACTCATAGAGCCAGAAGACGAGACGGAGAGGGTCCAGGGGCTAACCACACCATGTGGTGGCGCAGGTTCCCCTAGCCACGCCACCAGGTGGTGTGGGCCCCCTGGTCCACCCTCTGACATCGCCTCTTTGCCTTTAAGAAGGCTCCCGATGAGAAAACCCTAAATAATCTAGCCTCCAGCCATGAAAAGTTCCGCAGCGCCGCTGCCACCGAAGGGGAGATTCGGGGGACAGAAAGTCTCTGTTCTGGCACCCTGCCAGGACGGGGAAGTGCACCCGGAGCCATCTCGATCGATCTCCACCACCATCTCCACCGCCGTTGCTGATTCCCATGATGATGAGGGAGTATATCTTCCTCGAGGCTAAGGGTTCTACTGGTAGCTATGTGTTGAACTCTCTCTCTCTATGCATGATCATATTGTGATCATGAGCTTTGTAATCAAATAGATCTACCTTTCTACTCAAGTGCTTTAATAGATCTCTGCTCTCCCCATGTGTGTGAAAGTGACAGCATGCACACCATGGTGGCACTTAGGCTAGAGATTACACATACTTGTTATGAGTTATATTTGGATTTGGATGTCTCTATGAAATTGTGGTGTTTGTTGGAACCATCTAGCGCTCAAGGTGACAGTGTGGGGTTATCTAGATGGGGAAAGCGAACTTTGAGGTGTGCTGTTATAGCCATACCATGGATTAGAGTGTCCAACGGGAGAGTAGTTCAGAGTAGTATCATAAAGAGAATATATTGATATGAGAGTGTTCACTAGCGAAAGTATGATCCCTAGGCCTTGTTTCTAAGCATTGAAACACATATTGCAACTATATCTGTTACATGTTTGCTTGCTTCCATCTTTGTTTCAGATTGCCTTTTGTCTCTTCCTACCAGTCAAGCTCTTTTCTGGCACCGTTACTACTTATAATTATCCATACCACTTGTATTCACTATCTCTTCGCCAAACTAGCGCACCTATGCACCTGACAAGTGTATTGGGTGTGTTGGGGACACAAGAGACTTCTTGTATCTTGATTGCAGGGTTGATTGAGAGGGATACCTTTGACCACTTCCTCCCTGAGTTCGATAAACCTTGGGTAATCCACTTAAGGGAAACTTGTTGCTGTTCTACAAACCTCTGCACTTGGAGGCCCAACAACTGTCTACAAGAATAGAAGTGCGTAGACATCAAGCTATTTTCTGGCGTTGTTGTCGGGGATTGAAGAAGAAGAAGCTCCCACGTCAACCACGCGCCATCAAAGCTATTTTCTGGCGCCGTTGCCGGGGAGGTAAGGTAAAAGGTACTCACATCCTCTGGCTACTAAACTATCTTCTAGTACTATTACTGGTGTGTGAGTGCTCGAAGTTATTTCCTTTAGATTCTGCAATTATATCTTTTTGTTTCTTGTTTTTATTTTCACTAGTTAGGCTTAATAGAAAACAACAACAAAATTAGAGAGCTTTATAGTATTTATCTTGAAATAGGACATGAAGTGTTTGAAGAGAAAATTAAAAAACCTATGGAACTTTATTTGCATGCTAATAGCAATGTTGTTAGTATGAATTCTTTGGACACCATTATTGCTAATGCTATGGAAAAGTCTAAGCTTGGGGAAGCTAGTTTTTATGAAAATGATCTTTTTAGTTCCCCAACTTTGGAAGATAGCTATTCTATTGCTTATGATGATACAAAACCTCCAATATATGATGATTACAATGATGAATATGATATTTTCAGTCCACCTACTATTGAGGAGAAAATTAATGATGACAATATGGGTCCTATATTTGATGATTATGATGATGAGAATAATAATGATAGCTATTTTGTTGAATTTTCTCCCACTATAGTTAATAATAATGACTATGCTTATGTGGAGAGTATTAATTCTTTTATGCATGTGGCTCATGATAAGAATGTTTTATGTGATAGTTATATTGTTAATTTTCTTCATGATGCTATTGAAAGTTATTATGAGTGTGGGAAACATGGTTTTACGCATCTCAATAATGTTAAGTTTCCCCTCTTTATGTTGAAAGTCTTGAAGTTGCACTTGTTTTGCTTTCCTATGCTTGTTTCTTTGTGCTTTCATGACTTGTTTATTTACAAGATTTCTATGCATAGGAAGTGGGTTAGACTTAAATGTGTTTTGAATTTGCTTCTTGATGCTCTATTTTACTTCAATTCATATTTCCTATGTGAGCATCTTCTCAAACAATCATGCCTAACTTAGAGGCGTTAAAGATAAGTACTTATTGGGAGATAACCCAAAAGTTTTAGATGAGTATTGGAAGTTATTACCTCTGTAATAACCGCTCCTTATACTTTTATGTGCTTTTCGTGCCAAGAGTAACCTCTAATGAGAGAGAAGTAATGCTTGGGAAAGTTGCTGTCCCGACAGATTTTTGTGCTTCGCTGTAAAACTTCGTGTAAAATCTCTATACGTCGGGTTGAGATGTGATATTTTGTGATTCTGCCCCAGGTTGTTATCTAACTTTCTTTAGTTCAACACTTTTCGATTTGAGCAACAGAAGGTCTTCGAAAAAATTGGTTTTTACCTGCTGGTCTGTTTTGACAGATTTCTACCATTATTTGCATTTGCTTCTTGTAGATTCCTTTTTGGGTTCTTTTTGGGGAATTGAGCTTTTTGAGGGAAGTGCTACAGTAGCTTGTGTTTTAATGGAATTATTATTGGTGTTGGAACTGAACCCAAAGACTTATTATCTTGAGTGCACTAATGTTGCTAATAAAGATTGTGTGAAGTTTTGTATGAAGGATAAATTTCAGGTGTATGGAAAGAATGATGTGATGAGATGAAGAATGGACTAAAACTCAATCTTGGGGATGCCGCGCGTGTCGCCCCAAGAAATATCAAGAAGTACAAGCGTCAAAGCTTGGGGATGCCCAAGGTATCCCCTTCTTCATCAATAAAAAATTCAGGTTCCTTCCAAACACTTTATTTTTATTGTTTCATGCACAATTGTGTTGTTCTTGGAACATCTTTGTTTTTTTGTTTTTGTTTTTCGTTTGCTTGGTTTGCTTATTTTTCCTGAATAAATTGGTTGGATCCCAACACACTTCTTTTGGAGAGAGACACACCTCGTTATTCATTGCCTAGAACACTCTAGTTTTCATTCTTATTGTTTTGTGAGTGTTCTCTTTTGCTAGCACTAGGTTTAGCCTTAGTTTTCTTGTGCTTTCAGCTTAGAACTTTTTAGTTCTTCCTTTTGGATTTGTGAGACAAGCTCACTGATCTTTATTTATTAGTATCTTTGTGAGTTCTTTCAAATAAGTTTGTTTCGATTGGAAAAGAGTAGGAAAGTTCATGCTTATAAGTGGTATAAAAGGAGCTTGTTTTGACCGTGGCTTAGACTTTATCATGTCATGCTTGATATTGTTTTGACTTTATGCTTAGTGATTCTTGTTGTAGCATGACTTGTTATAAACAATTGAGATTGCTTAATGCGCCTTGAAAGAATCATGCGTTGTTTTAGCATATTAAAAGCGTAATATTGTGGTATTCTCCTTTAAATGCTTTATTTGGGTTGACTTGGCGCATGCCAACACCATGTTATGACTATCCAAAGTCACCATAGCCTCTATGATCATTTAGTTTTCGACTTGTAATATCACTTTATGCTTTAATTAATGATGTTTTGTCGCTTTGCATGATTATGGCCATTATTGCTCTCTTAGTTGGTTGCTTCCAGTCGTTTCCTAGCCTCCATAACCAAGTATGAGTTCCAATCATGCATCCAACTCCAAATAAAACCAAGTTATTCCAAAGATTCCACCATACCTACCTATTAGCATTTGCTACTCCAAGTATATTCATGTTTTTATCTACCTTCCGAATTAAACTTGTTATGTGAAAATTAGTGATTAAAGCTCTCACGAACTTGATGGCACACTTTAGTTTTCTTTCCCATAATAAACTTGAACCATTGTGTCATCTATGCTTGCAGTTATATGTTGGGAATTAGCAGAACCATGTTGTCATGGGGAATGCTTTCAGCATTGCACTTGTACATTGTATCCCGTTGACATCACGCTCTTTTGATTATGGATGTCGTCGGTGTGAAATGAAAGGGGAGCTTGTAAGTCCATGGAATTATGTATGTGTGTTAGAGAAACGCCTAGGCGGCTGGTCTAATCCATGCCTAATCATGGTGGAAACCTGCAGCGTAACCATAAAGAGCAATCTATGAAGCATTCTTCTTATGAAAACAAGAGATAGAGATTGAGAAAAAACAAAAATAAAAAAAAGAGATGAGAAAAGAGGAAAGAGATAAAAAAAAGCACCATTTTCCTGTGGTAAATAAGAAGATTGCTGAGATGCTCGTTGTCTGCTTGTTGTAACATCCCAATTTCAGCAACCCTGATTAGTTGTCCAAAATGCAAAAATCAGGGGGAACAAAAACTTCTTCTTGTTTAATGCTAAAGTGTTTGCTTGTTTGGATATGCTTATGCATATGATTGTGTATTAGATAACATACTCCTTACCTTAACCCCAGTTGACAAAAACTACTTTCCCAAAATAGTCTTGGCTTAATTCCCATATTCTCAAATGTTCTAGCATTTCAAAACCTGAGCCAAGAAGCCTTTGCAAACCAACTATTTTAGTAGCTTCTATTGATCAAACTATGTAGAACTATAATACTATCTCCTTATGTTTTCAAGACAGAACCTTCTAATACTCTTACCTCTCGATTTAACAAAACCTTTTTGTAAACTTTTGAATTCTACTCTTGGTAGAGATATCAAGGACCTTACCTTGTTCAACTCCAACCTATTAAAAATACCCATCTTAACCTCAAGCTAGGCTTGATGGTAACCCTAGTAGTAGGTGTTTTGTGTATAAGATGAGTTGCCTTGATCTGCTGTCTGATGATTTTCCTTGATCTGCTTGATTGCTTAGAAGTAGTATGAGCTACTCTAGGAGCACATCACTAGGATCACGAGGTTTCCAAATAACCACAACCTAAACCAGAATACAAAGCAAGATCAAATCTCCAGCTACTAGAAATCATCTGAAACCCTTAACCAGATCCATTCTGAAGATATCCCTTCTAGAAGTTTCCAAGTCAACGAAGACCAATATCAAGCAAGGATACTTTCTACTCAATCTATACTTCAACATCAACCACTTTATGATGCTTTAGTACCTTGCCATCCATCAAAATCATCACCACCCACATTCTAGTCAAAAACCCTAACTCTGCCAAATTTGGCTAAGTCTAGAAATCTATTTCCAACATCACCTTTTTGGATGTCTCCTTTCCTCAACCCTTGTGCATTTTTGAAAATGCATCTGAACCATCTTGTTTACCATCCTGAGGACTACAAATGCCCACTCTTCCCCTTGGTTAGATCATCCTCCTACCCACTTGTTCTTGATGGTTTTGTAGGCAAGAAAATAACTTTTTCCTGCAGATCTAGTCATCATGCCTACTTTGGTAGAAGCTCACACCACCATCCAAACCTCTATGAACCAACTCTTTGCATGATTGTGTTCTACTCATATAGGTCTACCAACATATACTTCACTTGATCCAAGTGGATCCTTGTTCTGACTAAACCCACAAGGTTTTGAAGGCTAGTTGATAATTTGCCTTGGCAGGCTTATTTTATCCAAAGTTTGAAAGTCTGTCTTGGTGAGCTCAAGCAAGATAAATCTCAAACCCCTACACCATTGCAATATACATCACTTGTTCTATCCATCCATGTGCCCCATGCCCCCAGGGGACCTCTGAGCTCCAAGATCCAACCTGGTTTTAAGGGTATGAAATTAACATCACCCTAGATCCTTAATCTAAGGTATTTCACCAAAATCAACTTGGATTCTCCAATCCCAAGGTTGAAAATGCTTGCTACACCTTGCCTACATCATCTCCCTTTATCATTAAGATTTATCAACACTTATCCATATTTATTATGGACCAAAACTATTTAATCTCCTTTAATAGGCAAAACCTCCAAAACTTCTTCCACAAAGGAAAGTTTGGTTTTTGCCAAAACACATCCCCAACTATTGGATCAATTGAGATCCCTATATCACACCCCATGTTCCCACCTCAAAAATAAATATTTTTGAGATCCTTTATTATTTCTTTTTGCCTATTTTCTTAAATGGCAGAAATGGAATAATAATTGTTTTAAATACTCTTAAGCCTAATAAATCTTGGGAAAATTTCCCTAAGTGTGTACTCACATCTGGGACCATCTCCAATAAAAAACTCCACTAGTGCAATGTAATTTTATCTAATGATCCTCTAGAAACTACTTCTGCAGTTTTTGAATAAATGGGTTTAAGTGGGTTTTAAATCTTTAGAAAAATCCCAAATAATTCCTAGGGTTATGCCTTGACCTCATCTACCCACTAGTGTAATTTCCCCATTTTACCCAATGAAAATTTTGATACTTTCTTCATAGTCATCTATTTGATCAAAATCGCCGAGGAGACAAATCCTCAAATCAAAAACCCATCAAACATATATCCTTTGGTCAAACAAGCTTGCACAGCACACCTCTTCACCCTCTGGTCGAAATGCACTATACCCCTGCACTGTAGCGTCGATGTTCACCCCTTGTCTCATGTGTTTGTTGCAAAGGAGACACAAGGCTAGGCCTTTGCTAGCCAATTAAAGCCTTGCAGCTGCTACCACTCCTCCTCTCTGACCTGCAGCCCGACCAGAAACCACTCTCCCTGCCCCCAGCTTCCTCTCTCTGGTTTCCACCTCCCTCTATGCCCTCTTCATGGAACAAGTCCATCCTAGACCTCTCTTCTCGGGTTAAATACCTCGAGTCACCTAGCTCTCCCCCTCTCTAGCTCATTTGCCCTCACTGCTCCCCACTTACCATCCCCAAGTTCCATTCCTCCTCCCCTGACCTGCCCTGTCCGAGAGAAGGAGAAAAAGGGAGCTTCGGCCTCCCTCAACAATCCAGCATAGCGCCCTCCCCACTAGGTCTCTCCTCCTGCATGTCCCTCTCCCTAGATCTCCTCTCGATTCTGCACCTAACCCTCCTCTCTTTTCTCCCAAGGCTGCCCCTACCATCGCCGCCACTGAGCTCCGCCGCACTCCTCTTGGGCGTACGCACGCGAGCAAGAACCAGGCGCAGGAGCAGGCGTTGCCGCCCCTCTCCGCGCTCGACTTCGAGCACCGCGTCACGTCGTCGCATCCCCGTCGTCTCCCGGACTGCAGGTGAGAATCCCCAGCCTCTACGCCACTGCCTAAGGTTTCTACGCCGCTGGTGGTGTCTGTCAGGGAAGACGACGGTGTACCGTCCATCGTCACTTAATCGGACGGCCCCCGAGCCCCCGATACCCCTTTGCCCTTCCACCCGCTGACGCCTGGGCCTCGTTTCCAGGGGTTTGAATCCCGCCCCGCCCGCGTCGGCAGCAGATGGGCCGGCCTGGCACTGTACTCCCGCGGTCCAGTCAGATCCAGCCCAGTATCTCTGTCCTTCTCTTTTATTAAATCCAAATCCAGTTTCTGCAAAATACCCCCTTGGATTAAATAGTTTTGAAAATGGAAACCCGTTCCAATTGCCTAGATCAAAACTTCCTAGGGGTACTGAAGGTTTACTCTATCATGCAGAGCCAGCCCCTTGCCAAAAATAATTTTTATTATTTGCTGGCATTTAATCTGTCAAAGAGTATAATTTGCACTAGATAAATTCCTCAAGGAATTGTACAAATCCAAATGGAGTAAACCCAATTGCCTCTGGAAGGTACTACTTGTACCTACCACTGGACCTTGGTCTCATGCCAAGGTGAACAACAGATTATCTTGAGTAAAAATAACAAAAACAATTCATTTATGACTTTAGAAAATTCCCTACACCAAACCATAGGCCCAATTGAACCAATTCCAAATCCCAGAGATGTGGTACACCAATACAAAACTAAATCCAGGAGCTCATGATTTATTGAGCCTTGAATGTTTTTCTGTGAATTAAACTGTTCTGTGCATGGTTTATTCACCTCTAAATTCACTACAGTAGCTATACAGCTCCAAAAAGGGTGATTCCAATTTCTACCTAAAGGTATTCCAAATACCTACCCTGTGCCCTTGGAATCAAATCAAAAGCTACTGTATATTTAAGATGGTGAAAAAGACAATTTGTCTACAGAACTGCCTTTGGGAATTTCCTGAGGGCATTCTGGTAATTATATTGACTTGGTTCCAACTCTCAGTGAACAAGTACTTCAATACCTACCTAACCATCCAAGGAAATAATTTGTGGAGCTCCAGAACCTTTCTGGTGAATTATTTCCTAAAACTAGAGTAGTATTCACTTTAAAAATCACTATAAATCTTTAGTAATTGATAAAATAGTGAAACTACTTTTGTTGGTTTCATCTTATCAATACATATCTGCTGGTATCATGTTTTTACAATGGTACCATACAGAATATGGTCTTGTCCAAAATCCATCTCTTAGGTAGTTTTTAGACTATAAATCCTAAGGGATTTTTCTTCCACCCTACAAGACAAGACCAATCTTACCAAATCCCTTCCTCCTAAGACCTAATGAATTGTAAGCTTGTATTATTCAATTGTTTGCTGTATTGTTTTGTTGGTTGTATGCCTGGTGTTGATTGTGACCTTGTTTGTATTGCATGTGTGCTCCCTGACGACGATAGTTGCGATTATCTCGGAGAGCAGAAGAAGGGGTAATTATTATGGATATCTATGGTATTCTGGGTTATCTAAAGAAGAAGTCCAGGGACAAATTATGCCATATTGCTGGCCTCAGGCAAGCCACCTTCTTGCTCATAAGCCTTGTCCTACTATTTTACTTATGCATGTTTTATCTCCTGTTTATTAAAACTACATGGGTTTTACTATATGTTGATGATATGTATATGGTAGTGATTCGGCTCCTCCGACTACTACACTTTTGTACTATTAAGTACAACCCCCTTGGTGATACCTACTCGTCCCTAGTAGAATAGATGGTGTATATCACCATAACCCTTTGGAGACCCCCGTTTAAGCCGAAGCAAAGCTAGAGGATGGGAAGACCCCGGAAAAAGTTTTACCAAATGTTTTATGATAAAACCTTGGTGAGGTGGGACCTCCCAACAGATGTTGAGAAAGAAAAAGGTTTTGCTTTACAAAATGCTGGAGGAAAACCGGAGGAAAAAGGTTTATGAAAAAGCACCTAGTTCTTTGGAGTCTAGCTATAACAACTTAACCCTGTGCAACCACATTACTCTAGAATGGGACATGGATGGATTTGAAGGTGTTCATTCCGGTATAAGCTGCCTCGTAACTACTACAGGGGATCGGGGATCCCGGGAGGGTGGGCCTTCTCCGATATAGGTCCATTGACCTGGAGAAGGAATGAAGGGTCGGCAGGCCTCCACGTGTTACTATGAGCCCCTCATTGAAAGCGTGCACATGGGACGTGCAATAAGCGCTCCGGTTGGTCCTCGCCCGACGTCCCTGTGTTTGAGGGGATTAACACTCATAGGGTAGGCACTTATATTGGAGTGGGCATCCAGAGAGTCTTGATCGGTTACTCGACCCACGATCGGTGAAGATCAGGGTAGTGTACCCGGATGGTGTGGGTAAAGTGTACAACCTCTGCAGTGTGTAAATCTATTCGAATAGCCGTGTCCGCGGTTAAGGACGGGTTGGACAAACTTCTGTAGAGCGGTGCTAGTTTTGTTTTCAAAAAGGATTTCAGAAAAGAAATGTTTTGGACATGGGATGGCCGGGAAGGATACCTGCTTTGACCATGGGATGGCCAGAGAGGTATGGAAGGAGTTTGGTCGTGGGACGACCTGAAAACGGGAACAAATGGGTGACCCAGTCCTAATGTTTTCCAAAACTTTTCAGAAGGGTTTCCAAAATGTTTACAAAAGTTTTCAACAAAGAAATGTAGATGCTATATCTACAGGAGAAGCTATTTGAGAAAAGAACATCCCTTGGAGCCCTCCTATTACCACAGCCATATTGCATATCCTAGTGCTATTAGTTTTTCTATTAAGGTGGTTTGCGAGTACATTCAATGTACTCACTGGCATTGCCCCTGGCTATTAACTTGGTCAGATATCAAGAGGAAAGATGATGATGGCGACTATGCGAGCTAGGAAGTTCTCCCAGTCAGTTGCCTGTAGGTTAAGGCATGGCTCGGGCCCTACGCTTAATGAAGTTCCGCAGATGATGATCGATGTAGCCATAATGGCAAATAAGGTATGACATGTATACGTTATGTTTTGGATGTTTACTTTGATACTTGTCGGTTATGTGCCACGACTAACTGATCATGGGATCGTGGTCGTATGCATAACAGGGATTCTCGGAGGATTAATCCGGGGGCCCCACACTTGCCTTGTCATTTTCATATGGGGATTCTTCCGTATCATCAGGCAAGGGGTACCCCGTTGGCGGTTCTCTATGATACACATGTACTTACTATGACAAGAACTTACCGGTAACTAAACTTGAGTAGCATGAGGAGCGACCCTCGTATTCAAGGGACATGAGATTTGCAACTTATACTTTGTCAAGCATATACTCCATAGTTAGTTCACTTTAACCTTAATCACTTCAAGATGCTTATGATAGGGGCAATGAGAGCTGAAAGCTATTAAGTACCATAATTTTTGGAAGCTCTTTATGAGACTTGAATCCCTGCTTCCTTCTATGAAGGCCTTTCTTTTACTTTTATGTTGAGTCTCCATCTTCTAACTTTATGCACCTATTAATAGAGCATAGTGGTCATTCTTAGTTTAATGTGCATTGTCCCAAGACTTGTTGATTGATGCATAACTTTGATATTGCTTGTTCTTAAACTATTTGTATCTAGTCACCCTTATGAAATTTGAAGGTGTCCTCTGCATTTATGTTTTACTACTCTATGAGGGACAAGCTAAATACCATTCTTATTATGTTTTCTATATGTGAAACAACCAAACGTCTTTCAAAGCATTGTTATTCATGAATCTTTTGTTTGTACCTTTTCATGTTACAACATAGTTGCTATGTCTTATTGTTAGAACTATATCTTTCATGCTATGTTAGAGTACTATGATCCCAGCTATCAATGTTATAAATACCTTGATCAAATGGTGCATGTCACCTCAAAATTTATTCTTCTTTTTATCACTTACCTACTCGAGGACGAGCAGGAGTTAAGCTTGGGGATGTTGATACGTTGCTAACGTATCTATAATTTTTGATGTTCCATGCTTGTTTTATATCTACTTTCTTATGTTTTGTCCACACTTTGGAGTACTTTTACACATTTCTAGAACTAACCTATTAACAAGATGCCACAGTGCCAGTTGCTTGTTTTCTTCTGCTTTTGGTTCCAGAAAAGCCAGAAAATGAATATTCTCGGAATTGGACCGCACAAAAGCCAAAGTCGATATTTTACCGGAAGACTCACAGAGCCAGAAGACAAGACAGAGAGGAGCCAGGGGATGGCCACACCATGTGGTGGCGCTGGTCCCCCTGGCCGCGCCACCAGGTGGTGTGGGCCCCTGGTCCACCCTCTGACATCGCCTCTTCGCCTATAAGAAGCCTCCCGATGAGAAAACCCTAAATAATTCAGCCTCTAGCCACGAAAAGTTCCGTAGCGCCGCCTCCATTGAAGGGGAGATTCGGGGGACAGAAAGTCTCTGTTCCGGCACCCTGTCGGGACGGGGAAGTGCCCACGGAGCCATCTCCATCGATCTCCACCGACGTTGCTGATTCCGATGGTGATGAGGGAGTAGATCTTCCTCGAGGCTAAGGGTTCTACCGGTAGCTATGTGTTCATCTCTCTCTCTCTCTATACATGATCATATTGTGATCATGAACTTTGTAATCAAGTAGATCTACCTTGCTACTCAAGTGCTTTAATAGATCTCTGCTCTCCCCATGTGTGTGAAAGTGACAGCATGCACACCATGGTGGCACTTAGGCTAGAGATTACACATACTTTTTATGAGTTATATTTGGAGTTGGATGTCTCTATGAAATTATGGTGTTTGTTGGAACCATCTAGCGCTCAAGGTGACAGTGTGGGGTTATCTAGATGGGGAAAGCGAACTTTGAGGTGTGCTGTTATAGCCCTACCATGGATTAGAGTGTCCAACCGGGGAGTAGTTCAGAGTAATATCATAAAGAGAATATATTTATATGAGAGTGTTCACTAGCGAAAGTATGATCCCTAGGCCTTGTTTCTAAGCATTGAAACACCGATTGCAACTAGATCTGTTACATGTTTGCTTGCTTCCATCTTTATTTCAGATTTCCTTTAGTCTGTTCCTACTAGTCAAGCTCTTTTCTGGCACCGTTACTACTTATAATTATCCATACCACTTGTATTTCTCTATCTCTTTGCCGAACTAGTGCACCTATACACCTGACAAGTTTATTGGGTGTGTTTGGGACACAAGAGACTTCTTGTATCTTGATTGCAGGGTTGATTGAGAGGGATACCTTTGACAACTTCCTGCCTGAGTTCAATAAACCTTGGGTAATCCACTTAAGGGAAACTTGCTGCTGTTCTACAAACCTCTGCACTTGGAGGCCCAGCAACTGTCTACAATAATAGAAGTGTGTAGACATCAAGGCACAAGAAGAAATGCCATATCATGTCACATATTTTGAATTGCATGTGATGTTAATCCTTTTTGCATCTTGTATTTCTTAGATCGTGACGGTAGCATTATAAGATGATCCCTCTCACTAAAATATCAAGTAATAAAGTGTTCTTCCTTAGTAGGCACCGTTGCTAAGACTCGTCATTTCGAAGCATCTCGTGATGTTCAGGTGTGATAGATTCTACGTGTGCATACAACGGGTGCAAGCCAGATTTGCACATGCGGATACTAAGGTTAATCTTGACGATCCTAGCATGTACAGACATGGTCTCAGAACACAGAATACCAAAACGTAAAGCATGAGTCATATGAATGATATGATGAATATGTTAATTGTTCGCCTTTGAAGCTACATCTTCTCTCGTGAAGATCGGACTTTGTGTAGTGGATTTGGTTCGTGTAATCACTAAGGCAACATGAGGGATGTTGTTTTGAGTGTGAGTTCACTTAGTTAATTTAAGAATTAAATTTGAACTCAATTTGTCATAAACTTACTAAACTCTTTGCAAATATGTTGTAAATCATGGCGACCCCCTCCATCAATTTTAATGCGTTCCTAGAGAAAGAAAAGCTGAAAAACAATGGAAGCAACTTCACGGACTGGTTTCGTGGATTGAGGATTGTCCTCAGCGCTGGTCAGTTGACCTATGTGCTCGATGCACCGCTAGGTGACCACCTACAGAGGATGCCTCCGATGATGTTAAGAATGTTTTCATCACTCGAAAAAAATCACTACTCCACAGTTCAGTGTGCCATCCTATACGGTTTAGAATCGGAGCTTCAGAAGTGCTTTGAGCACCGCGACCCTTTTGAGACTATCAATGAGCTCAAGATGATCTTTGAGACTCATGCGGTCCTAGAGAGCTATGAGGCCTCCGAGAAGTTCTTTAACTGTAAGATGGAAGAGGGTAGCTCCGCTAGTGAGCACGTGCTCAAAATGTCTAGGCACGCAAACATGCTCCAAGAGTTGGGAATAACGATTCCTAATGTGTTGGGGATTCACCGTGTCCTCCAATCACTCCCACCTAGTTATAAGAACTTTGTGATGAACTACAATATGCATGGAATGAACAAGACGTTGCATGAACTCTTCTCCATGCTGAAAACTGCTGAAGTGGAGATTAAGAAGGAGCACCAAGTGTTGATGGTCAATAAGACCACCAATTTCAAGAAACAGGGAAAGCCTAAGAACAAGGGCAACTTCAAAAAGGATGGCAAGAAAGCTACCGCACCTGCTAAGAAGCCCAAGGCTGGTCCTAAGCCTGATACTGAGTGCTTCTACTGCAAGGGTGAAGGTCACTGGAAGCGCAACTGCCCCAAGTACCTGGCAGATCTAAAGAACGACAACATCAAGAAGAAAGGTATATTTGATATACATGATATTGATGTGTATATTACTAGTAATCGTAGTAGTGCCTAGGTATTTGATACTGGTTTGGTTTCTCATATTTGTAACTCGAAACAGGAGCTGCGGAATAAACGAAGACTAGCGAGAGACGAGGTGACGATGCGCGTTGGAAATGGCTCCAAGGTTGATGTGATCTCCGTCGGCACGCTCCCTCTTCATCTACCTTCGGGATTAGTTTTGAACTTGAATAATTGTTATTTGGTGCATGCATTAAGCATGAACATTGTTTCTGGATCTTGTTTATTGCGAGACGGTTACTCATTTAAGTCTGAGAATAATGGTTGTTCGATTTATATGAGTAATATCTTTTGTGGTAATGCACCTGAGATGAATGGTTTATTCTTATTGAATCTCTATAGTAGTGATACACATGTTCACAACATAGATGCTAAACGAATAAAAATGAACAATAATTCTACATACATGTGGCACTATCGTCTTGGTCACATTGGAGTGAAGCGCATGAAGAAACTCCATTCTGATGGACTTCTTGAATCACTTGAAAGATGCGAAGCATGTCTAATGGGAAAAATGACTAAGACTACATTCTCTAGGATAATGGAGCGAGCTATGGACTTATTGGAAATAATACATACCGATGTGTGTGGCCCAATGAGCGTAGAATCTCGCGGTGGATATCGTTATGTTCTTACTTTCATGGATGACTTGAGTAGATATGGGTATATCTACTTTATGAAACATAAGTCCGAAACTTTCGAGAAGTTTAAGGAATTTCAAAGTGAGGTAGAAAATCATCGTAACAAGAAGATTAAGTTTCTGCGTTCTGACCGTGGAGGTGAATATCTAAGTTACGAGTTTGGCATGCATTTAAAGAAATGCAGAATACTTTCGCAGTTGACACCGCCAGGAACACCACAACATAATGGTGTGTCCGAACATCGTAATCGAACTCGCTTAGATATGGTTCGGTGTACGATGTCTCTTACAGATTTACCATTATCATTTTGGGGTTATGCATTAGAGACAGCCACATTCACTTTAAATAGGGCACCATCTAAATCCGTTGAAATGACACCGTATGAATTGTGGTTTAGCAAGAAACCTAAGTTGTCGTTCCTTAAAGTTTGGGGTTGCGAAGCATATGTAAAGAAGTTACAACCCGACAAGCTTGAACCCAAAGTGGAAAAATGTGTCTTCATAGGATACCCTAAAGAAACAATTGGGTATATCTTCTATCATAGATCCGAAGGAAAAGTTTCCGTTGCCAAGAATGGATCCTTTCTTGAGAAAGAGTTTCTATCGAAATAAGTGAATGGAAGGAAAGTAGAACTCAATGAGGTTGTTGAACCTTCTCTCGGATTTGAGAGTAGCGCAGCACCAGAAGATGTTTCTGTGCAGCCTGCACCAATAAGAGAGGAAGCTAATGATGATGATCATGAAACTTCGAACAAAGTTGCTACTAAACCTCGCAGGTTGACGAGGGTTCGTGCCACTCCTGATTGGTATGACCCTGCGTTGAATGTCATGTTGGTGGACAACATAGACAACCCTGTGACGTATGAGGAAGCTATGATGAGCCCAGATTCTGACAAATGGCAAGAAGCCATGAAATCCGAAATGGGATCCATGTACTAAAACCAAGTATGGACTTTGGTGGATTTACCGGATGGCCGCAAGGCTGTCGAGAACAAATGGATCTTTAAAATAAAATCAGATGCAGATGGTAATGCTACTATCTATAAAGCTCGACTTGTCGCGAAAGGGTTCCGACAAATTCAAGGAGTTGACTACGATGAGACCTTCTCACCGGTAGTGAAGCAAAAGTCTGTAAGGATTTTGTTAGCAATCGCTGCATATTTGATTATGAGATTTGGCAGATGGATGTCAAAACGGCATTCCTTAATGGTGACATTGAGGAAGAGTTGTATACGGTACAACCCAAAGGTTTTGTCAATCCTAAACATGCTGACAAGGTATGCAAGCTTCAGCGCTCCATTTATGTACTGAAGCAAGCATCCCGGAGTTGGAATCAATGTTTTGATAAGGTGATCAAAAACTTTGGATTTATACAAACTTATGGAGAAGCTTGTATCTACAAGAAAGTGAGTGGGAGCTCTGTAGCATTCTTAATACTATATGTGGATGACATATTGTTGATTGGGAATGATATAGAACTTCTTGAAAGTGTCAAGGCCTATTTGAATAATAGTTTTGCAATGAAGGATCTTGGCGAAGCGGCATACATTTTAGGCATCGAGATTTATAGAGATAGATCAAGACGCTTAATAGCGCTTTCACAAAGTACATACCTGGACAAGGTTCTAAAGAGATTTAGAATGGAAGAAAGCAAGAAAAGGTTGTTGCCCATGTTGCCAGGTTGTAACTACCTCGGTGAATTACGCTCTTAGTTAATGCCTGGATGAACGAAAGTGGTTAAAATAGTATGGTGGGGCCCAGGGCCACTCACGGTAGACCTTTCGGCCGTCCTAACCACTTTCAGACAACGGGACAAGAACAAGCGGCGTAATCGGCAGGCGAAGGGATCAACTACATACACAAATGAGTATGTATGCAAGCCACATACAACAGTCCTCAGAGCCATTCCATCTAAAAGAAATAGAAATATAGCAACGCCATATGGCAAGATCCAAATGTTCTAGATAGATATAATAATTTAGGATAGCTCCTCATACATCACACATCAGAGTATCAGGCGGAAGCGGAAAACAAGATCCGAGTACGGATAAGAAGCAAATCAGCATAAGATGCCCCATAAATAAACACATCCCGCCCACAGATCTCACGGATCCCCTTTCCCGGAATCTCTACACCGAATGATCGTTGCCAACATCATCTGTCTCTTCCACCCAGTATCCATCTTGCGGGTACACATGTTCATCTGAATCAAACAATTTATCGTGTGAGACCCTAGGGGTACTCAGCAAGTCTTTATGCCACTAAAGCGGACACAACCTGGGGTGACGCAATTGCAGCAAAAGATAATACCTAACAATTCTACAGATATCCGCTAACCTTCCGCCTAACCAAAGATAGACGGAAGTCCGTGAATTAAGAACAACAGTTATAACAGTATAATTAACAGATCCATCCTCCTCCTCGCTTACTAGCGAGGAAGCGGACGAACAACCCCCCTCATCCGTTGGCAGTTTTATTAACCATTCCATGAGGATTGCACTATTTACTAGTCAAGTACTTAGTCAATTTAAAAGCGGTACTTTAGTTATACTTGTCTATGATCGAGAAACTGTGCTCCAAGTCGTCCATAACCGCGGACACGGCTTTCAGAAAGATTTACCCTGCAGGGGTGCACGAATAGCAACACACACTCGATCAACCTCGGAAAAAAACCAAATCAAAACCCAACAAGGCATTCACGACAAAGCAATCACAGGATTCAGAAAGATTTCAGGGGGTCACCCCATTAAGCTACCCGCAACGAAGTTGGCCGGCTCCGAGACGGACCCAAGGTTTGTGTCAATGGCTGTAAACGACTGGAACCCGAAAATGTGACCGGGCTTGTCGATACCACAAAAACATTCCACGATCCAAAACAGTACAGGTGCTCCTCGCACAATCTTAAATAAAGCAGTAACATGGCATAAGTACAGGATAGTAATAAAGCCCCAAACTAATCGTGGCCCCAAGAAATAAGAACGAATCAAGCTCTGACTCAGGGGGGTCCATAAGGCCTCCCAGATATGGATAGTGCGAATAGGCAAGGAACAGGAATCAAGTACTTGGGGTCTTCCGGGACACAAGTGAGCATGAAAACCAAATAGCAGATATTGCTCACCGGTGCCTCTTTCATTAGTTATCCCATTACTACTCAGGTTAAGTTGTTTAGGTACCTTGTTATTCATCAGACACTCATATACCCTACACATGCTTTTCTACGACTCGCATGGCTCAAACAACTCCTATAGTAATGGCTCATGGGATGGAGGAACAAGCTTTGGTGGGATTTGAAAGTAAAGGCTATGCAGTACTTGGGATTCAATTTAATGCAATCGCGACTCAATGATGCAATAATAAGATAGAGGCAATAGGTACTGTATGTATGCAAGCATGTGGTAGTGCTTGCCTGGCAGCTCAGTTGAAGCGAGAGATGGATATGGGTAGTACTCCTGTGATTCCTGGTAATTCTCCTGCTGGGCATCTATTCGAAGAAGAACCAAACAAACAAGGGCCAACATAATTAAAGTGCACAAGCTTATGAATTAAAATGCGACAAGCAAACAAGCATGCCATGATGAATGATGCACAATTTACATGGCATTAAAGTAGCATGGCAAAGGTGAGGTGTGGATACAAGAAACAAAACATTTTATTATTATTTAACCAAGTTTTATTGTCATAAACAGTTCAGATTTTTAATAACAACATGATGCATGCTTCAATTCAGAACAAGGACTGCGTAGATAGAACGGGCTCGTCGCGCTGATCTATTTAGACATATTATTTGTCTAATTTGGAATTATAAAACAAAACTTATTAATTAATTAAGGAAAAGGGCATTTTATTGTAATTTTAATCATCTCGAAATTTTAAAGTGTTCAAACATTATTTTGAATGACATATTTGAATTCCTCACATTTTTATGATTCCAAAACATATATTACTTGTATTATTTGGATTTGTATTTTAAAAATTATTTAAATCTGAATTGGATTTGAATTTAAATCAATTTGGAAAAGGTTTAAATAAAAACAGACAAACGGAAAACATTTTACACCGCAGGTAACTCTAGCCTAGACGCTAACGGGTGGGGACAATGCGGACTGGGGCCACGCGCGCGAGTAAAACGTTTTTCACCGGGGCAGAGGCTAGCCGAGGGGCTGACGTGCGGGCCCGACGGTGAAGCTGGCCCCACGTGACAGCGAGGGGCATGGGTGAGCCCGTCGCGCAGCGGGGACGGAGCGCGGGTTGAGAGCCGGGTCTGCTGGGGGGTTTTCTGCAAATTGCCAGGCGACTGACAGGTGGGGACACTAGGGCTGCTGGGGACCTGGGCGTGATCGCCAAATAGCGCGGGGGTCCTATTTGCAAAACGGCCGCGCGAGCGTTGTCTAAATCTGACGCCGTTTCTCTGAACTTCGACGACGACTGACGACGGTGCGGACTTTCGGCGAAGGTGGCGTCGCGTCCACGGTGAGAGAGCTCTGGCCGCCAAAACGCAACTTGTAGAGGGAGGTCTCGGCTACCGATTTCGTTTAGGGAGGGTCGGCGGTGGCGGGCTGTGCTGGTCGGGGCTCGTCGGCGAACAGAGGGGAAACGCTACTCTCAACTTTCACTTCCGGCGGAGCACCTCACCGGTGGGGACCAAATACTGGCGGCGCTAGGCTCGCAGAGGGGGGAAAACGGAAGGGGCGAGGGGGAAAGCTCACCTCGTCCGATTCCCGCGGAATTCGGAGGCAGGGACGGCCGGAGCAGAGGGAAATCGGCGGAGCTGCTGCGGCGGTGCTGGCGGCTCGCGGTCGGGGGACTGGTGCGGGCAACCCTGGATCTCTTGGCTGGCGGAAACGTCAGCACGGACTGCGGCGGCGCTTCCCGGCGTGTTCCCGGTCACCGGCGAGGACGGCAACGGCGGCGCGGCCCTCAGACTGGCGACGGCCGGGAGGAGAGAAAAAGAGGGATGGGCAGGTAGCTAGGGTTAGGGAAAAGAGGGCGGCTCGGCGCGAGGATAAGGAGGAGGGCTGGCGTGCGGGCGGCGTGGCTGACGCGGCAAACGGTCACCTGCCCGCGCCTGCTTTCCGTCTGCGACTGTGAGAGAGAGGGAGGGCGACGGTGTTAGACGGGGGAGAAGAGGAACAGGGCGGCATCGGCGCTGAATCGGTACGGGCTAGGGAGGTGGGCCGAGAGATGGGCTGCGTCGGGCGAGGCCACTGGTGGGCTGCTGGCTGCGCTGCAGGTAAGGTTCTCTCCTTTTTATTTCTTTCTTTTTGTTTTAATATCTGATTTGATTTGTATTTTGATTTGTTTCAGATTTGAACCAGCCCAGGAATTTATCTTTTTGGGAGTTTTTGCATATTAGAAAAATGGAACAGGGCTAGCTAGGGAGTGAGAGAAAAGGCTTGGATTTAGGCTGAGATGAGGTGGAGGAAAAAATAATCATGAAAAAGAGAAATAAAGATGTATGGGAAGAATCCTTCATATAATCACAATGGAAAAATAAAAGAACAAGGTGCTGATGAGAGTATGGGGATGGTGGAATGTAAGGAGATGGTCCACAAAGAAAAGATCCAATAAAACAAAAGGAAAACCAAAGAGATAAGGGTGGGGAGGAAGGTTGCATGGCCCATGCAAAAATAATAATGCCCATAATTATTTTGTGACAACAATAATACTATTATGGCATTATTCTCATGCATTTCCCATAAGTGGAATAAAGGCCAAGCAAAGGAATTTAATGGACTAGATCCACCCTATTGCCCATGAGCTAGATAAAACCAAAATAAATACAACAAGCTCATGAACTAGTAGGATGGTGGAATTATAAAGTGGTGGAAAGAAAGGTGATGGGATTGAAATAAAAGATATGCCCCCAACTCAACTTGGGCATTTAGACAATATATCAATAACCAAATACAGTATCAAGAGGCAAATACAATTAATAATGCATATGAGAGAAGAACCAAAAGAAAAGGGATTTTATATGATGATCAAATGCAAGGTGGCATGATGACATGAGCATGATATAATTATGATGCAACAAAAATATATATGAAGTAGCCAATATCTTACTAGGACAAGTAGCATTACAATTGTTAGACAATTGGGATGCTACAACTCTCCCCCACTAAACAGGAATCTTGCCCCGAGATTCTAGGAAGAAGAAGACTCGAAGAGGGTAGGATACTTGGCACGGAGCTTATCTTCACGTTCCCAAGTGGCTTCATCAACGGAATGGTGCGACCACTGCACCTTGCAGAACTTGATGGACTTGTCGCGAGTCCTTCTTTCTGCGACTTCAAGAATTTTTGTGGGGTGTTCTTGATAAGACAGATCTTCTTGGAGATTGATGAGTTCATGGTCCACGGTCCTGCCGGGATCCTTGAAGCACTTCTTGAGTTGAGAGATGTGGAAAACATCATGGACTTTGAGTTGTTCAGGGAGCTCAAGAGCATAAGCAACTTCTCCTCTTCTTCCACTACTTTTGAAGGGACCGATGTATCTAGGAGCCAGCTTTCCTTTGATACCAAAGCGGTGCGTGCCTCTCATGGGAGTGACACGAAGATAAACGAGATCACCAGGGACATACTCCATGTCCGTGTGCTTTCTGTCATAATTGCTCTTCTGGCGACTTTGAGCAATCTTCAGATTTTCAAGAATGATGTGAACTTTCTTCTCCGCTTGAGTTACAATGTCGGGGCCAAACAATATTCTTTCACCTGTGCCCGACCAACCAATCGGAGTTCTGCATTTGCGACCATAGAGAGCCTCAAATGGTGCCATCTTTAGCCTTTTCTGGAAGCTGTTGTTGTAAGAGAATTCAGCATAAGGAAGACATTCTTCCCACTTCATGCCGAAAGAGATAACGCAAGCACGGAGCATATCTTCCAGGATCTAATTGATCCTTTCAACTTGTCCTTGCGACTGAGGGTGGTAAGCTGTGCTGAAGTTTAGTTTTGTTCCCAAAGCATTTTGGAAACTTCCCCAGAACTTGGAAGTGAAGATGCTTCCATGGTCTGAACTGATCTCAAGAGGAACTCCATACAGAGAGACAATTCTGTTGATATAGAGCTCAGCCAACTGAATTGCAGAAATTGTTTCCTTGACTGGAAAGAAGTGAGCTACTTTGGAAAGCCTGTCAATGACAACAAATATTGCATTGTTGCCTTTCTGCGACCTTGGAAAACCAATGATGAAGTCCATCTGTACTTTCTCCCATTTCCATTCCGGAGGCTTCAATGGCTGTAGAAGACCGGAAGGTTTCTGATGAACAGCTTTAACTCTGCGACAAACATCGCACTCTGAGACATACTTGGCACAATATCGTTTCAAACCAGGCCACCAATATTGTGTTTTCAAGTCCATGTACATCTTAGTGCTTCTAGGGTGGATAGAAAGAACAGAATCATGCGCCTCCTTGAGAACTTGCTCTCTTAAACCCGGGTAGTTCGGAACAAACATCCGGTGTTCAAAGAAAAGAGTGCCTTGGTCATCTACGTGGAAAGACTCATACTTCGGAAGTTGAATGTTGGAGATGTTATTTTTAGTGTAAGGATCCCCAAGCTGAATGGAACGGACCTTTTCTTCCAAGAGAGGTGTTGCTAGAACGTTCAGAAGATAACCTTGATCCACGATTTCAAGGTTGAGCTTGCGGAATTCCTCGCACAAGAGAGGCTGTTGTTCTTCCACCATGAGGTTGTTGACATCAGCTTTTCGGCTGAGAGCATCTGCCATGACATTGGCTTTGCCCGGAGTGTAGTTGATGGTCAAATCGAAATCATTGATTGTTTCAATCTACCTCCTCTGACGAAGGTTGAGATCAGGCTGTGTGAATATATACTTCAGACTCTTGTGATCAGAAAAGATCTCACAACGGTTGCCAAGCAAGTAATGCCTCCATACTTTCAAAGCAAAGACAACTGCTGCGAGTTTGAGGTCATGTGTAGGATAGTTGATCTCATGCGTCTTCAACTGACGAGATGCATAAGCAACAACTTGCTTTTCTTGCATAAGGACCGCACCCAATCCTTGCAATGAAGCATCACAGAAAATCTGGAAAGGCTTTGATGTATCTGGAGGAACCAAGACTGGTGTGGAAGTGAGCTTCTCTTTGAGTGTTTCAAAGCTTGCTTGACATGCAGGAGTCCAAAGATATTTCTTGCCTTTCTTGAGGAGATCGGTAAGAGGCTTCGCAATCTTTGAGAAGTTTTGAACGAATCGACGACAGTAACTGGCCAAACCAAGGAAACTCCGGACTTCTTTGACATTTATGGGTGGAAGCCAGTCCATAATTGTCTTAATAGTTTCTGGGTTGACGGCAATGCCCTTGGTAGAGATGACGTGACCAAGGTAGGTGACTTGAGGCAGCCAGAATTCACACTTGGAGAACTTTGCATATAGGCGGTTCTCACGAAGCTTGTTTAGGACACACCGAAGGTGTTCTTCATGTTCTTCCTTAGACTTAGACTAGACTAGAATGTCATCCAGATAGACCACAACGAACTTATCAAGATACTCCATGAAAACCGAGTTCATGAGCCTCGAGAAGGTGGCAGGTGCGTTGGTGAGACCGAAAGACATGACCGTGTACTCATACAGGCCATAGCGGGTGGTGAAAGCTGTTTTGGGAACATCTTCCTTGCGGATCTTGATTTGATGATAACCACTTCTCAAATCAAGCTTAGAGAATACCACAGCTCCAGCTAGCTGATCGAAGAGATCATTAATCCGTGGAAGGGGATATTTATTCTTGATGGTTTTAGCATTGAGTGCCCGATAGTAAACACAAAGTCTATCAGTCTTGTCCCTCTTCTTCACAAAGATGGTTGGACTACCCCAAGAAGAAGTACTGTGCTGAATGAAACCCAACTTCTCTTGTTCATCCAACTGACGCTTGAGTTCAGCCAACTCAGCAGGACCCATTTTATAAGGCCGCTTGGAGATAGGAGCGGTACTAGGTTCAAGTTCAATGACAAACTCAACCTCACGATCCGGAGGCATACCTGGCAACTCTTCAGGAAAGACATCTGGAAATTCACAGACTACAGGAACACTCTGAATACCTTCCATAGCATCATCATTCAGAGCCGCCAAAGAATAAAGCTGAATTGCAGGAGTCAGACTTGGAGAATAGACTATATGGCCTTCAGGAATTTTCAGAGAAACCGAATGTTCAGCACAATCAATCACAGCTGCATTTGCTGTCAACCAATCCATGCCCAAGATAACATCAATATCAGAATTGCCCAGAATAATTAAGGAAGCCGGAAAAGAAGAGCCACCAATCTCAATTTGATTGCCATGGCTGATCTTGGTAGATAACAATCTTGCCCCAGGAGAAAGAACCATTAACTTTTTATCCAGCTGGTCTATAACAAGCTCATGCTCATTTGCAAATTTGTGACAAACGAAAGAATGTGAAGCACCAGAATCAAACAAAACTCGTGCAGGAACTGAGTTAACAGGAAGCATACCCATGACAACTCCAGGTGCATGCTCAGCTTGAGCGACGTTGACACAGTTGGCACGAGCAACCGTAGACCCAGGGTTAGTGTTGATGTTGAGAGCCCGAGGTGGAGGTGCACGAATCATAGGAGCACTTGCCGCAGGTCTTGGAGGTGGTGGTGGAAGAGCTTTGTTGTTCATTGGAAAATTCCAGTGCTGATGCCCAGTGTTTCCACAAGTATAGCAAGCACCAGGTGGACGTGGAGCAACGTAGTCAGGGACTCCGCCAGGCGCTCCAGGGTAGTTGTTGTTGTAGCCCCTGGGAGCCGCAGTGAAGAAGTTTGGTAGCCTTGGTGCGTAGCTTGACGGTCTTGGTGGAGCAGGGAGCGACGGTGGGGTGTTAGGAACCCAGACACGACGCTTAGAAGGAGCTTTCATAGTAGAAGAGCTTGCGGTATCACGGCTGTGTTTCTTTGACTCCTCAAACACTTGCCTACTTGCTTCTTCCTGTAGAGCTGTGTGTTGGAGTTCCTGGAAAGACGCCGGTCTTGCATGAGTGATTGCATATTTGATGGAAGCATTGAGGCCTTGCCGAAACCTCTTTTGCTTCTTCTTGTCATCAGAGATCTCATCGCCACCATAACGAGAAAGGTTCATGAAGTTTCTGATGTAGGTGTTGACATTGTCAGTGCCCTGCTTGAGATTGAGAAACACTTCCTTTCATCCTTTCCATGACAATTTCTGACGGATATTGCTCTTTGAAAGCAGCAGTGAACCGCTCCCAAGTAGGCTGAAAACCAGAAAGATCTGCCTTGAGGTAATTTTCCCACCAGAGAGCTGCATCTCCCTTCAGAAGGTGAGTAGCACACTTGACCCATTCTTGCTCGGGAACATCTGCAGTTATCAGCAATCTTGACACTTCACGAAGCCAATCATCCGCATCAAGTGGCTGATCAGACACTTCGAATTGTCGTGGGTTGAACTTGAGAAAACTCTTGATGTCTCCTCGCTTGGGAGGTGGAGGTAGCGGAACAAACTCATTCCTCCTCACGCTTTCCTCGAATCGCTGCTGGTTCTGCTGCATAGTGCCCAAAGCATTTGCAATACTTGCCAAAGCAACCCCAAGTTCAGGTGGTATATCCTCCTCAGAACGGCATGGTGGTGCCATCCTGTGATTGATATAAAACACAAGTCAGTACTATAATGGAGAATGATAATAATCCAAAATAGTACCAAAATGGAATTAATCAAGATTAAGGAATGCAATTCACTGAGATGATATTAAAATATCAACAAAGTTCAAGGCAACTAGAAGATACTAAACATAACACACACGACTGAACAAGGAGTTTGGTACACAACTAACAAAGAAAAAAATTTCCGCAAATTTCGGCATTAAAATACCACTATATGCGCAAAACCACTTAACGAATCAAGGTTAGTAACTCTACTAGTTCAATATACAAAAGCGAATGATAAAAGTAGTGGTATGGTCGCGACTCCATCTCGCACTCAAATCATTACTCCGCACATGAATCAGTGAAACACATATCCCAACAACTTCTTCTTAAGATGAACCTAGAGATTGGTAACTACGAAAAAGAACACTCCAACAAGATAACGTCGGATAACAAAGAGTAAGATAGATCGCATCAGTGTACAACGAATCAGAATAGATCGCGTCGGTTTACAAAGGCCTGTCGGTATGGAATGTACCAACAGTTGATAACCAAAAGGCAGATAGTGATAACATTTGGATGCAACAGATAGACAAAGAATTCACACACACACACACACAAACACAACCTATGGTACTACGGAACCCAGAACACGTGACTCCTAGTTTGAATTTTAGAAGAGGATTGAAAACGTTACACTTTCTTACCAGAAAAGGGTGGGTGGGTGGGTAAGAAGAAAAATGGAAGCAGTCCTACTCTCACGTTTTGTTTTTCCCTAGTATACATAACTACCAAAATATTTGCTAGACTGACAACGACCATTTTGGCTGAGACCCTGAAGGGCAGGATGGCTCTGATACCAATTGTAACTACCTCGGTGAATTACGCTCTTAGTTAATGCCTGGATGAACGAAAGTGGTTAAAATAGTACGGTGGGGCCCAGGGCCACTCACGGTAGACCTTTCGGCCATCCTAACCACTTTTAGACAACGGGACAAGAACAAGCGGCGTAATCGGCAGGCGAAGGGATCAACTACATACACAAATGAGTATGTATGCAAGCCACATACAACAGTCCTCAGAGCCATTCCATCTAAAAGAAATAGAAATATAGCAACGCCATACGGCAAGATCCAAATGTTCTAGATAGATATAATAATTTAGGATAGCTCCTCATACATCACACATGAGAGTATCAGGCGGAAGCGGAAAACAAGATCCGAGTACGGATAAGAAGCAAATCGGCATAAGATGCCCCATAAATAAACACATCCCGCCCACAGATCACACGGATCCCCGTTCCCGGAATCTCTACACCGAATGATCGTTGCCAACATCATCTGTCTCTTCCACCCAGTATCCATCTTGCGGGTACACATGTTCATCTGAATCAAACAATTTATCGTGTGAGACCCTAGGGGTACTCAGCAAGTCTTTATGCCACTAAAGCGGACACAACCTGGGGTGACGCAATTGCAGCAAAAGATAATACCTAACAATTCTACAGATATCCGCTAACCTTCCGCCTAACCAAAGATAGACGGAAGTCCGTGAATTAAGAACAACAGTTATAACAGTATAATTAACAGATCCATCCTCCTCCTCGCTTACCAGCGAGGAAGCGGACGAACAACCCCCCTCATCCGTTGGCAGTTTTATTAACCATTCCATGAGGATTGCACTATTTACTAGTCAAGTACTTAGTGAATTTAAAAGCGGTACTTTAGTTATACTTGTCTATGATCGAGAAACTGTGCTCCAAGTCGTCCATAACCGCGGACACGGCTTTCAGAAAGATTTACCCTGCAGGGGTGCACGAATAGCAACACACACTCGATCAACCTCGGAAAAAAAAACAAATCAAAACCCAACGACGCATTCACGACAAAGCAATCACAGGATTCAGAAAGATTTTAGGGGCCACCCTATTAAGCTACCCGCAACGAAGTTGGCCGGCTCCAAGATGGACCCAAGGTTTGTGTTAGTGGCTGTAAACGACTGGGAACCCGAAAATGTGACCGGGCTTGTCGATACCGCGAAAACATTCCATGATCCAGAACAGTACAGGTGCTCCTCGCACAATCTTAAATAAAGTAGTAACATGGCATAAGTACAGGATAGTAATAAAGCCCCAAACTAATTGTGGCCCCAAGAACGAATCAAGCTCTAACTCAGGGGGGTCCATAAGGCCTCCCGGATGTGGATAGTGCGAATAGGCAAGAAACAGGAATCAAGTACTCGGGGTCCTCCGGGACACAAGTAAGCATGAAAACCAAATAGCAGATATTGCTCACCGGTGCCTCTTTCATTAGTTATCCCATTACTACTCAGGTTAAGTTGTTTAGGTACCTCGTTATCCAAAGACTCGCACAAACCCTACACATGAGTTCTACGACTCACATGGCTCAAACAACTCCTGTAGTAATGGCTCATAGGATTGAGGGTACAAGTTTCGATGGGGTTTAAAAGTAAAGGCTAGGCAATACTTGGGATTCAATTTAATGTAATTGTGACTCAATGGTGCAAGAATAAGATAGAGGCAATAGGTACTGTATGTATGCAAGCATGTGGTAGTGCTTGCCTGGCAGCTCAGTTGAAGCGAGAGATGGATCTGGGTAGTACTCCTGTGATTCCTGGTAATTCTCCTGTTGGGCGTCTATTCGAAGAAGAACCAAACAAACAAGGGCCAACATAAATAAAGTGCACAAGCTTATGAATTAAAATGCGACAAGCAAATAAGCATGCCATGATGAATGATGCACAATTTACATGGCATTAAAGTAGCATGGCAAAGGTGAGGTGTGGATACAAGAAACAAAGCATTTTATTATTTATTTAACCAAGTTTTATTGTCATAAACAGTTCAGATTTTTAATAACAACATGATGCATGCTTCAATTCAGAACAAGGACTGCGTAGATAGAACGGGCTCGTTGCGCTGATCGATTTAGACATATTATTTGTCTAATTTGAAATTATAAAACAAAAGTTATTAACTAATTAAGGAAAAGGGCATTTTATTGTAATTTTAATCATCTCGAAATTTTAAAGTGTTCAAACATTATTTTGAATGGCATATTTGAATTCCTCACATTTTTCTCATTCCAAAACATATATTACTGTATTATTTGGATTTGTATTTTAAAAATTATTTAAATCTGAATTGGATTTGAATTTAAATCAATTTGGAAAAGGTTTAAATAAAAACAGACAAACGTAAAACATTTTACACCGCAGGTAACTCTAGCCTAGACGCTGACGGGTGGGGACAATGTGGACTGGGGCCACGCGCGCGAGTAAAACGTTTTTCACCGGGGCAGAGGCTAGCCGAGGGGCTGACGTGCGGGCCCGACGGTGAAGCTGGCCCCACGTGACAGCGAGGGGCGTGGGTGAGCCCGTCGCGCAGCGGGGACGGAGCGCGGGTTGAGAGCCGGGTCTGCTAGGGGGTTTTCTCCAAATTGCTAGGCGGCTGACAGGTGGGGACACTAGGGCTGCTGGGGACCTGGGCGTGATCGCCAAATAGCGCGGGGGTCCTATTTGCAAAACGGTCGCCCGAGCGGAGGGGAATCGACGGAGCTGCTGCGGCGGTGCTAGCGGCTCGCGGTCGGGGGACGGGTGCGGGCAACCCTGGATCTCCTGGCTGGCGGAAACGTCGGCACGGACTGCGGCGGCGCTTCTCGGCGTGTTCCCGGTCACCGGCGAGGACGGCAACGGCGGCGCGGCCCTCAGACTGGCGGCG
Source organism: Avena eriantha (assembly GCA_910589775.1). Classification (NCBI taxonomy): domain Eukaryota; kingdom Viridiplantae; phylum Streptophyta; class Magnoliopsida; order Poales; family Poaceae; genus Avena; species Avena eriantha. The sequence goes on from OU342742.1 coordinate 389,309,885, forward strand.
GCCAGGAGGAGAGAAAAAGAGGGACGGGCAGGTAGCTAGGGTTAGGGAAAAGAGGGCGGCTCAGTGCGAGGATAAGGAGGAGGGCTGGCGTGCGGGCGGCGTGGCTGACGCGGCAGACGGTCACCTGCCCGCGCCTGCTTTCCGTCTGCGGATGCGAGAGAGAGGGAGGGCGACGGCGTTAGATGGGGGAGAAGAGGAACAGGGCGGCGTCGGTGCCGAATTGGTACGGGCTGGGGAGGTGGGCCGAGAGATGGGCCGCGTCGGGCGAGGCCACTGGTGGGCTGCTGGCTGCGCTGCAGGTAAGGTTCTCTCCTTTTTATTTCTTTCTTTTTGTTTTAATATCTGATTTGATTTTTATTTTGATTTGTTTCAGATTTGAACCAGCCCAGGAATTTATCTTTTTGGGAGTTTTTGCATATTGGAAAAATGGAACAGGGCTAGCTAGGGAGTGAGAGAAAAGGCTTGGATTTAGGCTGAGATGAGGTGGAGGAAAAAATAATCATGAAAAAGAGAAAGAAAGATGTATGGGAAGAATCCTTCATATAATCACAATGGAAAAATAAAAGAACAAGGTGCTGATGAGAGTATGGGGATGGTGGAATGTAAGGAGATGGTCCACAAAGAAAAGATCCAATACAACAAAAGGAAAACCAAAGAGATAAGGGTGGGGAGGAAGGTTGCATGGCCCATGCAAAAATAATAATGCCCATAATTATTTTGTGACAACAATAATACTATTATGGCATTATTCTCATGCATTTCCCATAAGTGGAATAAAGGCCAAGCAAAGGAATTTAATGGACTAGATCCACCCTATTGCCCATGAGCTAGATAAAACCAAAATAAATACAACAAGCTCATGAACTAGTAGGATGGTGGAATTATAAAGTGGTGGAAAGAAAGGTGATGGGATTGAAATAAAAGATATGCCCCCAACTCAACTTGGGCATTTAGACAATATATCAATAACCAAATACAATATCCAGAGGCAAATACAATTAATAATGCATATGAGAGAAGAACCAAAAGAAAAGGGATTTTATATGATGCTCAAATGCAAGGTGGCATGATGACATGAGCATGATATAATTATGATGCAACAAAAATATATATGAAGTAGCCAATATCTTACTAGGACAAGTAGCATTATAATTGTTAGACAATTGGGATGCTACACAGGTAAGACCTTGAGTAAGACTCAAAGTCCAGCTACGGCTGAAGATAGAGAGAAGATGAGTAAAATCCCCTATGCCTCGGCCATAGGCTCTGTCATGTATGACATGCTGTGTACTAGACCGGATATAGCATACACTATTAGTTTGACTAGCAGATATCAAAGTGATCCTGGAATGGAACACTAGACAACGGTCAAAAATATCCTCAAGTACTTAAAAAGGACTAAGGATATGGTTCTTTCCTATGGAGGTGATGAATAGCTTGTTGTAAACAGTTACACCAATGCTAGTTGGAACACTGATCCGGATGACTCGAAGTCATAGTCTGGATACGTATTTATTTTGAATGGTGTTGCGGTGAGATGGAGGACTGCCAAGCAAAGCATTGTGACAAAATCTGAAACTGAATCGGAATACATAGCTGCTTCGGAGGCTACACAAGAAGCGGTATGGATGAAGGAGTTCATTACTAAGCTTGGTGTGGTTCCTAGTGCGTTGGACCCAATGGCCATCTATTGTGACAACATGGGTGCCATAGCCAATACACAGGAGCCAAGGCCACACAGCAAGCTGAAGCACATCAAGCTACGTTACCATGCTATTCGCGAGTATGTCCAAGATGGCGACATAAAGATTTGCAAAGTACACACTGATCTGAATGTGGCAGATCTATTGACTAAACCACTCCCAAGAGCAAAACACAACCAACAACAGAATGCCATGGGTGTTAAGTACATTACAATGTAATCTAGATTATTGACTCTAGTGCAAGTGGGAGACTGTTGGAGATATGCCCAAGAGGCAATAATAAAATGGTTATTATTATATCTTTGTGTTTATGATGAATTTTTACATCCCATGCTATAATTGTATTATTAGGAAACACTAATACTTGTGTGTTTTGTAAACATAAAAGAGTCCCTAGTAAGCCTCTTGTTAAGACTAGCTTGTTGATTAATAGATCATCATGGTTTCCTGATCATGGACATTGGATGTTATTAGTAACAAGATCATATCATTAGGAGAATGATGTGATGGACACACACCCATAGTAAGCATAGCATAAGATCAAGTCATTAAGTTCGTTTTGCTACAAGCTTTAAATGCATAGTAACCTAATCCTTTGACCATGAGATTGTGTTAATCACCATCACCGGATAGGTGCTTTGATGACATCAAATGCCGCTTAGTAACTAGGTGGTTATAAAGGTGGCATTAGGTATTCTGAAAGTATGTGTTAAAGAGCATGGATCAAGACTGGGATTTGTCCATCCATATGATAGATAGATATGCTCTGGGCCCTCTCGATGGAATGTCATCTGATTAGCTTGCAAGCATGTGACTGGGTCACAAGGGATGACATATCACAGAACAAGTAAAGAGTACTTATCGGTAACGAGGTTGAACAAGGTATCGAGATACCGATGATCGAACCTCGGATAAGTAGAGTATCGCGTGACAAAGGGAATTGGTTTCATATGTTAATGGTTCTATCGATCACGAACTCATCGTTGAGTGTGTGGGAGCCATTATCGATCTCCAGATCCTGCTAATGGTTATTGATCAGAGAGGTGTCTCGATCATGTCTACATATTCGTGAACCGTAGGGTGACACACTTAAGGTTCGATGCTGTTTAGGTAGATATGGAATATGCGTTGGAGACCGAATGTTGTTCGCAGTCTCGGGTTGGATCTGGGACATCATGAGGAGATCTGGAATTGTCCGAAGAATATGATTCATATAATGGAGATCTTTTTCTAGGATTTGGAAATGTTCCGGAGTATTCATATGGAGGTTCTTGAAGGTTTTGGAGTGTTCCAAAAAGTTCCAGAAGGTTCCATAGAGTTTGCTTGAAAACCAAGAAAGAAAGGGGAATACTTGGCAGGGAAGAAAACTCCCCCTCCCTTGGTGCACCAAACCCTAGGGGGCAAGGGGGCTAGCCCTAGGATGCCTCCCCCTCTATATAAAGGAGGGGTGGGGCGCCTCCCCCTAGCTCCTTCCACCCCAAACCCTGGCTGCCTCTCTCCTCCACCATCCTCCTGCTCTAGCTTAGGTGAAGCCGTGCAGAAATCCTTCTCCACCACCACCACCAACCCGTCGTGCTGCTGGGATTCGCAGGAGATCTACTACCTCCGCTGCTTGCTAGAACAGGGAGAGGAATTTCTACATCGACTCCGCACGTGTGACCGTCTGCGGAAGCACTGCCGAAACGCGGCGCCGGAAGGATCATCTACTCGATCTTGAGATCGGCAAGTGATCATCTACATCAACCACGAGATCCGATCTCGCACAAGGCTTTCGGATCTACAAGGGTTAGTATAGATCTATCTCATTGCACTTATCTAATAGATTAGATATTGGCTTTTCCTAGATTGGATCTTGGTTCTGTTCGTTCTTGCGGTAGAAATTTTTGTTTTCTCTGCTACGAACCCATCACGAAGGAGGGCGACGTCGCAATTTCTCCGACAGGGGAAGCGCCCGCGGGACCGGAGCCGACCGAGGTCGACCTGCCTCCAGAGGCGTCCGTACTGGCGACCGACACGCCAGGGCAGCAACCGCGACCTTCCACAGTTAATGGCGAAGGCCTTAGCTGCAGCGACTGATACGCAATCACCATCAGTCGCTGAGGTGATTGATAGCAGCGTCGTGCAGCGTCTTGTGTGCAGGGAATTTCCGATGCCCTCAATGGATGTAGTCGAGCACCACCGGATGCTAGGTGAATCCCTCCAAGTAGGTCCAGTCCCCGAGGGTCTGGTCACTAAATTTTAGTGACTAGACACTTAAAATCTTTGATCCTCCAGTCCCCGAGGGTCGAGTCGGTAGGGAGTAGTGAGTTGAGTCTTGAAGCTGAATGTTTTGGTTTCTGTTGATGTGATAGCATGAATCTGTAGAGAGGCGAGCTGCGTTGGAGCGAATGGAATGTGACTTGCGGTTTGCACAGGAAAGCAACCAAGTCTTCCAAGCTGCCACATGTAAATATTGTTCTTGACACACTTTGGAGTTCTATAACTGTGTCATGTTGACGAGGTGTTTCTTGAGTGTAGATGACCATGCCGCTGCACTTGCCAGGGCCCATTAAGGCTATGTGCCTACTGCTGACCTGGATGCTGTGAAGGCTTCCATGACCATGGCAGAAAAGAAGGCCAACAAGTTGGCGAAGGAGCTGGAGTCAACGAAGGCGGCGATGATCTCTTCCAAGGAGAGGGCGAAAGCCATGATTGCAGCGGCAGAGGAGGAGCGCAAGGCGTCTGACTCCGTCATCGTGGGGTCACAGGGTAAGTTCTCTTCCCTTGAAAACTTCGTCACGGAGAACTACCGCAAACTCCTTGGTACGTCTTCTGATTTATTTCCATTTACGAGTAGCACATAATTTGAACGCGTCGGGTCCCCAAGCGGGGGAGTCTCCGAGTGTTTCTGCTGCCGGATCTTTGATTTGCTGACACTGTGCAGATGTTATAGGCCAAGGAGACCCCATTGTGCAGACATTCAACGCTGAGCAGTGCGTGATGGCTTGTGTTGAATGCAGCCGCGGTGTTGGCTATGTGCGTCGAAGCCGTCCTCCAAGGCATCTCTCCCATTGAGGTCATTCCTAGAGGGTTGTGGAGGTGTGGATGTACCTCGAAGAGGCGCCTGCGGTCGTCGAGTGGATGGCACATTCCACGTTCCGACATGGAGCCACCACGGCGCTAAGCCTTGGGTTCACCCATTTCTCGGAAGACTTCGACCTTGACGACGTCACCAACGGGTGTCCCTTGCCGACTGGAAAGGTGGAGATCTCTAACATCCTCGCGCTGAACACGAAGGCCGCTCCGTACGTGGAGCACATGTTGGCGATGGGCGACCTCCTACCGTCTTAGGAGATGCGAGTGGCGCTGAACGGCACCGAGCTGACGCATCTTGACCTTCAGTCAGAGCAACCGTTTCAGTCGTTGATCGCGAAGTTGCTGACAACCTACCTGATGATCCCATGGAAGCCCTTTGTGAGGGTCAAGGGCGCGGATGGTGCATCTTCGTCGAAGCCTGCAGAATAAGATATTAGTCTGAAGTGTAGGTTTATGTGGCCACTGGCCTTTTGTACAGTGTTTTTTGGTGAACAATATATTTTTGTCACTTGGTAATATGTTAATCGACTCATACGAAATCGCGGAGTTAGTCGCTTATTTCGATTTTGTCTCTTGGTTGTTTGAATTGTGCGAGTCCCCGAGCGTATTTTCTATTGGGTTTTAGTCGTGCATGCATGTTTAATGTTGGTGATGTGTGTTAGAAGTTGTTCAGGTAGCTTAAGTCAACTTTTCGTGTCTCGTGGAGCTAGTCATGTGGCGACCCCAAGGGGTACTCTATACTTAGTGTTTTCCATGAACGCAAGCGGGTTCGTTTTAGTGAGTCCCCGAGCATGGTACTTAACTGTTCGAGTCGTATGCCCAAGGTAGGTAAGGACGTGGTGGTTGTTGTTTAGTGTGTAGCGTGCCTCTCCTCCTGGCTCCAAAATCCAGTCACTTGGCGAGTCCATGGCACGCTCTCATACTTGGTGTGTTCCCGAGCCGCACGTAGGTTTGTTTTGTAACGAGTCCCTGAGTGTGGTACTTAACCATTTGAGTTGATGTGCGCAAGGACGAGGAGGACAAGGTGATGTGGGAAGCACAACCGGTCGTCTTGGCTCGGGGAGCCAGTTGAGCTAGGCGACTCCGATGGTGGTTCTGGGTTGGCGTTTTCGTGGATGGTGCAAGATCCAAGTTATTTTCGGTGCCCTTGAACCGCACTACTTAGTCGTGCCGGTCACTCGACCAAGGGTTGACTACCATATTTAGTGTATTGTTGAATGTACGAGTGCGATTGGCAACAGGAATGGCGAGTGGACACAATTTTTGAGGACAATAATTGTATTTCATCATTGGTATAGTTGATTACAAGTTTGAGTTCTATGTATAGAACTTTCGGAGGAGATTCACATTCCATGGTCGTTCGACGTCGAGCCGGCCGTCACCTCATATGTTGATGAGGTAGTAGGTGTCATTTCCTAGGACATCGTCTGGCGAATGGCCCCTCCCATGGGGGAGAGAGTTTGTGCATGCCCTTCTTTATCCTGGATGAGTCGCCCTCCTGAAAGGTGTGAGTTTGGACTCGGCGGCTATGGTAGAGGCGGAGACCTTGCTGGTAGATGGCGGTGTGGGAGCGAGCTAGGTTGCGTGCTTCATCGAGTAGATCGACCCTATTTTGACGGGTGACTTCATTGTCCTCTTCCACGTAGTGGACGAATCGAGGCGATTCGTGCTCCAAGTTAGTATGCATGACCGCTTCAGCGCCATACACCATGAAGAAGGGGGTGAACCCTGTTGATCGGTTGATGGAGGTGCGAATTCCCCATAGCACGAAGGGGAGCTCTTCGACCCAGCATCCTAGTGTTCGCTCAAGGGGGACCTAGAGTCTTGGCTTGAGGCCGTGGACGCTCTGATTGGCACGCTCGTCTTGGCCCTTCGACTCTGGGTGGGCGACTGAGGCGAGGTCGAGTCGGATGTCGTGCTCCTCGCAGAAGTTAGCCATGGTACCCTTGGCAAAGTTGGTGCCTTTATCGGTGATGATGCTATGTGGGTAGCCGTACCGATAGATCCTCTCGTGGAGGAACTTGGTGACGGTCTTGCCATCACATTTCTTGACGGGCTTCGCCTCGACCACTTTGTGAATTTGTCGACTGCGACCAGGAGGTGGGTGTAGCCCGATGGGGCGGTTTTGAACCGACCCACCTAATGGGGTTAGTTGTATAGAAAACAAAAAATTCCTACGGTTGGCAACTGCCAAGATCGAATCTAGGCGATACTTGTAATGGTTTCATATGTACTCGCCCTCAAAGACCGTAAAGCGGGATAATGCTCCCACAAACAAACGTGGCTATTGTAGAGTGTACATGACCGTTCTCAAGGTTGTGTAGACGATCAACACCACAAGAGGGCAGCGCCTCCGTAATTGGTCACACATATAGTGTGCCGACGACTCCTGTCCCTTACTCCATGTTGGGCAGCAGAAGTAGTGGATCCCCGTGAACTCCAGCAGCACTATGGCATGGCGGAGGTGGTGGAGGGAAAGATCTCGAGTAGGGCTTCACCTAAGCACCTTTATCTTGGCAATGGACAAGGCTAGCAAGGGGTGAAGATGCCATCCAAATGGAATATGAGAGGAATGGTGAATGAGTGAGATGAGAGGAGGAGGAGGGGTCTTTTTATAGGTGAGGGGGGCATCCCAAGAGGGCATGGTGCACAGCCATATTGGAACACCCCAGCATTTAGGAACCAACGAAGGGTAGAAATAGGAATTTGTGCGTATGCATGCATTCATCTGTAAAATCGAGGTAATTTTTTTGCCAAATAAATACCTAAAGAGATCAGAGTTTCATTCACTATCTAGAGGTAGGAATAGCTCTCTGAAGTGATTGCTATAAATTTTGACATGATCTTTAGGCATTATTGTGTTTTGGGGGAATATTTTGAATTCAAATTTGAAATTCAAATCATTTGAATAATATTTGAAAATTAGAAGTTTCAAACATAAAGTGGTTTTTTCCAAAAGGGTGTATTAACATTGATTGATTATGAACAACCATATGAATTTAAGACAAGGAATTTCAAATAAGAAATGAATTCTTATTCTTTCCTTTATTCCATAACAAGATTACAAAGGGAGATATTTACACTAAGACAGATAATTACAAGAAGATAATCCAATAAAGTGAATCTTTATTAAATCATAGAAATATTGTTACAAGATTCTTACAAAATGAATAAAAAGAGATTACAATAAGATTTTATCCTATTTATCTAATCCTATACTATATCTTGAGCATCCAGACTTTGTTCCTACAAAAATCAGATAAGCACACAAATTAATAAACAAAAGATTAGTGGATTAGTTTACTCTCAGTGGTGAACAGTGAGGTGCACTGTTCATATTACATCATAGAGTAAATTGAAGGGCAAGTTTCACCAAAGTGTAGTATATGTTCGTTTATTAAAATAGCATCAACCAAATAGACAAGTGGTAAGTTTTTCCAGGTTAAGTAATAGTAAAAGGATGGGGAAGTTAAACTAGAGTTACTTGATCTCATCCACAACCAAAGCAAACAATGAATCAGCTCACAACACCTAAATGCATGCATTGAGGTGTCAACCGCCAAGAGCCAAGGGGAAGTTTAAATCATAGTAGTGTAGAGCAAAGCAAGCTTTGCTATCCACTTCGTAGAGAGAGAGCACAACATAGTTTGTCACTAGCCAAGAACAACACCAGATCTTGAAACCAAAACACTAGATCAAGCCATTTTCCACCACAAAAAACCCAGGAGATCACCAGCCAAGATGGTGACCTGAGGAGGGGGAAGTAATAGGTGGACAACAAAGTCACACAGGAGCAACATCACCAGGAGGAGCACGACAAGGCTAAGAGGAAGCCAAAACAAAACTAGATCTACCACAAGCCAGAAGTAGAAAGCAACATCAGTACAAGGCAACCAAAGTATATCCCAACACTTTGATCTAAATATTTTCCATTCTACATATTCTTTTGCATGCAAGCACATGACAGGTATGCATATTGGACAGCAAATAATAAACAGCCAATTGATGCATGTGTTCTTGCATAGGCAGGGTCTCAAACCAGCATCACTGACCTATCATCTAGTTTTCACTAGATAGATACACATCACAGGTGCTGGTACAAGGCACATTCCTGGATGGGTAGCACCTCTATACCTAGCAAGCTCACGTCTTCTTGAGTACAAACTCAAGTAGATCCTTTTCAACATAGATAACCATCTTCCTAAATGATTTAGGAATCATAATGAACACTTTCTTTCAGAAAAGACAGTATAGATCAACACTGTCTATTTCTAGGCTACACTATTTAGAAACCACTGAGTGTAATCATTTTCCTACAAATACATAGGAATCATCTCTTTATTAATCACAGAGGAGAGACTAGCACTAGATTTACACAGTAACAGGATTAAATTCTGAGACTAAACACATTAGTGTTCCACAAGTAAGTAATTAACCCAGCATCAGTACAGAGAGCAGCCAACTTAACTCCATAGGAGTAAATCCACAACCATAATAACTTAAGCATCCACAATTAACTAAGCATGCTTTTACAAAGAGTTTCATGACAGAACAGATAACAAAATCATGAATAGTAGGGTGTTCTCTGATAGAGAACAGAGTAACAAACATCCTCAATAGAAATTGACACTACACTATTAGTAGACCAACATCATAGGATTATCATAGGCAAGATTAACCCTAGAGTATGCTAAATCACCACTGTAGGGGGTATGAACCCTAGAAATTTAGGGATGAACCCTAAATGGGAAAATCCAGCGCAAGTGACCACATGGCATGGATTAGAGGCAAGGTAGAGCATAAAGAGGAAGATAGGGCACTTACTCTAGGTCCTCGTAAGTTTATTGAAGAGGAGGCCGGCGGTAGAGAGGTGGCGGTAGGGGGAGCACCCTGAGGGGGCGCTGCAACCCGCGCCTGCACACGACGGTGGCGGCCATAGAGGAACGGTGCCACGAGCTCCATAGTGTCATCGAGGAATAACACGGCCAACCTTAACCCTAGCCTCGTGTAGGGGTTAGCGCGACCAGGAGGGGGCACCATCAACGAATCAGCTTGGACAGCGTTATGCGGCAGCGTCAACTTGGTCATCTTGTACCACAGCGGCAGCCACGGCGGCCAGACTTGGCCAGAATCATGCACAGCAGAGGCGGTGGCATCGAACGCCAGAGAGAATCGTGAGAGATAGGGTGAGGAAGAGAGAGTGCGCGTGGGGGTACTAGGCCGGTGGGCTGCCCAGTACAGCCCAGGTGGTCTTTAACCAGGTCGAGTCGGTCAGGTTTGGTTGGGCTGGGCCAGCCTAGTGGGTTAGGCCCATGTCTCAAAAGACGTTTCTAAAAATAAATATTTACAAATATGCCCCTGAAACAAAAATCAGCTCTAGAAAAATAAATAAAAATCCTAAAAAATAAACAATATATTTATGAACTCACAAAAATATCCTATACTCAATATAAATAATAGATAGTAGATTTAAGTAACTAAATCTAGGTCTATTATAATTATTGTTTTTATTCCTTTTAGAATTTTATAAAAATAAATAAAATACTAAAAATTTAATAAAATTCAATTTTAAGATTCTAAAAGGAGTACTATTATAGAAAAACACTAGTTTGTATTTTTGAAAAGTAAATTAAGTGTGTTAATAATAAAGTGTTATTTCCTTAAAGGATTTCTAGTTAAATATTTAAAAGAGTTTAAAAAATCATTTTTAGACTCTTAGAATAATATTAATTATTATAAAAATGCTAAATATCAAAATAATATGAATTTAATGATTCTTGTGTAATGCTTTTCTTTTATTAAATTAACAGAAACTTAAAACCCTTATAAGGTGGGTAATACACGCAAAGAAGAAGAAAACAAATCATAGCATGACATTACTATGCATTGCATATTTCTTCTTTAAATATTGTCCTTACCAGGCAATAAGGTTTTTTTGTAGAAACCGGAGCTCAAGGTCAAGTGGAAGTATCCGACTTCACTACCTTGCAGTCACAAGGCAAGTTCACCACTTGTTCATGTCCTTTGAAGAGTCTTTATAAAAGTATTTGAAAATTGTGTGTTATCACCTATATTCTAAAAGAGACAGAAAATAAATATTTTTCCCAAACAAATGAATGATTTTATCATCCTAAGTGATGATAAATACTAAGAATGACAATGGAATCTAGGATTCCAATGGTCGAACATCTAGGGCTTAATAACCCATGACATAAGTGATTATAGCGCTGTATATTACGTGTTAACCATGAGATTTGAAATGGGACGGAGAAGTTAGCTATATCTTCTTCCTGTCGCATGCATCCGGATGGCTAGGTCGTGGCTGTTATCCTCGTAGCGTGCATTAATTGGTAATTCATAGAGGATATGCAGCATATGGGTGAGAACCCTTACCGTCACACGATAGTTCTGGCATCCGACGGTCTGTACTAACCATTGACATAATTCAAGATGTGGGTATGGCGTGCACCAAGGGGACATGCGGGGTCGCGAAGGGGGCAGTGATTGGCTTGGATCATCTACTGGGCCCCACATCACGGAATTATGGACGAAAAAGTACGCCCGGTTGTGCAACAAGGATTTGGTCTCTTGTGGGTAAAGTACCAAACCTCTGCAGAGTGTAAGAATTGTGACATGTTACTCCCTGTTCCGGGAAGGAGCTACGAACACGGCAGGAAAGGAACTCCATGAAGTTCTGGTCAACCTGTGAAGAATGATGGGCATAGTTTTTGATATTAAAATCAATCTTTGAAGAAACGTTTACCAAAACTTCATAGTACCAAGGAATTATAGTCCGAGGTGGTAGTTAGAGCATCAAACTTCCCACCTTGCATATAGTGAAGTTGCTGGGTAATGTTGTTACTCACTCTTTGCTTTGAACCCCTTGCTAGACTTTGAGGGCCAGAAGGATGACCAGGTGTATGCTACGGAGGTCCAGAACAACGTCTACTATGAAGAGTTGGACCTGTCTGGTGGAATTGAAGGGGTGGACTACGGGATACACTATGGAGCTGAAGACAACGAGTCAGAGTAGTTGTCAGGCCGGAATGTAGTTACCTAGGTTGAGCCGAGCAGCTCGAACCCTATAGAATAAGTTGTTGAGCTCACGTATTTATTACCGTTGTGTCTTTCGTTCTTCCGCTGAACTTATGAAATAAGTTATTTGGTTTGTAAGTTTGAATCACTTGAAGTCTCGAACTTCTAGTATTATAATAATAATGAAGTGTGTATGTTTGTAAACTAGACCCGCAATGTTTCTGTTGTACCACTCTGAGGGATGTGATATTTATAGAATGGTGTTCTGTAGATGTCATTTCAACGACTATAGTATACTACACATGGAGTGGTATGTTGGGTCACAGCAGCTGGTATCAAAGCAACTGCTTTGACCTTAGGTTGGAAACCTAGTAAAGGGAACTACATGTAGGAGTCCTAGGGCAACGGTAAAGAGTTCTCTAAATTATATGATGAATATTCAATTGGGAATATTTCGTTATATTTTTGTAGTGAGATAATTCTTTATTATGAGGCATCATTACAATTATAGGTTACTAATTATGAATGTTTTATATACAGTTAAAATGGAACCAAAGTTTCCCAAACAGACTTTGGCTAGGAAAGAAGAAACTCTCGATGATTATCAGGGGACTTTAACTGAGCAACTTTGAGAACTTCTGAGGGTTTTTGGTTGCACAACTAGTATTCCAGTTAATACCATGGCATACCATGATGGGCGAATGTTAGCCAAATATCGTGTTAGTATCCAACTACCAAAAAATCTTGGTTTATATCACGATTTACCCATGGGTGAAGGTAGAAGTCACCTAGCAGCATACCATGTTGCTATTCTGGAGGCGATATCAAATGTTTGGGAGCACAAAGCAGAAGAGTTAGCGGGAAGCACATATTTTGTGATTCTTCATGACTCTGTAGACAAGGAGCCAGAATCGGATCATCTTACTTTAGTAAAGAAGCATCCAAAATTACCTTCCAAGTTTATGAATCTGTATCGACTGATGGTTGGGTCTTTGTATAAGACACATCAGGTTATTGTAGAGGATTAGATTGATATGCTAGAGGATTTGACTAATCCTGAATGAAGGGATAAGTTAGCATCTAAACTAGAGAGCGAAGTATTGGGTAGGGTTAGCCCAGTTTTTAAGGATATACCTATAGATCCAGCATCTTTTACACCATATCCTTATTCACCTATGCCAGAACCCACTAGATATCTTGATGAGGGCACTAGTCATCCAATATCATAGAATTCTTGGGGAACTGAGGACTCAGAACTACCTATTGGAAACTACGAAGGATGGAGATATGGATCGATGGATGGATCTGCCGGAAATCCTATTCCTACGGAAGATTCTATTGGCGATATCGGGAAAACTAGTCACATGAGAGTGAGATCTTATTCCATTGATGGAAGGGATGTCCACATGGAGGATGTAGATTCTGATGAGGAAGATCCTGAAGAAAGGGTGTTTGAGTCACCAGAACATTATCCTACTTCAGATAACATGCACTGTCCAATTATAGCTGAGGACTATCGTACCTAGCAAAGTTCTTGGGGAGCACCAGAAGCGGAATATTTTGTTGATTACTCAGGAGTCAGGATGCGGGAGGTGATTGAAGAAGACAGTGATGAGGATGATTCTGAAGATACCTCACATTAGTTGGAAGGTTTGGACACACTTCAGCTGGATGATGTGTCAAGTCTGGATACTTCTAATACTGAGTATCGTCTGTCAAAGAGGCAAGTTGTTCCACAGACAGTGCGTCGTACTTCACGTCAGCATGGTTGTACTCTAGATATGTACGATGAACGTCGCAGCTTTTGGGGAGCGTGACTTTGAGAAGGGTATCTCAATGAGGATACGGAAGTTAGAGTCTAAGCACTTGATGTAAATAAATAAGTGGGACAGTATCCACATGAGTTGTAATACCTAAATGGTATGGGCTTGTAATGACGTTGTATTAACTATGTTGCTTCTAAGGTATAATGTGTGGAATGCATATTTGGTTTTATTTGGATCTTGTTTTCCATTGTGTGACTAGTTCTGTGCATCAAGTTGAGCTTAGAACACATATGCATGATGTAATTATGAGTGTTCACTTTATGTTACAGGACTAGGGGTATGGAAACGGGTGTAGAGGATGAGACCGAACATCAGTGCATGGAGCGCGAAACTAAGGAAAAGGCGGATGAAGACGCCAGAATGCAGGCAAATTTACCACCACCAGTGAGGCCGTTGATGGAACATAACTTTATGCAGTACATGCAGATGATGCAAGAGTCCTAGAACAAGTTTATGGAGGGATTAGTGGATCGAGTAGGAGATCAAAGGGAACCTGAAGGGCGTGGGGTGAGTCTTTCTGACTTTCAAAATGCAAGGCCTTTACCTTTTGCATCAGCCCCTGGGCCAATGGATGCAAAGGATTAGCTAGCAGATACAGAGACAAAGTTGAAAACGGTAGGATGCAGTGATGAGGAAACGTTGAGGTATGCAACACATATCTCAACTGGACCTGCAACATCATGGTGGGAGAATCAGTTAGCAATGCAACCTCCAGGAAGAGAGTATACCTGGGAGAACTTTAAGCAGAGATTCCATGAGTATCATGTTCCAGAAAGTCTGATGGAATTGAAGCGCAGGGATTTTGAAGAACTTTAGCAGGGATATACCAGTGTCATGAAATAAATCTGGAGTTCAGTCAACTATCTCGTTATGCTGAGGATGAAGTGAGCACTGAGGAAAAGAGGAAGAAACGTTTCCTGCATGGTATAAATCCATTTATGAAGATGCAGCTGAGGCTGGCCAATAAGGCAACTTTTCAATAGTTACTAGATGCAGCTATCACATTTGAGGATGATTACAAGAATGTCCAAGAGGACTGAAGGAAAAGAGCAAAGAAGGAAACCAAGAGGATCCAAGCAAGTAAGCCGAAACCTAATTTGGAGTTCAAACCCAGAAATCGACCCTTCAATAACAACAACAATGCTAACAAGAATAGAAGTGGAGGTCAGTCCAACCCTAGGAGGAATATTATATGTAACAGTTGTGGTATTCCAGGGCATTTCCAAAGGGAATGTAAGAAGCCAGTAATGATATGCTATGGTTGTGGTCAGAAGGGGCACATCAAGCCTGACTGCCCAAGCAAACCACTAGGTGGTTGGCCTACAACTGGCAGTGGTCAAGGAAGAGGCGGAGGTGGATAACCTAACAGAGGTGGAAGCTATGGCAAGAACGACAATGGCAAGAGAGACAGACCTACTGGAAAGCTCAATTGCACAACCTTGGAGGAGGTGGATAACTCAGATCAAGCAGTGATAGGTACGCTCAATATTCTCACAAATCCTGGAAAAGTTCTATTTGATACGGGTGCAACTACTTCATTCATATCTAAACAATTTTGTGATAAGTTCGGGATTAGAAGGGCACCGCTAGAAAAACCTATGACCGTATTACCGCTGGATGGATCGTGGTAGTTATAAACATAAAATGAAACGAAGTTATCTCAATCTGTGGTCAAACCTACTATGCGAATCTTTATGTGATTCCATTAAGGGGAATAGCCGTAGTCTTGGGAGTGGATTGGATGACTGAGTATGGAGCGCAGATCAATTGTGAGGATAAAACAGTTTCAATGAAGTCTCCAAATGGAGGAAGAATAGTCTATCAAGCGGATAAACATAGTCATGTCATGGTAGATCTGCAATTGAACTCAATGAAGGATGTCAAATTGGAAGATATTCCTATTGTGAAGGAATTTCAAGATGTATTTCCAGCAGAGTTACCAGGAATGCCACCTGATCGAGAAATAGAGTTCACTATTGACCTGATACCTGGTAGAGCACCAATAGACCAAGAACCGTACAATATGAGACCAAAAGAATTAAAAGAGCTTAAGGAGAAAATTGATGAGTTGGCCAGAAAAGGATTTATTCAAGAAAGTGTATCCCCATGGGGAACTCTAGTAATTTTTGTGGATAAAAGAGATGGAGGACGAAGAATGTGATGATTACAAAAATCTCAACAATGTTACCATCAAGAACAAATATCCATTGCCAAGAATCCGAGATCTATTTGATCAAGTCAAAGGAGCTGGAGTGTTTTCCAAGATTGATCTAAGATCAGGATACCATCAGATAAAAATCAAACCTGAAAATATTCCAAAAATAGCATTTGTGTCAAGGTATGGATATCACGAGTACGTCCTCGTACCTTTTGGATTGACCAATGCACCAACAATATTCATGAATTTGATGAACAAAATCTTCATGCCATATCTGGATAAGTTTGTCATAGTGTTTATTGATGATATTTTGATATACTCAAAAGATAAAGAAGAGCATGCTGGTCATTTAAGGATAACATTGCAAATCTTGAGAGAACATAAGTTCTATGCTAAATTCAGCAACTATGAGTTTTGGTTGCACATGGTAGAATTTCTTGGTCATGTGATCAGTAAGGATGGAATTGCAATGAATCCGCCCAAAGTCTAATCAGTATTGGAATGGAATGCACCAACTAATGTGAAACAAATCCGAGGTTTCTTAGGCATGGCAGGATATTATCGGAGATTCATTGAAGGTTTTTCCAAGATAGCTGGACCAATGACCAAATTGCTAAGAAAGAATGCACCATTCATATGGGATGAGAAGTGCGAAGCAAGTTTTTAGGAGTTGAAAACCAGATTAACAACCACACCGATCTTAGCAGTTCCTGAAACAGGAAAATATTACACAATGTATTATGACGCATCCAAAGAGGGACTAGGATGTGTGCTAATGCAAGATCGCAAGGTAATTGCTTATGGGTATAGACAACTCAAACCTCGTGAAGTCAATTACCCAACACATGATTTGGAGCTAGCAGAAGTGGTCTTTCTTTAAAGGGATGGAGACATTTTCTCTATGGAGCAAGGTGTGAACTATACACGGATCATAAGAGTCTTAAATGTTTCTTTACTCTGAAGGAGCTGAATATGAGGCAGAAAAGATGGCCGGAGTAGATCAAGGATTATGATCTTACAATTAACTATACTCCAGGAAAGGTCAATTTAGTAGCAGATGCTTTAAGTCGGAAGAGTACGAATACTCAACCCATCAATAGAGAATTACCAAAAGAGTTGCAAATGGATTTGGAAAGGTTAGAAATACAATTCCTAAGGACAGAAGTTCGCGTAGGTTTGGTTACCATGAGGGTTGTAGAAGAGCAAAGTAGTGATCTTTGTCATGAGATCTATCGACATCAACTTGATGATCCATTTATTGCTGAAGAAGTCAGAAGAATTTCTGAAGGAAAACAAATAAGTTTTTCACCTAGGAGATTATGGATCTTTATGGTTCCAAGACCGTCTTTGTGTACCAGATGTACCGGAGATCAGAGAGGTAATGCTCCGAGAAGCACATGAAACACCATATTCAATTCATCTAGGAAGTACGAAGATGTACATGGAACTTAAGGAATTATTCTGGTGGAATAACATGAAGAGGGATATTGCTAAGTATGTATCTGAATGCCATACTTGTCAAAGGGTAAAAGTAGAACATCAAAGTCTAGCAGGACCATTACAACCTTTAGAAATTCCGGAATGGAAATGGGAAGAAATCGGTATGGATTTTATCACAAGATTACCCATGACACCGAAGCGGAAAGATATGATATGGGTGATTGTGGATAGATTCACAAAAAGTGCACATTTTATCTCGGTAAATCAAAAAGATAATGCCGAGAAGTTAGTGGAAATCTATGTCAAAGAGATAGTTAGTAAGCATAGAGTACCCAAGAAGATTGTATCAGATAGAGGATATGTACTTCAGCATTTTGGAAACAATTACATGAAGCACTTGGCTCGAAGTTGGATTTCAGCACAGCCTATCATCCCGAAACTGGAGGCCAAACAGAAAGAACCAATCAAATCTTAGAGGACATGCTTAGAGCTTGTGCATTAGATTTTGGAGGTTCGTGGGAAGATCATCTACCGTTGGCAGATTTTTCTTACAAAAATAGCTATCAAAGTAGTCTAAAAGTAGCACCATATCAAGTACTTTATGGGAGAAGATGTAGATCACCGATATGTTGGTATGAACCTGGTAGTAGAAAGGAATTTGCACCAGACTATATCAAGGAGAAGCAAGATGTCATCGATATTATTAGAGATCGATTGAAGATAGCTCAAAGTCGATAGAAGAGTTATGCTGATCAAAGTCGTAGAACATGGCATCCAGAAGTGGGAGATATGGTATATCTCAAAGTAAGTCCAATGAAGGGAGTTAAAAGATTCAGAGTCAAAGGAAAACTAAGTCCAAGATATATCAGACCATTTAAGATACTAAGTCAGAACAGAACAATAGCTTGTGCTCTTGAGTTACCAAAAAGATTGGCTCAAATTCATAATGTTTTCCATGTGTCATAGTTGTGGAAATGTCTTAAAGTTCCTGATGATGCAATTACACATCAAGAAATTGAGTTGCAAGAAGATTTGACCTATGTTGAGAAACCCTGTAAAATTCTGGAAGAGAACTGGAAAAGGTTGAGAAACAGGGCAATCAAATACTGCAAAGTGCAATGGGAACATCACCTAGAGAGAGAAGCTACATGGGAGAAAGAGGATGACTTGAAAGAAGCATATCCAGAATTATTCAGGTACAAATCAACAAACTTCAGGACGAAGTTTAATTTAAGGGGGAAGTCTGTAACACCCCAGCATTTAGGAACCAACAAAGGATAGAAATATGAATTTGTGCATATGCATGCATTCATCTGTAAAATCGGGGTAAATTTTTCGCCAAATAAAAACCTAAAGAGATCAGAGTTTCATTCACTATCTAGAGGTAGGAATAGCTCTCTAAAGTGATTGCTATAAATTTTGACATGATCTTTAGGCATTATTGTGTTTTGGGGGGAATATTTTGAATTCAAATTTGAAATTCAAATAATTTGAATAATATTTGAAAATTAGAAGTTAGAAACATAAAGTGGTTTTTCCAAAAGGGTGTATTAACATTATTGGATTATGAACAACCATATGAATTTAAGACAAGGAATTTCAAATAAGAAATGAATTCTTATTCTTTCCTTTATTCCATAACAAGATTACAAAGGGAGATATTTACACTAGGACAGATAATTACAAGGAACATAATCCAATAAAGTGAATCTTTATTAAATCATAGAAATATTGTTACAAGATTCTTATAAAAAGAATAAAAAGAGATTACAATAAGAATTTATCCTATTTATCTAATCCTATACTATATCTTGAGCATCCAGACTTTGTTCCTGCAAAAATAATATAAGCACACAAATAAAGAAGATTAGTTTACTCTCAGTGGTGAACAGTGAGGTGCACTGTTCACATTACATCATAGAGTAAATTTAAGGGGCAAGTTTCACCGAAGTGTAGTATCTGTTCTTTTAATCAAATAGCATCAGCCAAATAGACAAGTGGTAAGTTTCACCAGGTTAAGTAACAGTAAAAGGATGGGGAAGTTAAACCAGAGTTACTTGATCTCATCCACCGCCAAAGAAAACAGTGAAGCAGCTCACACACCTAAATGCATGCATTGAGGTGTCAACAGTCGAGAGCCAAGGGGAAGTTTAAATCACAGCAGTGTAGAGCAAAGCAAGCTTTGCTATCCACTCCGTAGAGAGAGAGCACAACACAATTTTTCACCAGCCAAGAACAACACTAGATCTTTAAACCAAAACACTAGATCAAGCCATTTTCCACCATAGAAAACCCAGGAGATCACCAACCAAGATGGTGACCTGAGGAGGGGGAAGTAATAGGTGGATAGCAAGGTCACACAGGAGCAACATTACCAAGAGGAGCACGACAAGGCCAAGGGGAAGCCAAAACAAAACCATAGCTACCACAAGCCAGAAGTAGAAAGCAACATCAGTACAAGGCAACCAAAGTATATCCCAACACTTTGATCTAAATATTTTCCATTCTACATATTATTTTGCTTGCAAGCACATGATAGGTATGCATATTGGTCAGCAAATAATAAACATCCAATTAATGCATGTGTTCTTGCATAGGCAGGGTCTCAGACCAGCATCACTGACCTATCATCTAGTTTTCACTAGATAGATACACATCACAGTTGCTGGTACAACGCACATTCCCAGATGGGTATCACCTCTGTACCTAGCAAGCTTAAGTCTGCTTGAGTACAATCTCAAGTAGATCCTTTTGAACACAGATAATCATCTTCCTAAATGATTTAGGAATCATAATGGACACTTTCTTTCAGAAAAGGTAGTATAGGTTAACACAGTCTATTTCTAGGCTACACTATTTAGAAACCAGTGAGTGTAATCATTTTCCTACAAATACATATGAATCATCTCTTTATAATCATCTCTTTATTAATCACAGAGCAAAGACTAGCACTAGATTTACACAATAACAGGATTAAATTCTGAGACTAAACACATTAGTTTTCCACAAGTAAGAAATTAACCCAGCATCAGTATAGAGAGCAACCAACTTAACTCCATAGGAGTAAATCCATAGCCACAATAACTTAAGCATCCACAATTAACTAAGCATGCTTTTACAGAGAGTTTCATGACAGAACAGATAACAAAATCATGAATAGCAGAGTGTTCTCTGATAGAGAACAGGGTAACAAACATGCTCAACAGAAATTGATACTACACTATCAGTAGACCAACATCATAGGATTAGCATAGGCAAGATTAACCCTAGAGTATGCTAAATCACCACTATAGGGGGTATGAACCCTAGAAATTTGGGGATGAACCCTAAATGGGAAAATCTAACGCAAGTGACCACATGGCATGGATTAGAGGCAAGGAAGAGCACAGAGAGGAAGATAGGGCACTTACTCTAGGTCCTCGTAAGTTTATTGAAGAGGAAGCAAAGAGGAGGCCAGCGGCAGAGAGGTGGCGCTACAACCCGCGCCTGCACACGACGGTGGCGGCCATGGAGGAACGGTGCAACGAGATCCACAATGTCGTTGAGGAAGCGCCAGAGCACGGCCAACCTTAACACTAGCCTCGTGTAGGGGTTAGCGCGGTCAGGGGGGCACCAACAACGAATCGACTTCGACAGCATTGTGCAACGACGTCAACTTGGCCGTCCTATACCAAGGTGGCAGCCATGGCGGCCGGACTTGACCGGAATCATGTACAGCATCGGCGGCAACATCAAACGCTAGAGAGAATCGTGAGAGAGATAGGGTGAGGAAGAGATAGTGCGCGTGGGGGTACTAGGCCGGTGGGCTGCCCAGTATAGCCCAGGTGGTCTTTGACCAGGCCGAGTGGGTCAGGTCTAGTTGGGCTGGGCCCATGTCTCAAAAGAGATATCTAAAAATAAATATTTACAAATATGCCCCTAAAACAAAAATCAGCTCTAGAAAAATAAATAAAAATCCTAAATATATAAATAATATATTTATGAACTCACAAAAATATCATGTACTCAATATAAATAATAGATAGTAGATTTAAGTAACTAAATCTAGGTCTATTACAATTATTGTTTTTATTCCTTTTAGAATTTTATAAAAATAAATAAAATACTTAAAATTGAATAAAATTCAATTTTAAGATTTAAAAGGAAATACTATTATAGAAAAACACTAGTTTGTATTTTTGAAAAGTAAATTAAGTGTGTTAATAATAAAGTGTTATTTCCTTAAAGGAATTCTAGTTAAATATTTAAAAGAGTTAATAAATTAAATAAATTCATTTTTAGACTATTAGAATAATATTAATTATTATAAAAATTCTAAATATCAAAATAAAATGAATTTAATGATTCTTGAGTAATGCTTTTCTTTTATTAGATTAAAAGAAACTTAAAACCTTTATAAGGTGGGTAAAACACGCAAGGAAGAAGAAAACAAATCGTAGCATGACATTACTATGCATTGCATATTGCTTCTTTAAATATTGTCCTTACCGAGCAATAATGGTTTTTTGTAGAAACCGGAGCTCAAGGTCAAGTGGAAGTATCCGACTTCACTACCTTGCAATCACAAGGCAAGTTCACCACTTGCTCATGTCCTTTGAAGAGTCTTAATGAAAGTATTTAAAAATTGTGTGTTATCACCTATATTCTAAAAGAGATAGAAAATAAATATTTTTCCCAAACAAATGAATGCTATTATCATCCTAAGTGATGATAAATACTAAGAATGAGAATGGAATCTAGGATTCCAGTGGTCGAACATCTAGGGCTTAATAACCCATGACATCAGTGATTCTTGCACCGTATATTACGCGTTAACCATGAGATTTGGAATGAGACAGAGAAGTCAGCTGTATCTTCTTACTCTTGCATGCATCCGGATGGCCAGGTCATGGTTGTTATCCTCGTAGCATGCATTAATTGGTAATTCGTAGAGGATATGCAACATATGGGTGAGAACCCTCAACGTCCCACGATAGTTCTGGCATCTGACGGTCTATACTAACCATTGTCGTAATTCAAGATGTGAGCATGGCATACACCAATGGGACATGCGGGGCCACGAAGGGGGCAGTGATTGGCTTGGATCATCTACTAGACCCCACATCACGGAATTGTGGACGGGAAAGTACGCCCAGTTGTGCAACAAGGATTTATTCTCTTATGGGTAAAGTAATGCACCTCTGCAAAGTGTAAGAAATGTGACATGTTACTCCCTGTTCCGGGAAGGAGCTACGAACGCAGCAGGAAAGGAACTCCATGAAGTTCTGGTCAACTTGTGAAGACTGATGGGCATAGTTTTTGATATTAAAATCAATCTTTGAAGAAACATTTACCAAAACTGCATAGTACCAAGGACTTATAGTCCGAGGTGGTAGTTAGAGCATCAAACTTCCTACCTTGCATATAGTGAACTTGTTAGGTAACGATGTTACTCACTCTTTCCTTTGAACCCCTTGCTAGACTTTGAGGGCTAGAGGGATGACCATGTGTATGCTACGGAGGTTCAGAATGACGTCTACTATGAAGAGCCGCACCTGTCTGGTGGAATCGAAGGGGTGGACTATAGGATACACTATGGAGCTGAATACAACGAGTCAGAGTAGTTGTCAGGATGGAATGTAGTTACCTAGGTTGAGCCGAGCAGCTCGAACCCTATAGAATAAGCTGTTGAGCTCACGTCTTTATTTCCATTGTGTCTTTCGTTCTTCTGCTGAACTTGTGAAATAAGTTATTTGGTTTGTAAGTTTGAATCACTTGAAGTCTCAAACTTCTGGTATTGTAATAATAATTAAGTGTGTATGTTTGTAAACTGGACCCACAATGTTTATGTTGTACCACTCTGAGGGATGTGATATTTACAGAATGGTGTTCTATGGATGTCATGTCAACGACTATAGTATACTACACATCAAGTGGTATGCTGGGTCACCGCACATATGGCTGCACCCACCTCTTCCCCAATTATGTGGTTGGACACTCCACTCACATCAATATAGTTCCACTCATCTTGCATTTAATTTCCACTCAAAAATCAAAGTTCTTTCAATTAAAGCACTTTAATTCTCTTGGTTTAATGCAACTCAATTTAATGAACACTTCATTTAATGAGTACTTCATTTAATGAACACATTAACATTTTATTCTCTTACTTTGTTTTGAGACCCCAAAACTATTTCGGCAGATTCGATAGAATAAATTCCTGTGATGTCCATTATCTTCTCATGCATTCCCTATCCACTCAGCTGCGTTGACTGACCTTAAGTGTGTCTCCCTACGGGTTTGAAAACTATGTAGACATGATCGAGACTTTCTCCGATCAATAATCATTTAGCGGGACTTGGAGAACTATAACGACTCCCACTAGTTCCACAAAAATCCAATGATCGTCTGAACCTTTTTCGCTGTAATCAAATAATTTTTGTATCGCGATATTTTACTTGTCTAGGATTCGATCACTCGGTATCATCCATACCTTGTTGAATCCTATTCCTGACAAGTACTATTTTTATCGTTCCCGTGATATAACATTCTAGTGATTAATCACTTTCTTGCAAGCTATGTCAATGTGATATTACTGAGAGGGCCCTCAGTATATCTCTCCGTAATATGGATGTACAAATCACAATCTTGATATACAAGCCTCAACTAACACTTTCCAAGTACCCAATGACACCTTTATAATCACCCAGTTACTTAGTGACGTTTGATGTAATGAAAGTACCTTTCTGGTGAAAGTGATTGACGTGATCTCATGGTCTAATTACATTGAGTTACTTCAATCGTGATAGCAATATAAACTTGAGGACATGATCATATTTCTACATCTACTTCGGGTGAATGTTCATCATATCATTCTCCAATGATATAACCTTGTTATTAACAACATCCAATGTTCATGATCAGGAAACCTTTGATCATTAGTTAATCAACAAGCTAGTATTAAGAGAGGATTTACTAGGAACCTTTTCTGTATTTATAAATGACACATGTATTAACGTTTCCGATTAACACAATTATAGCATGAGAAATAAACATTTATCATAAGCATGGTAATAACCACTTTATTATTTCCTCTTGGGCATATTCTTTTCAGTTTCCCACTTGCACTAGAGTCAATAATCTAGTTTGAAAAAACTTGCGTATTCAACACCTATGGCACTTTGGTGTTGTATATACACGTTTGCTAGTGGTAAACATAATCCCCAGATCTGACAGTTTCAGGTCCGTATGTATTTACATTAATTTGCGTCTCTATGCATCACTCATTCTCAAATGAGGTGGCTTTGTATAAATTTTGTGAGACCTTAGTTCCTTGGGGTTTAAAACATGTTGATATAATTTTCATACAATATATCTTCACAGTATTAGCCCATCGAACCACACCTAGTTCCATTGCTGCTACCATAGCAGTCTTATACTTAGCATTTCGTTGTAGTATTTGTCACAACGTCCATAAATTTGGAACTCATCCAAATCATCATGGAACTTTGTTCCATTACACTGTGCCACCTTTAGCCTAAATAGATATAAACTTAATTTGTATCTTATGACAAAACTAGTACGAATGTAACACTTTACAATGAACTATTTGTATAGTGCCAATGTAACACCTTATAGTGAACTATCTATATAGTGTGAATGTAATACTTTACAATGAACTATATGTATAATGTCAATATAACAATTTACAATGAACTATCTGACACTTCTATATACAAAATATATTCTTAGTTCTTCCAAACATCATAAGAATATCCTTACTATCGTCCAATGATCATCTTATCAGTTACCCTGGTATATGCTCATAACCTTTAGAGCATAGGACATATCTGGATATGTACATATCACGGAATGATTGATTAATATATTCATGTGATTTCACTTCACAAAGTGTCATAACACTTGAATATCGTCTATCATCATATCCATGTGATTTTACTCACCAAGTGTCAAAACACTCGAATCTTGATTATCAAGATATCCATGTGATTTTACTCACCAAGTGTCAAAATACTTGAATCTTGATTGAACATTTTCCATGTGGCAAGAACCTTTCTCGTCGTTTCCATATTCAACTCATTCAATATTTCTTCTATGTACATTTGGCATAACCATATTAGCGTCTCAATCTATCAAAATCGACATTAATGCCAAATATTTGGGTTTTGTCTAAGTCTTTCATCCAAAACTAATTTCAATGAAATTCTTAACTTGTGTCAAATAAAAGATACATCGTTTCCAATCAACAATATGTATTATACACAATGTATTAGAGATATGTCTCAGTGCTCCCATGAAATTTCTTGCAAATGCAAGCATATTCATCATCTCAAGTGAAATTAAACCATTTAACAATTTCGTCATGGTGAAGATTCCAACTTCGTGGTGCTTACTTCAACCATTGAAATTTGCATGCCTTTTTAGCATCCTTTGATTTAACAAAACCCCTTGGACCGTGTCACGTACACCATCTCACATACATGTCCTAGGTAACCATTCTATTAGAACAATGTTGTTTTGTTCGTTCAACTAGCATATACAATAATTAACATATGTAGTTGTTGCTACACTAATCCATCCAAACAAAATATCGCTACGAAAGATCGAATCTTGTCGTATTCAACTCCTTAAACATTGTCATAAACTCTTTACTGACATGTTGACTATTTCATAGATGTGAAACATCCATGTCTGTTTCTTTATAGATCCAAATACGACTGATAGGATCCATGCCTTCCAGAGGGTCTTCCAATTTCAGTAACTTGGTTTGTCATGTATGGAAATATCTAGGATTTTATGGCTTCAAGCCATTTGACAAAGCCAGGGCCCATCATCGCTTCTTTGGATGTACTCGGTTCATCATTGTCAAACAATAATGATTTAAACTCAAATCTTACTATTTTATTGTTTACCCGACCTACGCGGTTTGATAGGAACTTAGATCTTCATGACCAGAACCTTTGAGGAATGGGAGCCATGAGCATTATGGCTACCTCCGGGACGCTTTCCGGTGCTACGCAACTCTGCACATATAGCTAAGGTTCAACTACCTTATCAAAGTTCTATTCTCCTCCCACTTAAATTTTCGTGAAAATTCCTTCTTAAGAAACTTGACATTCTAAACGACAAACACTATTGTATTCAGTGCTATGGAGGAATATCCAATGGTTATTTGTAATACCCTACAAAGACATACTCATCCGACTTTGGTTGTAAACATTTTACTTATGCCTAACATACCAAAATTTAGGAAAAGACAACTTGGGTTTTATCCCAAATCATAACTCATATGGTGTCATTTGAACGGATTATGATGGAGCTCTTTTCAGTGTAAAAGCGGTAGTCCCTAAAGCTAAATCTTTAAAATATAATGGAAATTTAATAAATAACACCATTGATCCTACCATGTCAAACAAGGTTTGATTAAATTTTGCAAATACTCCATACTCCTATAGAGTTTCGAGAAATGCAAATCCATGGAATGATTCCACAAATCTTAGGTATTTTGTTAAACTTGTAACTCAAATATCTTCCTTTATGATCCAATCATAAATTATTTATTTCTTGTTACAATGATTTACCACTTCATCTTGAAATCATTTGAACATTTTCAAATGTTTCATACTTCTCCCTTATTAAGTAAATATACAGATCTATTTACTCAAATTTCGGAGAAAGCATATGAAGTTTAAATCCATCGCTCACGACTACACATAATAGACAATATACATTAACATGCACTATGTCCAATAGGTTAGTCATTCGTTCTTCGTTGTCCCATGAACGAGGTTTTAATTATCTACAGGAAAGTTTCACAAGCATCAATTGATCAAAATCAAAAGACTCCAAAAATCAATTAACATGTATTTTTCTTCTTGTGTTCTTTCCAATATAATTTAAATGACAATGTCACTCAAAAGTGATATTCCAATCATTCGTCTTGCGAATTTTTAGCATTAGTGTTTATGGACGTGATTTATGTAACTAGATTTGTAAAAGTTCTTCCATCTTCTATGGAATACTTTAATCATTTAAACAATCATTATTCTCATAATACCGGAACAAAATAACAATTATTAATACAAATCTTGAAGGCAAGCTTTGATGTCAACGAGAAACACAATAACACTTTATTTGTTTTCGACGAACATCATCACATATTATTTTGCTAGTTACTTAGGCTATTGCATTCATGAATTGTGTTGTTCTATGTGACACTTCATACCAGTAAATTCGGTATCCAATACCGGTATCCAATACCCAAGAACCACATTGTTTAACAAGCAAAGAATACACCCATAACGTGCATATCATCTATATACCTAAGCTGGGATTTTCCAGTCTTTTTCCTTTCTGCCAAATATTTACCAGATTCTCTTTCAGCATTACCTTTCCTTCTTAAAATAATTTATCAACATCAATAGTGGTGTCATAAATATGACACACAGTCCAAAGCGAGTATAGTCAAATACTAATACCTTTGGACTTGCACTTTGAAGTTGATCACCATCATCAAATGTTTAGCGTTCTTTCAAATTTCATTCCTTTTAGTAATACTTTTAATGTAGTAAACATTTACCTACATCTTTTATCCATCCTTATCATGACAACTTTCATGATCAAGCTACTATAGCTTATAAAGGTAAATTGTGAATATAATGTTAGTTCCCAAAACCTTTTTGGGAGATCAGGACACCTATCGTCTCCAACCTTCACAAATTCTCATACTATATGAGAACATGTATCTCACTAAAATTATATTCTAGCATATTGCAACCAAACATTGTTTTAGATACTATAATATCTTTCACGCATGGTGGTTTATGAAACAATTCTTTCAGCTTCTAGATAACCTTGATACTAAAACAACTTTTGAATATCAAAGATCATGGAGGCAAGCATGATATTTAGATACTAACGTTGGATTTGTTACTCTTGATTCAATACTACTTATTGAATTTCATGGAGTAAGTGAGGGTTTTCTAAAAGTTTACAATAGTACTTTAAACTTAATATTGACACTCATAAAACTATACGATACCAGTTCGTAAAGTAAAAAAATCCAGAATCCTATAGTTATATCATCTCAATTATAGCTAAACACAAGGTAGTAAATGAATGCCAGTGACTACAACGAAATATGCAAATTCACGTCGATTTAGTTTATGATAAATTGAGTTCAACTTTAATCATATTACTATGTGAACTCCTAGTCAAAAACTGTTGGGTTCGCAACATACAAAACAAAAAAATTCCTATGATGGGAACTACAAAGCACCAAGATTTATCTACCTAGATACAAACAATGGGTGGATATACATCCATAGAGAACATACCATTGAAGACCGACAAAGTGTAACAAGGTTGGACTCATGGATGATGTAGTCGTTCGCTTGCCAATCTCAAGATCGGGAGAAAGTCTAGCACCGCAAATCAGCAGCGCATCCGTGATCACACACACGTCCGGTCCACCGAACAACCTCCGCCTTCTCGCTCCAGCAATGCAGCAAAAACAACAACTACTTCTAGATGAAAAGCCATTGGGAACATGTATCTCGCTAATCCGAGACCATGGGGAATAATTCTAGAGGTGGAGAGAGATCCTTCAGGAGGAGGTGTGAGATGAGAGGAGGGAGTGGGGCCTTTTATAGAGAGAGGGGGCATCCACCTCCCATGGCCGGCAGCCATGGAGGTGGCCCCACCTCTTCCCTCATTCATGTGGTGGATCTCCCACTCACATCAATTTCCCTTCCACTCAAAATTCCACTCATCTCCATTAAATTTCCACCAAAGTTAATGCAACTCTCATTTAATAAAACTCTTTTATTTATTTTATTCAGAATTTTCTTAACTACTTTAATTAATAAACATTCACATAAAACCCCCTACAACATTTCAATATCACATGCAGCACCAATTTCACCCAAAACAATTTCGGTGTCCATTGAAATAATTCCAACGCTTTGCAATTCTTTTCTCTAGAACATATTTGCTCCAAATGGTGTCGGTATCCATTAAGTGTGTCACCCTATGGTTCTCGAATAATGCAGACATGATCGAGACCCTTCTTTGATCAATAACTAGCAGCGGGACTTGGAGATCCATACTGACTCCTACACATTCAACGATGACTTCTGTCATCATGAGAACATTTAACATTAGTAACTAAATCCCTTTGTCTCACGATATATTACATGTCCGAGATTTGATCATCGGTATCTCCATACCTAGTTTGATCTCGTTACCAACATGCGCTCTTTCTCGTTCCCGTGATATAACATTCTAGTGATCACATCACTTCCTTGCAAGCTATCTCAATGTGATATCAACGAGAGGGCCTAGAGTATATTTATCCATCATTGGGATGGAAAAATCCCACTCTTGATCCATGAGCCTCTACATGACACCTTCGAAGTATCTAAACCCAACTTTATAGTCACCTTGTTACGGTGTGATGTTTGATGTTATCAGGTTTCTCTTCTAGTGTTAGTAATTGACATGATCTCATGGTCTAAGGACTAAGATTACTTCATATGATGTTATAGCAATTTAAACACAATGACTTTGATTGTGTTGCTATACTTCGGATGAATGTTCATCACATCATTCCACCAATGATGTGACCTTGTTATTAACAACATCCAATGTCCATGATCAGGAAACCTTGATCATCTTGTTAATCAACAAGCTAGTTTAATGTTTATTAGGAGCTCTTTATTTGTTTATTAAACACACATGTATTAATGTTTCCAATCAATACAATTATAGCATGTAAAATAAACATCTATCATATACTTGGAATATGATAATAACAACTTTATTATTTCCTCTTAGGGCATATTCCCTTCAGTCTCCCACTTGCACTAGAGACAATAATCTAGTTTACATAGTGATAAATCTAACACCCATGGAGTTCTGGTTTTGATCATGTTTTTCCCTAGCGAGAACTTTGGTCAACGTGATCTGCTACATTATGATCCATGTGTACTTTAAAAATATTTATATATCCATCCTTGGCATGCTCGCAGATGGGGTGAAACCGGCGCTTAATATGCTTGGAATTCTTGTGAGACCTTTGTTCCTTGGCATTGGCTATGGCTCCATTATTGTCACAATAGATCACCATTGGGTCGAACGCACTAGGAACCACACCTAGTTCAGTTATGAACTCCTTCATCCAAACCGCTTCCTGTGCCGCTTCGGAGGTAGCAACATATTCCGCCTCAATTGTTGATCCTGCCACCATAGGTTGTTTGGAGCTCCTCCAACTAACTGCTGCTCCGTTCATGAGAAATACGTATCCGGATTGAGACTTAGAGTCATCCGGATCCATGTCAAAGCTAGCATCAACATAACACTGAGCGACCAGCTCTTCTGCACCTTCGTACATAAGAAACATTTCCTTAGTTCTTCTTAAGTACTTAAGGATATTCTTGACCACTATCTAGTGTTCTGAACCTAGATCAGACTGGTACCTACTAGTCAAACTAATAGCATGTGCCACATCTGGTCTTGTACATAGCATGGCATACATTATTGAGCGTATGGCTGAGGCATAGGGGATCTTATCCATTATCTAGCCTTCTTCTGCCGTAGCCGGACTTTGAGTCTTACTCAATGTGTTGCCTTGCAACATAGGTAAGAACCCCTTCTTACTTTCATCCATTTTAAACTTCTTTAAAATCTTATCAAGGAATGTACTTTGTGATAGCCTAGTTAGGCGTCTTGATCTATCTATATAGATCTTAATGCCTAATATGTATGATGCTTCACCAATGTCCTTCGTCGAAAATTTGTTGTTAGATAACTTTTAACATTGTTTAAAAGATCTCTATCATTTCCAATCAATAATATGGCATCCACATATAATATGAGAAATTCCACATTGCTCCCACTCACTTTCTTGTAAATACAAAGCCTCTCCATAAGTTTGGACAAATCCAAACTCTTTGATCACCTCATCAAAGCGGAGATTCCAACTCCTGGATGCTTGCTTCAATCCATAAATGGATCGCTGAATCTTGCATACCTTGTCAGCATCCTTAGGAACGACAAAACCCTTTGGTTGTATCATATACAAATTTTCTTCAATATTACCATTGAGGAACGCAGTTTTGACATCCATCTGCCATATTTCATAATCAAAATATGCATCAATTGCTAACATAATCCCAACTGACTTTAGCATTGCTAGGGGAGAGAAAGTCTCATCATAGTCAACTCCTTGAATTTATCAAAACCCCTTTGCGACAAGTCGAGCTTTATAGATGGTCACATAACCATCAGCATCAGTTTTCTTCTTGAAAATCCATTTATTCTCAACGGCCTTTCGGTTGTGAGGTAAGTCCACCAAGGACAAAACCTGGTTTTCGTACATGGCTCCCATCTCGGATTTCATGGCTTCTAGCCATTGTTTCGGAATTTGGGCTCATCATCACTTATTCATACGTCGCAGGGTCATCAATTCCATCTACCATGAAATTCACGACAGGATTTCCGTACAGTTCGGGAGCTGCACGTGTCCTGCTTGACCTGCGAGGTTCGTTAGTGTCCTCTTTCGAAGTTTCATGATTATTATCATTAGTTCCTTCTTCATTCGATGAAGTCAACTCCGGAACAATTTTCAGCACTATGCCACTCACCGTTTCATGAAGAGAAGGTTCAATAACCTCTTTGAGTTCTACCTTCTGACTACTCACACCTTTTGCAAGAAACTCTTTCTCTAGAAAGGATCCATTCTTGGCAACAAAAACCTTACCCTCGGATCCGTGATAGAAGGAATACCCAATTGTTTGTTTAGGTATCCTATGAAGACGCATTTTTTGCTTTGGGTTCGAGTTTATCAGGATGAAGTTTCTTCACATAAACATCACATCCCCAAACTTTAAGAAATGACAGCTTAGGTTTGATTCCAAACCACAATTCATACGGTGTGCTTTCAACAAATTTAGATGGTGCCTGATTTAAAGTAAATGCAGTGGTTCCCAGTGCATAACCCCAAAATGAAAGTAGCAAGTCAGTTACAGACATCATAGATCGAACCATATCTAATAAGGTACGATTATGACCCTCCGATACACCATTACGCTGTGGTGTTCCAGCAGGCGTGAGTTGTGAAACTATTCCACATGCTCTCATGTGTGTGCTAAACTAGTAACTTAGATACTCACCTCCATGGTCGGACCGCAAAAATTTAATCTTTCTATTATGATGATTTTCCACTTCACTCTGAAATTCCTTGAACTTTCCAAAGGTTTCAGACTTGTGTTTCATCAAATAGATATATCCATATCTACTTAAATCATCCGTGAAAGTAACAAAATAACAATATCCACCTTGCGCCGACACACTCATTGGACCACATACATTAGTATTTATGATTTTCCAACAAATTTGTCGGCCGCTCCATTGTACCGGAAATGGGGTTCTAGTCATCTTGCCGATAAGGCATGGCTCACATGTATCAAATGATTCAAAATCAAGTGATTACAAAAGTCCATCAGAATGGGGTTTCTTCATGCGCTTTACGCCAATATGACCTAGACGGCAGTGCCACATATATGCAGATATATCATTATCAAGTTTAATCCTTTTAGCATCAACATTATGAATATGTGTATCACTACTATCAAGATTCAATAGAAATAAACCATTCATCAAAGGTACATGACCATAAAAGATATTATCTATATAAATCAAACAACCATTGTTTTCGGATTTAAACGAATAACCACTTCGCAATAAAAAAATGATCCGAATACAATGCTCATGCTTAGTGCAGGAACCAAATAACAATTATTCAGATTTATAACTAATCTCGATGGTAGATGGAGAGGCAGCGTTCCGACGGCGATCACATCAACTCTTGATCCATTTTCGACATGCATCGTGACCTCATCCCTTGCTAGCTGTCGCTTGTTCCGCAACCCTTGATTCGATTTACATATATTAGCAACTGAAGTTGTATCAATTACCCAGGTGCTACTGTGAGTACTAGTCAAGTACACATCAATAACATGTATATCACATATACCTTTGTTTGCCTTGCTGGCCTTCTTGTCCGCCAAATACTTGGGGCAGTTGCACTTCCAATGGCCAGTCCCTTTGGAATAATAGCACTCAGCATTAGACTTAGGGCCAGCTCGGGATTTCTTTTCAGGCGCAGCAACAGATTTGGCGCCCTTCTTTCCCTTATGTTTACCCTTCTTGTCTTTCTTGAAACCCGTGGTCTTATTGATCATCAACACTTGATGTTCTTTCTTGACCTCCAATTCTGCAGTCTTAAGCATTGACAGAAGCTCGGGGAGAGACTTCTTCATGCCCTGCATGTTATAGTTCATCACAAAGCTCTTGTAGCTAGGTGGCATAGATTGGAGAACACGATGTATGCCTAAGTCAACGGGAATCATAATTCCGAAGGACACAAGCTTATCGGTGTACCTAGACATTTTGAGTATGTGCTCACTAATGAAGTCGTTCTCTTCCATCATGCAGCTAAAGATCTTTTCTAAAGCATCATAACTCTCTACGGAAGCATGGGTATCAAAAATCATTTTCAATTCACCCGTGGTATCAAAATCATTTCCATTTTCGAAACACTTTTGAAGTTCTGGCTCTAGCCCATATAGTATGCCGCAATGAACCATATTGTGGTCCTCCTAACAAGTCAAATAGACATTATTTTCTTTGTCAGGAGCATCAGGAGCTGGTGGGGGGCCTAGCGGCGCTTCCAGCACATATTGCTTTTGTGTAGCAGTGAGGAGAATCCTCAAATTCAGGGCCAAGTTGGCAAACTTGCTACCATTTGTCGCAAGTTTCTCTTTCTCCATGAACACATTGAAGTTAAAAAAAGGTGGTGCCATCTACAACCGAATTTGTAAAGTTTATTTAGACAAAGTTTATGATAGATTGAGTTCAACCAATCCAAATTTGGAATGAACTCCCACTCAAAAACAACTTCCCTCGTGTATTTTTGGTGATTACATGAACCAAATTCACTACACCAAGTTTGATCATCACGTGAGTCAGTGTAGCTTCAAAGGCGAGCATCTATATGGGCATCATATCAACCATATGACTCATGCTTAACCTTTCGGTCCGTGTTCCGAGGCCATGTTTGTACATGCTAGGCTTGCCAAGTAATAACCTTAGTACTCATGTGTGTAAAACTGTCTTACACCTGTTCTATGAAAGCGTATAATCAGAAACACCCGATCATCATGTGGTGTCTTGAAACGATGAACTTTCTTAATGGTGCATACTTAAGGAAGAACACATTTTATCTTGATATCTAAATAAGGGATCATCTTATAATGCTACTAAAGCGCCATACAAGCAATATAAGATGCAAACAAAACATCATATGCATAAAGTGAAATGATATGGTTCTTGCACTTGGTCACTATCATGTGCATTGTGGTATGATCTTTACCATTCCTTTATGTAGAAGGCCAAGGTCCATGGAACTTACACATTAGGTATGCTATAATTTCCAAGAGTATCAACTATACTTCAAATTATAACATTACCATATCATGACACTAGCCCATCCACAATCTAAGCTTGACGCTTCTAATTTATCAATTGCAAGTTTTACGTGGCTTAGGGCTTTCGAAGATAGAACCAGGTCTTATCTACGAACATGGAACCAGAACGATGATAACCAAATTATTAACAACTCGTTGTAAATCAGATATTGACTATAGTAGGAGAGACAAACACCCGCTAGCCAATTATGCAAAACTAGTTGCATGTCAAGCGTGGAACAGGTCTCATGTGCGAGGACATGTAAAGTTAGTACGGGCCGCTTCATCTCACTATGCCACCAATATCCAAAATACATATAAGATGCAATAACATGATCATCATCGCCCATACAATCTTATGTGTTCTACCCGTGCAAAGCATCTACGCATAGATCAGGCTCTAATACCACTGTTGGGATCGCAACAAAGAAAACAAAAAAATTCCTACGATGGGAACTACTAAGCACAAAGATCTATCTACCTAGATACAAATAACGGATGGATATACATCCATAGAGAACATACCCTTGAAGACCGACAAAGTGTAACGAGGTTGGACTCGTGGATGATGTAGTCGTTCGATTATCGATCTCAAGATCGAGAGGAAGTCCAGCGCAACAAATCAGCAGCACATCTGTGATCACACACACGTCCGATCCACCGAACAACCTCCACCTCCTCTCTCTAGCGATGCAGCGGAAGCACCAACTCCCTCTAGAAGAAAAGCCACCGGGAACATGTATCTCGCTAATCTGAGACCACGGGGAATAATTCTAGAGGGGGAGAGAGATCCTTCACGGGTAGGTGTGAGATGAGAGGAGAGAGTGGGGGCCTTTTATAGGGAGATGGGGGTAGTCCCCTCCCATGTCCGGTGACCATGGAGGTGCCCCCACCTCTTCCCTCATTCATGTGGTGGAGCTTCCACCCACATCAATTTCCCTTCCACTTAGATTCCACTAATCTCCATTAAATTTCCACCAAATTTAATGCAACTCTTATTTAATAAAACTCTTTTATTTATTTTTTTCAGAATTTTGTTAATTACTTTAATTAACAAACATTCACATAAAAACCCCTGCAACATTTCAATATCACATGCAGAACCAATTTCAGCAATTTCACCGGAAACAATTTCAGTTACCCATTGACATAATTCCAGCGCTTTGCAATTCTTTTCTCTGGAACATATTTGCTCCAAATGGTGTCGGTATCCATTAAGTGTGTCACCCTATGGTTCTCGAATAATGCAAACATGATCGAGACCCTTCTTTGATCAATAACTAGCAGCGGGACTTGGAGATCCATACTGACTCCTACACATTCAACGATGACTTCTCTCATCATGAGAAAATTTAACATTAGTAACTAAATCCCTTTGTCTCACGATATATTACATGTCCGAGATTCGATCATCGATATCTCCATACCTAGTTTGATCTCGTTACCAACATGCGCTCTTTCTGGTTCCCGTGATATAACATTCTAGTGATCACATCACTTCCTTGCAAGCTATCTCAATGTGATATCAACGAGAGGGCCTAGAGTATATTTATCCGTCAATGGGATGGACAAATCCCACTCTTGATCCATGAGCCTCTACATAACACCTTCGGAGTATCTGAACCCACCTTTATAGTCACCCTCTTACGGTGTGATGTTTGATGTTATCAGGTTACTCTTCTAGTGTTAGTAATTGACATGATCTCATAGTCTAAGGACTAAGATTACATCATATGATGTAACATCCCAAAACTTTAATCAAGGTTATCAAGATCTAATCACCCAATGTAGGGTTCACAAAAACTTTTATTAAGAAAATGAAGGGAATGCATGTGTGTTTTGCATTAGTGTAGAATTGAGTGTTTATGCCATGCTTGATTGTTCTAAATGTTGTGAAATGGTTTAAAGGTGAATGCCACATCATCTAGACCTTTTACAAACAAAATCCAAAGAAAAAGAAATCAAATAAGAATAAATAAAGCAAATGGTCATTTTGATCATTTTAAACCACTAGGTCACTTTAGGTGTTCCTAGAAGAAGATTTCCAACAGAAACAATTCTACTTCTTTTCACCCCTTGCTAGACCAAGTAAAAGTGTATCAAGGCCAACTTTACAAACTTACAAAAACATCTAGCAAATCATTTTAAAGGATAATTGAAAATTGAATCAAGTGTATGTGTTAAGATCACACTTTTTCAAAAACCCATCAAATGAATTCACCTTGACCTACCCAAGAAAACCTAGTCTCTCAAGCTTAATCTAAGATCACTCAAAAATTTGAATCAAAAATTCAAAAGTAAATTTCATGCGGCCATTTCATCAAACACTTGGCATGCATAGAATAATATCTAGCCTAACTTCACTCTTTTGCACAGTGATCATCGACCAATTGACCTCCCCTTAACTCCTCTGGTCCCCTCTGAGTCTAACCTAGCCCAGACCAACACCCCCTCCACCGTTTGCATAGTGGAGCGCCGCCGTTTTGTGGTCATTGCCGGCCGACCACGGCCATCTCACACCAGATAGCCTCGCACCCATCCAGCATGTCCACTAGCCTCGCCGCACTCTACCGCCACCCCTGTCCAGGCCACAGCCCCAGCCGAGTCGTGGACCACCCTAGTCATGCCACACACCGCCTCTCTGCGCCGTGTCCAGAGCGCGTTAGTGCGCCGTGCCCGACCAGCCCCGCCAGCTCGCGCATTTCCCTCACCGTGCACGTGCAGCCTCGCCATGATTACCCCACCCCGGCAGACACCCTCGATCGCCGCCGTGTGACCCGCAGCTGTCGCACGCCACCGCAAACACCATTGCCTCCACTCAGAGCGCCGCACGTGCCAGACCAAACCAAGCCGCCCCACGCCACGCCACTAAATCCGTGAGAACCGCCAGGGAGCACCGCACCGTTCTACGCCCGTGCCCATGCCGTTAGTTTCCTCTAGCGACGCAACTGTCGAGCTCACCGCCGCACCGCTCGGTCCCCTCGCCGAGCTATAAAAGGAGGCCACCCCAACCTCCATTCCTCACACCATTCGACTCCCCACTCCTCTCTGACCTTCCCCACCTCTTCCCGGAGCAAGGCGAGCACCACCACGCCGGAATTGCATCGGAGTCTGCCGCTTTTGGAGGAGAAGGGCACCGACGATTCCGACCACCCCAAGATCCGTCGTGACCGCGCCTCGCCTCGCCGTCGTTTAGCACGCTGTTTTCCCCTATCGCCAACCCTAGCTGTAGTCCAGGTGAGCCCCACAAGACCCCCACCGTCGCGCTAGGTCACATTCCTCGCCGGAGCTGTTCATCGTCGACGATGACGCTCAGCCGTTGGATTAGAATAGGATTACACGGTCCAGGTTCGCTGATACCATTTCGCGTTAGATGACTCGCTTACCAGTGGACCCCTTCTATCAGCCGTGCACTGCGTTGTGTTGTGCAGTTGGGCCGGCCCTTTAAGTTCCCGCCCTAGCCTGGAAATTCAAATATTGATTTTCCAATTTAGTTGAAATCCTATTATGTCCACTTATTCAAAAATCATTTCAGAGAGTTTCACTAAACCAAATGACATGATTCAAATTTTGTTAGAAAGATAATTAAAATATCTATCCAAGCCTGTTGGATTTAAATCAATTGGAGTTAGGGTTAAACTATAGTAAAAATAACAAGACAAAGACTTTTGCAACTTCAAACATTTTTCAAAAATCAACCATAATAGCTTTTGAGTTGATTCCAACTCTCAAAAATCACATTTGACATCTATCTGAATGTGTAAAAACATTTAGGTGTGCGTGCATTGACATTGGACTAGTACCAAAAGGATGCTATTAGGGTATTTCTAGTCACTTTAAATTTATTAAATAGTAATCTCAAACTTTCTAAAATGT
Source organism: Avena eriantha (assembly GCA_910589775.1). Classification (NCBI taxonomy): domain Eukaryota; kingdom Viridiplantae; phylum Streptophyta; class Magnoliopsida; order Poales; family Poaceae; genus Avena; species Avena eriantha. Next base: position 389,348,523 of record OU342742.1, read on the forward strand.
GACCAACACTTTAAATCACATTCCCATGTATTAAAATATGAGGTGATGACATGTGTCCACATGATCCCATATTCTATTTTGAGAATATTAAATCTTAATTAGTTACTATGAGTAGAAATTACTTTTCTAAAATAAAAGGAATAAAACTAGTTTCTTATTTCATGTGATGTTTGTGATGATGCTAGATCATCCAATGTGAGCCTTAGTGTGCTAAATAGACTTAGTTAAGTATTGTTTGGTGACTGTGTACCCCATATTTTATTTATAGACGATAGTACCGACCAAGTCTACAAGGAGGAGTTCTACCCCGAAGAAGACGAAGAAAACTACAATCACTTCACCAATCAAGGCAAGCCATCATTAACAATGCAAGCTAATACTTGCAAGCTTGAGAACTTAAGCAAAACGCATTAGGCATGCTTTGGTTATATACTTTGATTTATACCCATCCCAAGTTTAACTTGCAAGCTTCACTCTCTTAGTTTACCAAAGTTCTTTACTTTTAGTATAGATAGCATAAAGAGTATAAAATTTGGCATATCTAGTTGCACTTAGATGTCATTCTATGGCATGAGATTGAAGATTAGCACCCCTCATTAGTGAGCACTCTTAACCTTAGTGGCTAGTGCTAAGTATAAAACTTGATCACTCTAGATGGGAATACTTGGTGAAAATGATTATGAAAACCTTGGAATGATGCTTCATTCTATTGAGATGTTTTGACATGCGTTCAGAAACACAATGGTTGGATGATGAAAATGTTGAGGCATGGGCCTTACCCCTTTATAAAAACTGATGGTTGGGTTCGAATGCGATACCATTCCAATTTTACCGTACAACCACAATACCTGAATTGGGTAGGGCTTAGCCGAAAGTTTATATGCATTAGTATGGGTTCCCTCGCAGGAGAGGTTTGATATGAGGCTACCTCTTGATGTGTGTCCACCTATGCAGTGCCCAGGATGGCAGATGGCCATGGCTGGGAGGCCAAGCTCATAGGGGAGGTGCCTATACTAGAGTGTGTAATTGAAAGGTTATGATTGATTATCCGCATACTAAGTATGATGATTCAGGGTTATCCATGACGGATGTATCGAATTTTGTGGTGAAAGTGTACCACCTCTACAGAGTGTCAAACTATTCGAATAGCCGCGTCTGTGATCATGGACAGTTGGAGTGGCCATACTATTCCGTCGTCAGATGTTTTCAAAATGACTGGTGAAATGAATTATGACTTTGACTTGACCACAACATGGTTGCGACTATGAAAACTAAGTTCCCACTTAGGTGATTTTAGAACATTAAATTAGCTTTCTTTACTTCTGAACTCAGCCAAAGATAAATATATCTTTTGCAAATAAACCTAGAGCTTAGTATTCCTACTAGAACTACCTTACTTATTAGTGATAGTTTGCAAGTACTTAAAGTGTACTCATGGCTTTGTCCCTGGCTATTCCCGTGGCCAGACTATGAGGAGAACTATCAGGAAGATGGACAGCAGGACAGCTACGACAACTAGGATCATCTCCCATCGCCAGCATTGCATGTGACCCTGAAGATGGAGCCCACTACTACGCTTATTATTCCGCTGCTTGTTTGTATTAAGACTGGATCATGAGATCCTTCATTTGTGTAAAACCTTATTATGGTTTGTAATGGATGATGTACTGTGATATCCAATATGTTATGTCTCGCAAAAATGGTAATATTGGGATTGTGATGTATGACATAACAGGTATCTGGGATGAAAAATCCGGGTGTTGACAAGTTGGTATCAGAGCCATCCTGACCATAGGAGACCCTAGTTAGAATGGACGTCCGAACAAAAACTTAGTTTCAAAACCAAAGAAGTGAGTATTTATGAAAACCTATTCCCACTCTTATCCTTAATTTTTCAAAAAAATCATGTTCCTCAAAATTCTTACATTCCTACATAAAATTTGACACACTTGATCACCTCCCTAACTTACTCATCCTACATTCTTATAGATGGAAGTTCAGTCTTGCAAGTTCTACCAATTGGGAAACAGAGGCCAACTGATCTTTGAGAGGGATCTCGATGCATTATCGGAGTATCTTGAGCACCCACATTCAGAATTCTTCGGAGCTCAACTCAACGATCACCCAGGAGGAGATCTAAAGTGGCTGATAGTTGCAGATCTCCGAGGCAAGATGGAAGCACCCCTTTTTGAGAAGATTCAATTCACCGTGCGGGAGAACAACTGGCTAGATGGATTAGCTAGGGCAATGCATGAAGCTCTCGACCGTCTTTGCGGACAAAACATCAACTTGATCCAGGGAACTTGCTTTGCGCACTTCGCAAGGCGTGATTCTATGGGAATGCCATTGGAGATGCCAAGTCACCCGGAGATGAAGCGCCAGGTGGAAAACCTTGACTACCTGCTGTATGATAGGCAGAAGGAATTGGACAATGCTCGAGCCTATGCCAACCACAACCTTGCCATTGCCGCCCAAAAGGACCAGACTCTCGCCATGCTCGTCAAGGACCGCAAATCACTTCGTCATCAATGCGAGAAGAAGGATCGCACCATCGCTTTTCTTTGCAAGAAGGTGGCCGACCTCGAGAAGACCATCCATGAGTAGGAAATCCAACTGGAAGCGAAGGAAGAGGAAGAAGGTGAAGACACCCAGGGAGATCTTCACTCGTACCTCAGTGATGACAATGACTACCTGGAGGATGATGCCATGTAATTCTACACCGATGATGATGATTCCGACTTCATTGATGATGAGTAGATGCACTTGATCACTACCGTAGGAATTAATTGTGTCAGTCCCACTGTATCGTAGTTTCACAGAATGGTTCTTAAAACCATATGTTTTTCATTTGTGTGTGGTGTGTGTTTGTATGGTGTGCCTTAAATGAATGAATGAGAAGAATAAGTTAGTTTACAAAACCTGAGTCAAACTCAAAGTTTATAGCTTTTGAAAACAAAACCATGAAACTTAGAAATTTCCCTCTTATCTCATTATCTATCTCAATCTTCAGATGACTCGTGGAAACCCCGGAGGAAGCAGCTCATCGCAGGACCCAATGCCACAGATTCTTCAGATGTTAGTTTCTGACCGTGAAGCTAGTAGAGCAGAATGCCAAGCCAACCTAGCCACCCTGCAACAGATAGCTCAGATGGCCCACAATAATCAAGGCCATGGAAATCAGGATCACCATGGATCCAAACTCAAAAATTTCAGAATACAAATCCCCCTATCTTTAGTAAGACTGAAGACCCTTTAGATGCTCATGATTGGTTGCAAACCATGGAAAACAACCTGGAGGTCGCGGGAGTTGACGCCAACGAGAAGGTACTGTTTGCCACCCACTACCTAGCAGGAGATGCTAGAGCCTGGTGAACTAGCACCCGTACCATGAACCATGGTTAGGTGATGATGTGGGAAGCTTTCAAGATCAAGTTCAGCCGCACCCATGTGCCGCAAGTTTTAGTCACCCGGATGAGAGATGAGTTCAGAGAACTGAAGCAAGGGAGGATGATAGTAGTCAAGTACCGTGACAAATTTTTGTCGCTAGCTAGATATGCCCCTGATGAGATCAACACTGAAGCCAAGAAGAAGGAAAGGTTCCTGAACGGATTGCATGATGAGATGCAAACGGTGTTAGTCAACATCCGTTTTGAAGACCTAGAAGAGCTTGTAGATTCCGCCATCCAGATGGAAGGGAAGATCAACCAAGCCAATGACAACCGCAAGCGCAGAATGATGCATCAGAGTGGCTCCAACCATGCCCAGAAGTATCACCCCAACCCGTCTGCAGGATATGCCCGAGAAACAATAGACCCCCGATGAACCGTCCAAGCTACCCCAATCGTAGCGGAGGAAACTTGAAGTCTGGAGGAAATCACAACAACACCGGCAACTCCAACAACTTCAACCGTGCACTGCCCAACTCCAACAACAACAACAATACTGCCCCAAGGACTGGAAGCAATGTTGTGCCTGTTGCAGCCAAAAACAAGTCCCAGATCACTTGCTTTGAATGTGGAGTCAAGAGTCACTACTCCAACGAGTGTCCCAAGAAGCTTGCAGCCACCACCAATGTGAATGCACTAGCTCAGCAACAGCGTCGTGTTTAGCCTGGAAGAAGATTTTCCCCAGGGAACTCGCTCAACCGCAACAGCCGGTTGTTCCACATGAACGCTGAAGAAGCCCAGGAAGCACCAGATGTTGTGCTGGGTATGTTTTCTGTTAACTCATTATTAGCAAGAGTGTTGTTTGATTCTGGAGCATCGCACTCGTTTGTTACCGAAGAATTTGCATGCACTAGTAAGATTCAACCCACCAAATTGAAGCATGTTATGATAGTTCAAATACCTGGTTCAACCACCAAAGCTAGAAAAATTTGCAAGGTTGTACCTATCAGAATCAATGGGATATATTTTTATGCCAATCTAATAGTACTTGGAACCAAAGGTTTGGAAGTAGTACTAGGAATCGATTGGATGTCAAAACATAAAGGATTGATTGACTGTGCCAAGAAAGCCATAACCATGACCAGTAGCTCTGGAGTATCAGTAGAGCATGTATCTGAGACCTTGCCCCGTCAATTCAAGTGCAACAAGAGTCTAGCCCAACCAACCCTAGACCAAGTCCGAGTAGTCTGCGAATACCCCGATGTATTCCCAGATGAATTGCACGGTATTCCCTCGGATCGGGATATCGAGTTCATCATTGAACTAATTCCTGGAACTGGACCCATAGCTCAGAGACCCTATAGCATCAACCCCTCTGAACTAATGGAGCTGAAGAAGCAACTTGATGCTATGCTCGTGAAAGGTTTGATTCAACCAAGCGCATCGCCATGGAGATTGCCTGTTTTGTTTGTCGACAAGAAATATGGAGGTAACCGTTTGTGCACGGATTACCGGAAGCTGAATGATGTCACCATCAAGAACAAGTACCTACTGCCCAAGATAGAGGATATGTTTGATCAGTTGACTGGTGCTAGAGTGTTTTCTAAGATTGATCTTAGGACGGTTTATCATCAACTCAAGATTCGTGCAATGGATATTCCCAAGACCACCTTTACCACCAGATATGGATTGTATGAGTATACGGTCATGTCTTTTGGATTAACCAATGCCCCCACTTATTTCATGAATCTCATGAATAAGATCTTTATGAATTTCTTGGATAAGTTTGTCGTTGTTTTTATCGACGATATTCTAATCTATTCAAAGTCAGAAGGAGACCATGAGCTACATCTGAGAACCATCCTTGAAACCCTTATAGAACATTAGTTGTATGCCAAGTTTAGAAAATGTGAGTTTTGGTTGAAGGAAGTAGGATTCCTAGGACATATTGTGTCGGCAGGAGGAGTCGCTGTCGATCCCACCAAGATCAGAGATGTTGAAGCATGGAAAGCCCCAACCACCCAAAATCAAGTCCGTGCATTTCTCGGATTAGCGGGATATTACCGCAAGTTTGTTGAAGTATTTTTGAGCATCGCAAGACCGATGACCCAACTATTGAAGAAAGATAAGAAGTTTGAATGGACCAACAAATGTGAAGCAAGTTTTCAAGAGCTCAAGAAGAGATTGATTTCAGCCCCAATCTTGATTATGCTAGATATCAAGAAGCCTTTTGATGTGTATTGTGATGCAACCAAGATTGGTCTCGGATGTGTGTTGATGCAAGAAGGAAAAGTCATAGCATATTTGTCCTGACAACTAAAGCAACATGAGCAAAACTACCCTACCCATGATCTCGAACTAGAAGCCGTAGTTTTGGCATTGAAGACATGGCATCATTACCTTATGGGTAACCGCTGTTAGATTTATTAGGATCACAAGAGCTTGAAGTATATTTTCACCCAGAAGGAGCTGAATATGAGGTAGAGGAGATGGATAGAGTTAATCAAGGATTATGACCTTGACATTCACTATCACCCTAGCAAAGCCAACGTGGTAGCATATGCTCTTAGCAGGTTGCCGTGTAGATTAAACACCATGATCAAAGAAGCTCAACCAGGTTTGCATGAAGAGTTGGAGCAGTTTAGAATGGAGCTAGTTAGCAAAGGATTTTTAGATAGCCTAGAACTTTAACCCACTTTGATTAGTCAGATCAAGGAAGCCCTGGAAGGAAATGCAAGTATCGACGGAATCAAGCGTCGTATCAGTACAGGAAAGGTACCCGGATTCACCGAAGATGAAGAAGGAGTTTTGTGGTACAAAGGACGTATCTACGTGCCAGCAGATTCCGAGCTAAAATAAGTTATCTTGCAAGAATCTCATGATACTCTTTATTCTATCCATCCCGAAGGAACGAAGATGTATCAGGATTTGAAAGAGCAATTTTGGTGGCACAAGATGAAGAGAGAAATCAGAAGCTACATCGCCAAGTGTGATATTTGTCAAAGATTCAAAGAGGAACATCAGAGACCCGCAGGACTGTTGCAACCATTGCAGATTCCGGAATGGAAGTGGGATTCTGTCGGAATGGATTTTATCACCGGTTTGCCTACTTCTAGTAGGGGAAATGACTCTATTTGGGTCATAGTTGATAGACTGTCCAAGGTAGCCCATTTTATACCTGTCAAGACAACCTACCGGAGTTCGAAGCTAGCAGAGTTGTACATTGCTAGAATCATTAGTTTGCATAGAACCCCTAAGACCATAGTATCGGATCGAGGAACCCAATTTACCTCAAGATTTTGGCAGAAAGTCCAAGAAGGATTGGGAACCAAGCTGAATTTCAGCATAGCTTATCACCCGCAAACCGATGGAATAACTAAAAGAGTCCATCAAATTTTAGAAGATATGTTGAGAGCTTGTGTTCTAGAGTATGGATTAAAATGGGAAGATTGTCTGCCTTTCGCAGAATTCTTATACAACAACAGTTATCAAGCCAGTTTGCAAATGGCCCCATTTGAGTTCTTATATGGAAGGAAGTGTCGTACCCCCTTGAATTGGTCGCAAGTAGGAGAGAGTCAGATTTTCGGACCCGACATCCTATGAGAAGCTGAAGAGAAAGTTCACAAAGTCCATGAGCACCTCAAGACCGCCCAATCCAGGCAGAAGAGTTATGCTGACAAGAGACGTAGAGACCTGACCTTTAATGTCAGAGATTTTGTGTATCTCAAAGTGTCACCTTTGAAGGGAATGCAACGTTTTCAACTGAAAGGAAAGTTAGCCCCCAGATATATCAGACCCTTCAAGATTCTGAATCGCTGAGGAGAAGTATCTTATCAACTGGAACTGCCCGAGGAGATGTCAGCCATCCATGATGTGTTCCATATCTCGTTACTTTGCAAATGCCTAGAAGTTCCGGAAAAGACCGAAGTTTTCAGGAACATCAATCACCAAGCCATAGATATCAACAAGGATTTGACGTATCGTGAAGTGCCCATCTGTATCTTGGAAGAAGCCTTCAGAACCACCAGGACCCGGAGTATCAAGTTTCTCAAGATCAATGGAGCAACCATACTTAGGAAGAAGCTACCTGAGAGCAAGAAGATTACATTAGGACTAAGTTCCCCAATCTCTTTAGTTCCTAGTTTTTCTTAAATCTCGGGATGAGATTTTGTTTAAGGAGGGAAGGTTTATAACATCCCAAAACTTTAATCAAGGTTATCAAGATCTAATCACCCAATGTAGGGTTAACAAAAACTTTTATTAAGAAAATGAAGGGAATGCATGTGTGTTTTGAATTAGTGTAGAATTGAGTGTTTATGCCATGCTTGATTGTTCTAAATGTTGTGAAATGTTTTAAAGGTGAGTGCCACATCATCTATACCTTTTTACAAACAAAATCCAAAAAAAGAAATCAAATAAGAATAAATAAAGCAAATGGTCATTTTGATCATTTTAAACCACTAGGTCACTTTAGGTGTTCCTAGAAGAAGATTTCCAACATAAACAATTCTACTTGTTTTCACCCCTTGCTAGGCCAAGTAAAAGTGTATCAAGGCCCACTTTACAAACTTACAAAAACATCTAGCAAATCATTTAAAGGACAATAGAAAATTGAATCAAGTGTATGTGTTAAGATCACACTTTTTCAAAAGCCCATCAAATGAATTCACCTTGACCTATCCAAGCAAACCTAGTCTCTCAAGCTTAATCTAAGATCACTCAAAAAATTTGAATCAAAAATGCAAAAGTAAATTTCATCGACCAATTGACCTCCCCTTAACTCCTTTGGTCCCCTCTGAGTCTAACCCAGCCCAGACCAGCACCCCCCTCCACCATTTGCACAGTGGAGCACCGCCGGTTTGTGGTCATCGTCGGCCGACCACAGCCAGCTCGCAGCAGACAGCCTCGCGCCCATCCAGCATGTCCACCATCCTCGCCGCACTCTACCGCCACCCCCTATCCAGGCCATAGCCCCAGCCGAGTTGTGGACCACCCTAGTTGTGTCGCGCACCGCCTCTTTGTGCCGTGTCCAGAGCACGCCAGTGCACCGTGCTCGACCAGCCCTGCCAGCTTGCGCCTTGCCCTCACTGCGCACGCGCAGACTCACCATGATCACCCCACCCCGGCAGACACCCCCATTCGCCACCGCGCGACCCGCAACTACCACACGTCGCCGCAAACACCACTGCCTCTGCTCAGAGCGCCGCACGCGCCAGACCAAACCAAGTCGCCCACACCACGCCATTAAGTCCGTGAGAACCACCAGGGAGCACCGCACCGTCGTACGCCCTAGCCCATGCCGTTAGCTGCCTGTAGCGACGCCACTGTCGAGCTGACCGCCGCACCGCTCGGTCCCCTCGTCGAGCTATAAAAGGAGGCCAGCCCAACCTCCATTCCTCACACCATTCGACTCCCCACTCCTCACTGACCTTCCCCACCTCTTCCCAGAGCAAGGCGAGCACCACCGTGCCAGAATTGCACCGGAGTCCGCCGCTGCTGGAGGAGAAGGGCACCGATGATTCCGACCACCCCAAGCTCTACCGTGACCACGTCTCGCCTCGCCGTCGTCTACCACGTCATTTGCCCCTGTCGCTGACCCTAGATGGAGCCCATGTGAGCCCCACGAGACCCCCACCATCGCGCTAGGTCACATTCCTCGCCGGAGCTGTTCGTCATCGACGATGACGCTCGGCCGTTGGATTAGAATAGGATTACACAGTCCAGATTCACTGATACCGTTTTGCGTTAGTGAGTTGCTGACCAGTGGACCCCCTCTGTCAGCCGCACGCTGCACTATGCTGTGCAGTTGGGCCAGCCCGTTTAAGTTCCCGCCCAGGCCTGGAAATTCAAATATTGATTTTCCAATTTAGTTGAAATCCTATTATGTCCACTTATTCAAAAATCAATTCAGAGAGTTTTACTGAACCAAATGACATGACTAAATTTTTTTTAGAAAGATAATTAAAATATCTATCCAACCCCGTTGGATTGAAATCAATTGGAGTTAGGGTTAATCTATAGTAAAAATAACAAGACAGAGACTTTTGCAACTTCAAACATTTTTCAAAAATCAACCATAATAGCTTTTGAGTAGATTCCAACTCTCAAAAATCACATTTGACAATATCATTATGAATGTGTAAAAACATTTAGGTGTGAATGTAGTGAAATTGGACTAGTGCCAAAAGGATGCTATTAGGGCATTTCTAGTCACTTTAAATTTATTAAATAGTAATCTCAAACTTTATAAAATGTGACCAACACTTTAAATCACATTCCCATGTATTAGAATATATGGTGATGACATGTGTACACATGATCCCATATTGCATTTGGAGAATATTAAATCTTAATTAATTTCAATGAGTAGAAATTACTTTTCTAAAATAAAAGGAATAAAACTAGTTTCTTATTTCATGTGATGTTTGTGATGATGTTAGATCATCCAGTGTGAGCCTTAGTGTGCTAAATAGACTTAGTTAAGTATTGTTTGGTGATTGTGTACCCCGTATTTTATTTATAGACGATAGTGCCGACCACGTCTATGAGGAGGAGGAGTTCTACCCTGAAGAAGATGAAGAAAACTTCAATCACTACATCAATCAAGGCAAGCCATCATTAACAATGCAAGCTAATACTTGCAAGCTTGAGAAATTAATAAAAATGCATTAGGCATGCTTTGGTTATATACTTTGATTTATACCCATCCCAAGTTTTACTTGCAAGCTTTACTCTCTTACTTTACCAAAGTTCTTTACTTTTAGTATAGGTAGCATAAAGAGTATAAAATTTGGCCTATCTAGTTGCACTTAGATGTCATTCTATGGCATGAGATTGAAGATTAACACCCCTCATTAGTGATCACTCTTAATCTTAGTGCAAAGTGCTAAGTATAAAACTTGATCACTCTAGATGGGAATATTTGGTGAAAATGATTATGAAAACCTTGGAATGATGCTTCATTCTATTGAGATGTTTTGACATGCGTTGAAAACACAATGGTTTGATGATGAAAATGTTGAGGCATGAGCCTTAGCCCTTTATAAAAACTGATGGTTGGGTTCGGATGTGATACCATTCCAATTTTACCGTACAACCACAATACCTGAATTGGGTAGGGCTTAGCTGGAAGTTTATATGCATTAGTATGGGTTCCCTCGCGAGAGAGGTTTGAGCTGAGGCTACCTCTTGATGTGTGTCCATCTATGTAGTGCCTAGGATGGTAGATGGCCATGGCTGGGAGGCCAAGCTCATAGGGGAGGTGCCTATACTAGAGTGTGTAAATGAAAGACTATGATTGATTATCCGCATAGTAAGTATGATGATTCAGGGTTATCCCTGACGGATGTATCGAATTTTGTGGTGAAAGTATACCACCTCTACATAGTGTCAAACTATTCGAATAGCCACGTCAGTGGTCATGGACAGTTGGAGTGGCCATACTGTTCTGTCGTCAGATGTTTTCAAAATGACTGGTGAAATGAATTATGACTTTGACTTGACCACGACATGGTTGTGACTATGAAAACTAAGTTCCCACTTAGGTGATTTTAGAACATTAAGTTAGCTTTCTTTACTTCTGAACTCAACTTAAGATAAATATAGCTTTTGCAAATAAACCTAGAGCTTAGTATTCCTACTAGAACTACCTTACTTGCTAGTGATAGTTTGCGAGTACTTAAAGAGTACTCATGGCTTTGTCCCTGGCTATTCCCGTGGCCAGACTATGAGGAGGACTATCAGGAAGATGGACAGTAGGACGACTACGACAACTAGGATCATCTCCCATCGTCGGCATTGCCTATGACCCTGAAGATGGAGCCCACTACTACGCTTATTATTCTGCTGCTTGTTTGTATTAACACTGGATCATGAGATCCTTTATTTGTGTAAAACCTTATTATGGTTTGTAATGGATGATGTAATGTGATATCCAATCTGTTATGTCTCGCAAAAAAAGTAATTCTGGGATTGCGATGTATGGCATAACAGGCATCTGGGATTAAAAATTCGGGTGTTGACATATGATGTTATAACAATTTAAAAATAATGACTTTGATTGTATTACTATACTTTGGATGAATGGTCATCACATCATTGCACTAATGCCGTGACCTCGTTATTAATAACATCCAATGTCCATGATCAGGAAACCTTGATCATCTTAGCAATCAACAAGCTAGTTTATAAGAGAGGCATACCTAGGAACTCTTTATTTGTTTATTAAACACACATGTATTAACATTTCCAATCAATACAATTATAGCATGTAAAATAAACATATATGATATACTTGGAATACGATGATAACAACTTTATTATTGCCTCTCAGGGCATATTCCCTTCAAAAACGACATCCATCTAGTCATATATAGTGATTACACGAACCAAATTCACTACTCCACGATCAATCATCATGAGTGGTGGCGCAGCTCAAGTGGCGAGCATCGTATGGGCATCATACTCATGCTTTACATTTAGGTTCATGCTCTGAGTCCATGGTTGTACATGCTAGGCTCGCCAAGTAAGAACCTTAGTACTCGTGTGTGTAAAACTGTCTTACACCAATTGTATGTGAACGTAGAGTCTATCACACCCGATCATCACGTGGTTGTTCAAAACGATGAACTTTCTTTATGGTGCATACTAAGAAAGAACATATTATTATCTTGATATTTAGTAGGAGGGATCATCTTATAATGCTACCGCCAAGTTCTAAGCTAGACATAAGCATAAATAAGATGCAAACAAACATCATATGTAAAAGTGATGTGATATGGTTCTTGCACTTGATCACTATAGCATCCCAATTTTCTAACAATTACAATGCTACTTGCCTAGTCTATATATTGCTACTTCCTACATATCATTATTATATTGCATTATATCATGCTCATGTCACCATGCCACCTTGCATTTGAGCATCATATAAAACCCTTCTATTTGGTTCTCATCCCATATGCATTATATTGTATCACATGTATTTTCCTATTGATATATATTGTATTTGATTCTTGATAAATTTCTTCATGCCCAAGTTGAGTTGGGGCATATATTTTCTTGACTCCACCACCTTTTCTTTGTCACCACCTTATAATTCCACCATCAAAACTATATATGAGCAATTTGCATTTCTTTTGGTATTATGTCTAGCTCATACATAATAAGATGGATTCACTTTGAAATCTACATGCTCCCATATATGATCTCTATTGTTTTCACAATATTAAGTATGTGGAGCCTCATGGCCACCTTTGCATGCCATGTGGGTAGATTCCCCTTTATTAAGCTTCCATAAGGTTTTTATTACTATATGCTCATGTATGATGCTATATTGGGTTACCAGTTGATATAGTGGGAAAATACACACTATTATGGTCATTTAGCCTCATATATGGGCATATGCTAATTATTTTCATATGATATGCAAGTTTGTTGTTTTGTGTAGGGTTCAATTCAAATTTTGAATGCATGCATGGGATATACGGCTACCTTGTCCTCTATTTGTTTTCACAACTAGTAGTGGTCAATTATAAATCATGCATGGCCCATGCAAGATCACCACCTTCCTCTTATTTGAGTTCTATTTAAACTTTATGGGCAAAGATTGTTTCATTTGAAGTCAAATAAGTGGGGCAAATCAACCATGCTTCACCAGCTCACTTCTATGGACATCCTTGTTCTTCTTAGGATTCATTGGATCATGTGGTGTTGGTTGGTAGCTTATATAAACAAGCTTGGTTTTAAATAAATGCAAACAAATTAAAAGAAACAAAGCAATCTATCTACCCTAGCCTTCTAGCTATCCTACAGCTCTTAGATGATCACCCCCTACCGTCCATTTTTGTTGCCTTGCTATGTTTCAAATATTCTGCCTCAGCAATTTGTTTGGATTTGGAAACAAACAAAAGAGAAAAACAAAAGAAATAAAAAACATAAAAGAATAAAAGGAAGAGAGAGGAGCCAAGCCTGGCCCAGCCCAGCCCAGCAGTGCAACAACAGAGCCCAGCCTAGCCCGGAGCCGCAGGCACCACCCTTCCTTCCTGGAACGATCGGAGCTTCTCCCCGGCCCATACCCCTTCACCACGTAAGACTCGATGCCGTCATGTTCATCTCCTCTGACACCGTTTTCCTCCTCTCTGAGATGTGCGGCAGGTGACCGTCGCTGTCGCATGTGCTGTCATCCTCGTCACCAGCGTGTGACACCCGCGTGGGCACGTACCCTTTTATCCCCAGGGCCGCAGCCGAAATACCCTAGCCCCGCTCCTCCCTCGTTCCGCAGCTTTGTTTTCCCCACCTACTACAGCTACCAAGTCCCATCTCTGAACCTCACTACCGCCCCGCCGCCATGGGCCACCTCAAGAGCATCTGAGCGCAGGAACGGAACCACCGCGGCCTCGTCTACTAACTCGTCACACGAGCTGTACCAGGAGTGCAAGGAATCGATGTAAAGGACTCCTTCCTTCCCCGACAAACCTCCAGCTCATCATCAACAAATTCCGGCGTCTGCGCGCATCCTCTTTTTCTCTATTGTCTGGACCACGCCGTTGATCCGCGCCGCGCGCCCGTGCTCTCTGCACGCACATCCAGTAGCAACAACACGCAGGCTCGCAGCTGTGCTGCACCCAGCCCGCCATGGAAATCCTCGCCGTGCACCTCGCCTTCACTGCAGACGCCGCGCCTCACCGTCACATCAGCTCGCCGTCGCCGTCCATCGTCTCTTTCAACCTCTTGGTGAGCTACTCCCCCCATCCCCTCTCTCCTTATTCCCTACCATCCTCTGTCGCCGTCCAGAGCCGCATCGCTCGCACATGCCGCGCGCATGGAATGCTTGCCGCACAGCAACAGCATCCGCGCGCGCATGCATTAGCAACTGCGCACGACAGCAGCACACTGCAGCCCCCTATTTTCCTCTCGTTTTCCACCGATGCAGTCCTCCAACGACGCAACTCTTCACACAAGAACAATCTAGGTACGTATATCTCTCCAACGCACCCAACCACGCCCGAATCCGAGCAGTGTAGCTCTTGTTTTCTTCCACCAAAGTTCGAGCAAAATCTGTTCACCGCGTTTCAGTTTCGACAGTCGAAAACCTCTCTGTTCATCGCATGCTCCCATCCTCCATGGTCCATATCCGGTGATACCTTCTGAACGAAAGTTGTAGCCCTTTATCACCTCTTAAACTTTTCTTATTGTGGCATTGCTAAATTTCTCACCGTTTGCTCGCCAGCTTCCTCTAAAAATCGATGTAGCTAGCCTATTCGCGAGAAGATCACTTTCGTCAGTAACAGCAACCTCCGGAACATTTTGCAAAAACAACCACGCGTGTTGCTCAAGCTCAACCGCAGCCCCACCTGTGCCACGTGTCTACCCAGCACGGGCCACACACGTAGTGGGCCTGTAGCCTCCCTGACCCCACTAGTCAGTGGGCGCGGTTAGAACAAACGTGATTACGAAAATTTCCAGCAATTTCTAATAAAAATATAAATCCCAGAAATTGACATAACTAATTTAATTCATATATTTTTATATAATTTGGATTTACAAAACTTTCAAAATGAAATATGAATCGAATTTCAATTCGAATTCAAACCTATTTTCAAATTTGACCAGATTTGACTTCATCTAGTCAAACCCTGGACTTTGACCTAATTTAAATTGTTTTGCATTTAATAATAAATTTTAAATTCAAATAATACAAATAATATATGTTTTCTGATAAAAAATGCCAGGAATTCAAATATGCCATCCAAAATAAATTTTTAGCAATTTAAAATTTCGATATTATTTGAATGCCAATAAATGCCTTTTCTTAATAAATTTATAACTTTAATTCCTTAATTCCAAATTCAACAAATAATATATCTAAATCGATCTGCGCGACAAGCCTGTTATGATTATGCATTCCATGATATCAATTGAAGCATGTATCGTATAAATAATAAATATTCAGAACTGTTTATGGGAATGAAACATGCCTAAATATATAATTAAAGCGCTTTATTATTGTTTTCACACCTCACCCATGTCATGCTATGTTATACAATGTAATTGTGCATCATTCCATCATGAAATACCTTGTTTGCTTGATGCATTTATTCATATGATTGATCACTTTATTTTTTATACCCTTTATGCATTTGGGTTTTATTTCGAGCAGACACCGAGCAAGGGAACTACTAAGAGAACCCAGAGTACTACCCGGATCCCGGTTACACCACTACTCATCCGATAGACAATCAATTCCCCATGCTTGCATACATGTAACACATATGCTTCTATCTTATTCTTGCATCATGGAGTCGCGATTGCATTAAATTGAATCTCAAGTACTACATAGCCTTTACTTTTAAACCCCACCGAAGCTTCCATCCTCAATCCTATGAGCCGTTACTATAGGATTTTTTGAGCCATGCGAGTTGTAGAATTACATGTGTAGGGTCTGTGTGAGTATGTGAATAATGAGGTACCTAAACAACTTACCCTGTGTCGTAATGGGATAACTAAAGAAACAGGCACCGATGGGCAATAGCTATTATTTGGTTCTTCAACGCTCACTTGTGTTCCGTAGGACCCCGAGTACTTGATACATGTTCCTTGACTATTCACACTATCCACATTCAGAAGACTCTATGGACCCCCTTCGCCTGAGCTTGATTCACACTTTATATCTTGGGGCCACAAACTTGTTTGGGGCTTTATACTATCTTGTACTTATGTCATGCTTTACTGCTTTCTTTACGACTGTGCATGGAGTGCCTGTATTGTTTAGCAATGCAGAATGTTTTCGTGGTATCGACAAGCCCAGTCACACTTTCGGGTTCATAGTCGTTTACATCCATTGTCGCAAACCCTAGGTCCGTCTCGGAGCCGACCAACTTCCTTGTCGGTAGATTATTGGGGTGACCCGCTAAAATAATTTATGAATCATGTGAATGCATTGTCGTGAGGCCTCGTTGCTTTTTATTTGATTTTTCCTGAGGTTGATCGTGTGTGTGTTGCTATTTTTTCACCCTTGCTGGGTAAATATTTCTGAAAGTCGTGTACACGGTTATGGATGACTTGGAGCATAGTTTTTCGATCATAGACAAACATACCTAAAGTACCGCCTTTAATTTAACTAAGACATGACTAGTAAATAGTGTAACACTCGTGGAATGGTTAATAAAATTGCCAACAGATGGGATGTTCTTCCGCATGCTCGTCGGTAAGAGAGAAGGAGGGTGAGCGATGTTTATTTATATTACTTACATAACCGTTGTTACTAATTGACAAGTGTTTGTCCATCTCTAGTTGGACGGATGTGTAGTGTGTTTCTATAGAACTGTTTAGCTAGTATCTTTTGCTGCAATTGCGTCACCCCTAGGTTGTTCCTTTAGATGCATTAAGACTTGTTGCGTACCCCTATGGTATCACACGATAAAAATTTGGTTCAGATGGATAGGTATACTCTCTCAAGAAGGTTACTGGGTCGAAGAGACCGATGATGGTGGCAATGACTGTCAGGTGTAGAGATTCCGAAGATGCCATCTCCATGAGATCTGTGGGCGTGATGTGCTTATTTTTAGGGCATCTTATGCCAATTTGCTTCTTGTCCTTACTTGGATCTTGTTTTCCGCTTCCGTTTGATACTCTGATGTATGATGTATGTGGATGTATCCTAAACTATTATCTTTATCTAGGATATTAGGATCTTGCCATATGGCGTTGAATATTTCTATTTCTATTGTTTTTAGATGATGCGGCTCTGGTGTACTATTGTATATCGCTGACATACACACTCATTTGTGTATGTTTTTGATCGCTTTACTTGTCTACTACGCCGCTCGCTCTTGTCCCGATGTTCTTGAAAGTGGGTAGGGTGGTTGGCCGGTACCGTGCCCTGCTCCGCTTCTACAGGCCTACACGTGGGTGGCCTTGGGCCTCCGTGGTAGAATCCCTTATCCACTTTTGGGTTCATCTAGGCTTTTGCTTAGAGCGTAGGGTTCGAGGTATTATAGTCACTATCTTGTGCATCATGGTATGATCTCTATCATTCCATTTGTGTGGCGCCAAGGTCTATGGAACTCCCACTTTGTTATAATTCCCGACAATATCTTATCATACTAAAATTATAAGATTTACCACATCATGACACATGCCTAGCAAAAATAAAACTAGACGCTTCTAATTTATATTTTGCATATTTTACGTGGCTTTGGTCTTTCGAAGATATAATCGATCTTACCTATGAACAAGAAACCATAACAATGATAATCAAATTATTGGCAACACGTTGTAAATAATATATTAACTATAGTGGGAGAGACAGACACCTGCTAGCCACTTATGCAAAACTAGTTGCATGTCAAGCGTGGAACATGTCTCATGTATGATGACATGTAAAGATTGTCCGGGCCGCTTGATGTAGCCCAACATATGGCAACCACCTTTAGTCCACATCATGCCACGCTAATCATCACTCCAAAGGTGAACTCCTTCCATGCTTTGCCTTTTGTTGGTTATTGTGCGAATGGAATCCTACTTGAGACAAATGCCCATGATGTGACTAGGTCCAAGAACATGATGCCAAGGAGATGCAGCAAGGATGGCTCTGGAGCCAAGACACCCAAGCAAGAGGCCTAGAAGAGAAGACGCAAGAAGCTGCTGAAGCAGGACCGGAGTCTCCGGTCTACCACACCGGAGTCTCCGGCCCGGTCACTGGACCGAGCCCCGAACCTGCGCCTGGGACAGTCTGAGACCCCCTCCAGAGGCGACACCAGAGACATACCAGAGTCTCTGGCCTACACTGGAGTCTCCAGACCGAGCATCGTGGGCCTACGCACCTTAAGCTGGGCTTGGCCCATGTAACGTCCTAAACTTCCTGCTTATGCCTGTTTTACCCCTAGCTCGTGGCTGGCCTATATATATGCCCCCACCCCTTCCTTGAAACCCTAGAGATGATGATGAATTGAGGCATGTGCCAAACCCTAGATGGGAACCCCCTCTCATTAGTAGATCTATGAGTTGTACAAGGCCTTGGAGTCGGTGCCCTTCTCCAAGTTGTCAAGACCCTCCTCAAGTGTTTGGTATCTCCCTATCAAGGATTCTAGTAGTGCTTGGTCTCTCCCCTTTGGGATTCTACTTGGTTGCTACTCTCTCCTTGATTTGGATTCTACCGTCCGCTTGCC
Organism: Avena eriantha; assembly: GCA_910589775.1. Classification (NCBI taxonomy): domain Eukaryota; kingdom Viridiplantae; phylum Streptophyta; class Magnoliopsida; order Poales; family Poaceae; genus Avena; species Avena eriantha. Next base: position 389,367,079 of record OU342742.1, read on the forward strand.
GATCTCTCCTTTGGTGATTCTACCGCAAGGTCTCTCGTCGAGGATTCTATTGGATTGGTTATTCGAACCAACGGGAGCAAATCGAATTGGGTGTGATTTGGCGTGTGTTTGTATCTTTACCTTGCATTAGAGTTGTGTTCATCGTGTTTTCCCTCACCTCCGCCTCAAATCCGTGAAAATTGGGCCACTCCAAGGGTAAGTCCACAAGGAGACCCATAACAACTGGTATCAGCAGCTTTTGGTTACCACGGATTTGACTTCGCCCTTCGATTTCCACCATGTAACACCCCGTCCACTCCTGGGCCCGGGGGGTGTCACTCCTGGAAGCTTAATAGGATATCTAGACTGGCCCCACAGACCAACACTAGTCTTTTCTACGCACTTTGTCCTCACTCGTGCGTACCCGGTTACCCACTTCCCGGTCGGTCACCCATCCTAGAATTGCTCTAGGCCAAGCACGCTTAACCTTAGAGTTCTTTTCGAATGAGCTTCTGGAAAAGAAGTTGCAACTTGTTGATATGGGTATCATATCAATCCTATTAAGCCATGTGCCTGGATATCACACACCATAAACTGAAAAATACCAAAAATATAGCCCCAAATTGCTTTTGGATCGATCTCTCGTTTTGGTGAGTTGATTGTGGTTTTAGTCCAATAGAAACTTTCTTTGGAGTTGGTCTACTTGTGCCCTGCGTTTCCTAGCCCAATTTGGTCGAAATTTTCTGGATTTGAGGGTTCAAGGGCCAAATTTCCGCTCAAGAACACGAGCTGTTCGTCGTGCAGACTCCAGACCGGAGTTTCCGGACCACAATACCGGAGTCTCCGGCCCTGACAAAAATTTTGACCCCCTTTTCCTTTTTCGACTGATTTCCTTTTGACGTTTGTGTTTCGTGTGCGTATCTGTCAACTAACAAAAGCTTCCGCAACGCCTCGCACTCGACATCGACACCACGGAACTCGAACCATCCCTCCACCAACGGTTGCAAGTGCGACATCACCACAAGGTATAACTTGCACCACCCTTGTTAACCCCTTCTTCCTTTGTGTGTTACCTAACCTATCGAGAGTAGCTCATCTTGTGTTTGCCGAAGCATTGTGCACTTGCTCTTGCATAAGTCATAGTGTAGAGGCAATAGCAAAAACTTGACTCCATAGCATAGCAAAGAAAGACGTACAAAAAAAGCTTATAAGCAAAAGAAAAAGAGAAAGATACCAATACAAAAGAGAGTCCAAAGATTCTAAGCAAAAGTGCGAGCAAGAGCAAGGCAAGCGTACAAATCCGTTGCTTCTCCATCTTTTGGCAACGGGCTACGGTCTCTCCTAGTGTTGGCATGACACCGAGCATTAGTCTTTGCTAGGACCAATTTTGTTCGTTTCTCATTTTCATAGTCGTGTTAGCCACATTAATCTCCACCGTGTGTGTATAGTCGTAGGTTCTCGTCACCCTTTTGACCTTTTCCTTTGACTTTGTTTTTGTTGGATTTTACCCACTTTTGCCAATAACCTTTTCGTTTGGTTGTTCCATTTGCTATCCACCTTCCTACCCATCCACCATAGGCCTTTGTGTGTGCGTGTCTTGTGTATTCGCTTTGCTCTCGGTAAGAACAACCTTTCCAATTTTTGACTTGGTGAGACAAGGTAGCACATACCATACCACCAATACCACCCTCGTTTCACTTGTGGTCAAACAACATGTCTAGGGAAAGCGGAGAAAGCGGAGATGGCAACTTCAACAACCAAGATGGCTTTGCCACGCGCCACAACTTATGGGTGCAACGCCAAGAATTCAATTCCCAATTTGAGAGGCTTGAGAACCGCCTCGACGGAACTTTTCGAGAATTCGACTATCGTGACCGGCAACGCCAAGTGGAGCACAATGCTCAATTCCAAGCTCTTCACCACGCTATTGCCAACCTCGGCAACCGTCATGGACACCATTCAAGCTCGTCAAGTTCGTCTCGTGCATGCTCCTCAAGTCATCATGGCGACCCCTCGCGCTCCCATTCTCATCATGGAGAACCCCACCACCACAATGGGGAACATCAAGCTCGTCATCGCCATGAACAAGTGGTTGAGCCACAACATCAACAACCGCACCACGCAAGACGTCATCGACACCATGATCACCAACCGCATCCACAACACCAAGAATAAAATGGTTGCCCTCCACAACAAGCTATGGTACAAGCGCCACCACCACCCCAAGAGCAAGAACGCCATGGTGAACACAATCGCGTTGATAGGCACCAGCACCCGAACCATGACCATCGCCATCAACAACAAGTTCATCGAGCACCACAATGGAATACGAGTGATGATGACGAGGATACACACCGCGGGAGACACAACAACCGCTACGCTCAAGCACACCATCGTCATCAACAACCAATGAATGCAAATGATCCCGAGCAAAGGCGTAGAAGAGACTTTGCGCATCAAGCTCCTCCTCAACCGCGTCCTCGAGGAAATCAAGCTCCTCCTCCACCACCACGTGCACCAAGTGAAGCGAGCATAAGCCAAGATCACCGCAACTACCACCGTGAACATGAAGAGGGCAAGTTTGGGAAGCTCAAGTTCATTATGCCCAAGTTCAAGGGAGAAGAAGACGCCAATGCATACATTGATTGGGAGCTCAAAGTCGACAAGATCTTCCGAGTCCACAACTACTCCGAAGAGAAGAAAGTTGCAATGGCATCCCTTGAGTTTGAGGACTATGCAAATGTTTGGTGGGAAGACTTTCCAAAAGAACCGCGAGAAGAATGAGGAACCTCCAATTGAAACTTGGACCGAGATGAAGGAAGTGATGTACACACGCTTCGTACCCGAGCATTATCGCCAAGATCTCTTTGACAAGCTACAAAACTTGAAACAAGGCACCAAGTCAATTGAAAAGTTCTACAAGGAAATGGAGAAAACAATGATGCGGGCTGATGTGAGAGAACTCGAAGAGGAAACCATAGCAAGGTTCATCAACGGTTTGAGCCACCCAATAAGGAAGATTGTTGACTTTCAACCGTACAAGGACCTCACCGAGCTCCTCCATCAAGATACCAAAGTTGAGCGGCACTTGCAAAAGAAGAATGCATACGAGAGGCCCAAAACCTACTTTGCGTCCATCAATGCAAATGCTCCCGCAAAGCCAAATAACCAAGCAACGAGCTCATCCAAGCAAGCAAAGACCATGATAGCACCCTCCTCCAACACGACATCGGATAGTCAAGTCACTTGCTTCAAGTGTGGAGTGAAAGGTCACAAGTCATATGAGTGCACCAACTCACGAGTGATGCTTACGAATGAGAATGGCACAACCTACTCTGTAAGTGAAGAGGAATATGAAGCTCTGACTCAACGAGCTATTGCAAGGAGTGGAAGAGGATGACACACTTGTATGCGAGCATGATACGGGCCCCGCACTTGTCATAGCTCAAATCCCACCAACAAACTCCATCCCAAGAGAGGACCAACGTCTCAATATCTTCCAAACTCGTGCTGGAATTGATGGCAAGTCAATAAAAGTGATCATTGATGGAGGTAGTTGCCAAAACCTCGCAAGTACGGAGCTTTGTGAGAAACTCAGGCTGCAATGCATAGAGCACCCTCACCCCTACCTTGTCCAATGGTTGGATGACAATGGAGCCCTCAAGATAACATCCAAGGTCCAAGTCTCCTTCAAGATTGGCCCTTATGGAGACACCGTCGAGTGTGATGTCGTGTCAATGTCCGTGTGCCACATGCTACTTGCAAGGCCATGGAAATACGATAAACAAGCAATGCATCATGGTTCCACCAACCAGTACTCCTTCAAGTGGAATGACAAGAAATTGGTGCTCCAACCCATGATGCCAAGCCAAGTCACCGCATTCAACATGACACCCGTCAACAACATAAAGCAAGCTAAAGACCCTTGTGAGACGAGTGGTGAGAGAGTGAACTACCATCAAGAGAGTGAGTGCCACAAGCCAAAAACGAGTGGAAAAATCATGAGTGCCACGACGCAAGCCACAAAATGTGAGAAGAGAAACTTGAGTGTGACCCATACTAACAATCATTCATACAATTCTATCTCTTTGTTGTCGGTTTTGCAAGGTACCCAAGATACACCACCAACTACAAGGATAAGGCTACAAGATATCCAACCACAACATGATGGCAAGATGTACCACAAGCTCTTCAACAAGTTTGAGATTGGCTTCGACACCGGTGATCCGACCGTGTACAAGATCAATGCCAAGGACACACCTCCTTCCTTGCATGACGAGCGAACATCGTCGAGGTCGACTCGTTTTCAAGCGGGGGGAGATGATGTAGCCCAACATATGGAAACCACCTTTGGTCCACATCATGCCACGCTAATCATCAGTCCAAAGGTGAACTCCTTCCATGCTTTGCCTTTTGTTGGTTATTGTGCGAATGGAATCCTACTTGAGACAAATGCCCATGATGTGACTAGGTCCAAGAACATGATGCCAAGGAGATGCAGCAAGGATGGCTCTGGAGCCAAGACACCCAAGCAAGAGGCCTGGAAGAGAAGACGCAAGAAGCTGCTGAAGCAGGACCGGAGTCTCCGGACCAGCAGACCGGAGTCTCCGGTCTACCACACCGGAGTATCCGGCCAGGTCTCCGGACCGAGCCCCGAACCTACGCCTGGGATAGTCTGAGACCCCCTCCGGAGGTGACACCGAAGACAGACCGGAGTCTCCGTCCTACACCGGAGTCTCTGGACCCCACACCGGAGTCTCCGGACCGAGCATCGTGGGCCTGTGCGCCTTAAGCTGGGCTTGGCCCATGTAACGTCCTAAACTTCCTGCTTATGCCTGTTTTACCCCTAGCTCGTGGCTGGCCTATATATATGCCCCCACCCCCTCCTTGAAACCCTAGAGATGATGATGAATTGAGTCATGTGCCAAACCCTAGATGGGAACCCCCTCTCATTAGTAGATCTATGAGTTGTACAAGGCCTTGGAGTTGGTGCCCTTCTCCAAGTTGTCAAGACCCTCCTCAAGTGTTTGGTCTCTCCCTATCAAGGATTCTAGTAGTGCTTGGTCTCTTCCCTTTGGGATTCTACTTGGTTTCTACTCTCTCCTTGATTTGGATTCTACCGTCCGCTTGCCGATCTCTCCTTTGGTGATTCTACCGCAAGGTCTCTCGTCGAGGATTCTATTGGATTGGTTGTTCGAACCAATGGGAGCAAATCGAATTGGGTGTGATTTCGCGTGTGTTTGTATCTTTACCTTGCATTAGAGTTGTGTTCATCGTGTTCATCGTGTTTTCCCTCACCTCCGCCTCAAATCCGTGAAGATCGGGCCACTCCAAGGGTAAATTCACAAGGAGACCCATCACACCGCTTCATCCCACTATGCCGCTAATATCCAAAATACATGAAGGATGCAATAACATGATCATCAGCGTCCATATATTCATATGTGTTCTAACCGTACAAAGCATCCATGCATAGACACGGCTCTGATACCACCAATGTGGTTCGTTGCATAGAAAACAAAAAATTCCTACAGTTTGCAACTACTAAGATCGAATCTGGGCGATACTTCTAACAGTTTTAGATGGACTCACCCGCGAAGACTATCAAGCAGGATAACATTACCGCAAACAAATGTAGTTGTTGTAGAGAGTACATGACCGTCCTCAAGGACGTGCGAACGATCAATGCCACAATGTCACACCCCCGGGATTAGGGTTAAACAAACCTCGGATTAACCTCCGAGATAAACTTAACTCCAACCTCAGAGACTCACAGTATACGATTCGGTAGCATTACAGAACACAGGGATTCAACAGCATACGTTTAAGCTCTTAATAGACTACGATATCAGATTATTACAAACCAAGGGTCGCAGACCCATCATTACACCAAACAGCAAAACTGAATTATGTTGTTCTACACAACAAACTTAACAAAGGGCCTAAGAGGACATAAACATAAGCGACGTCCAACCCATAGTCCTCAAGCTGCTACCTGGGACCCCCAACTACTCGTCGATGTCAACATAGAAGCCACCTTCCGTTGCGACTAGATCATATGAAGAAAAACAACAATAGCGCAAGGCTGAGTACAAGAATGTACTCTGCAAGACTTAGATAACCTAGTATCTACATGCTCTGGCTAGAAAGGCTTTCTCTAGATTTTCTTTGCATAAATCCAACTTTGTTTGTAAACAAAAGATAGAAAAGAGGCTCGTCTACAAAGAATGCTTTCAAAACATGGTAAGAGAGCGACGACTCCATCTTCAACATCTGAACTTGTTAACCAAGTACATCTGAATTCCTTATCTAGGATCACCCCCTCGAACTCTCGAGGAAGCATCCTTAAGCACACGTGGATCAGCAAGTTTTACTTATAGTTAATGTTATCTTTGATCTTAGAATTCGGTCAACAAGTATTCATAACTGTGAACACGGCTTTTCGAAAAGATTTAACCCTGCAGGGGTGTACAACTTTACCCACACGTACCAACCGACTCTTAGTGCCAAATATTATTAGCCCTCTTCCTTGGAGGGCAGGACGAGGGTGGTTGCCCATGACCTTTACCTTGCTTTCGCCAAGACCATGAGTCACGCCCTAAGGAGGGTTCCACCGTAACGGGTCAAATCCCGAAGCCGGTCCCTAGAGATGTGAGGCGATGTTTGTTTACCAGGGGCTTGATCAACCCCAAGTAACCCCGTCCACGCTTACCTACCTGTTATGATGCACCTCCTTCACCTCCTCTGTCGAAAACATTTTCAATGCGTATGCCAAATGGAAAGCCCGAACTATGTGACTCATGGAATCTACTAGGCAAGTTAGTTAGTCGAGGGGTTTTCCAGGCCCCGTGTGGCTGTACGCTCGTCTCGGTTCCAATGGCAAGAACTCGGTTCCTAGTGGTGGGGAGCATAGGACTACAAAAACCACACCCAATGTGGCCTCCCATGCAAGCCTTAGCATATTTATCGGTCACCTTCAATCATGTATCCATCTCCTACCTTTCTAGATTCTTTGGTATCTCTGAATCATCATCATCATCGAGATGGTTTAGGCGTAACTACTAAGCATGGCTAAGCTTGACCACCGAAGAAGCTCTAGCAACGCTCACATGCCATACCTAGGTATGCTAGGAGTTGTGGATCAGGTGTATAAGGCTACAATAGGAGACTATGCAGCAGATAGGTAACTCTATCTACTGACAAAAGACCACATTGGAATCGTGTGCAACATAGCAAGGAAGTAGATACTTTGTAAAACATAGGTTCAGAATGACAGGCTACGCTTGCCTTGTCCTTCAGTAGACAGATAAGGATCTTCGGTCTCGTGCTCGGATCCTATCACGAAGAAGCAATTCCGGAAAGAAAGGCAACAATCAATATCTCGAACCATGCAATGCGCAAGCACATGAATGATATGGCAAATTAAAGTTAGCATGGCAACCCTAGGATTAGCATCGATTTAAATGGGTTCAGAGTGCCGAGGGTTTAGCATTCCATCGATCCCATATGCAACTAAGGGGGTTTCTATGTTCCTCTAACTATCTAGGGTTTAGGTTGATCAACAATGCATGATTGTATTTTTAAAGTGTGGACTTCATTTTTCTAAACATTTTGATATATTATACACATTTTTCTGATTTAAAATGAATTAGTTATAAATTTTATAAGATTATAACAATTTATGTCTTATTTAAATCATTTCTGAAAATTATTAAATATCTGACAAGTGGGACCCACCTGACATAATTGATTTTAATAAAAACAAAAATAAAAAGGGATATTGTGTTAGCATGACGTCACTATGGTGCTGGCCACGTCACTGCCACACCGTGGCCACGTCAGGGCCATGTGGTAGACACGTCAGGGCCACGTCACCCACGGCGGAGTCACCAGGTGATGGTCGCCGACGGCAAACCAGGGTGCCCCTGGACGCGCGGTTGGGCGCGCTGGAACCACGCGAAGACAGCGAGCAAGCCAGCACTAGCCCTGCCCGGTTTTGGTCGCCGGAGCATGGTCGGCGGCGAGCTACTTCGGCGGCGGGTTCGGGCTTATGCGGAGAGGCCGCTACAGAGGGCTAGCGGCAGAACGGAGAGCACTGCTTGGACGAGAAGCTCACTAGGAGCGTGTAGGGCTTGATGGTGAGGCTAGGCGAGCTCTCGAATGGTGGGGATCGACTACGACTGGCGACGAAGGAAATCTTCGATTCCTGCGATTGGAGGCTCGCCGAGCTACGTGAACTGTATGGGGAGAACGAGGAGGCGAAGGCGATCACGACGGTGGTATCATATTGAGCTAGGGTGGCCGGGAACAACGAGGACGCCGACGACCCGAAGCTAGGGTTCAGCGTCCATGGCGAGGAGGAGGAAAGAGAGGCGGAAAGTGGCATGCGAGGGTTTCATGGCAGCGTTAGTGCGGTACTTGTAGGCTCCAGGGGGCGGCGGCACAGACTTAGCACGGCCGCGGCAGCGGATGGCATCTCGGTGACAGTGGATCACCGCGTCGTCGTTGATGAAGACGATAGTGCTCGAAGCGGTACGGGCCGCAGTTGGGCCCTGGGTGGGCCGCGGGAAGAGGAGGGGAGGCGGGCTGGCCTGCTGGGCTACGGCCTGGGAAGCTCGGTCTGCATTTTTTTTAGCAAATCTTTTTTCCTTTTCTTAAATCCTTTTCTCTTTTGTATTTCAAAATCTTTTATGTTTTGAACATTTTCAAAATACCAAAGATTTTATCAAACTGTTGAAATATTGTGGAGCCCCTTTTGTTAGTTTGGGATCCACATGTTTTGGTGATTTTCGAAATACAAAACCATTTGAAATGAAATAGAGTTGAGAAGGAAAACCATTTAGAGATTAGGGTTTTTATCCCCCCTTGTCTCCAAAACACAACAAGAATGCAAAAGGTTCATGCATGCTCATGCTCCTAAGTAATAATTACATATATTACAACTTGGGCTATTATAGCTCTACCCCCTTACAAGAATCTTGTCCCGAGATTCCTAAGTTTTAGAAAAGAAGGCAGGGTACTCAGATCAAAGACAATCTTCTCGTTCCCAGGTTGCTTCATCCTCAGAGTGATGAGACCACTGAACTTTTAGAAACTTGATGCTCTGACGACGAGTCTTGCGCTCGACTTCATCAAGGATACAAACAGGATACTCTCGATAAGTCAAATCCTCTTGAAGGTCAAGCGTTTGGTGATCAACACCACGGACAGGGTCTTTGAGGCAACGCTTGAGTTGAGACACATGAAAGACATCATACACCTCAGGGAAGTTTGCAGGCAACTCCAATTGATTTGCAAGCTTACCACACTTGTAAAGAACACGAAAACGACCAACATAACGAGGAGCCAGTTTGCCCTTGATACCGAAACGATGGACACCCTTTAACGGAGTGACTTGGAGATAAGCTTTATTACCAACTTCATATTCAACATGTTGATGGTGACAATCATAATAGCTCTTCTGACGAGACTGAGTAGTTTTCAAACGATCTCGTATAATACGAACTTGATCTTCTGCTTCTTTGATCATATCCGGTCCAAAGAACTTTCTTTCGCCGGTTTCAGACCAATTCAAAGGAGTACGACATGTTCTTCCGTATAAGAACTGGAAAGGTGCCATGCCTATACTGGACTGATAACTGTTGTTGTAAGAGAACTCAGCGAAAGGTAGGCATTTCTCCCAGTTCTTACCAAAATATATGAAACATTCTCTAAGCATGTCTTCAAGGATTTGATTCACCCTTTCGGTTTGACCACCACTGCTAGGATGATAAGTTGTACTGAAAGATAGGTGAGTTCCCATAGCTTGTTGTAAGCTTGACCAAAACCTTGAAGTGAACAAACTCCCTCGGTCAGAGACAATTTTCTTCGGAACTCCAAGAAGGACCACTATCCGAGAGATGTATAATTCAGCCAACTGATTAGCAGTAATGCTCTCACGGACAGGTAGGAAGTGAGCAACCTTAGACAAATAGTCGACGATTACCCATATGTCATCATTTCCCTTTTGAGTCTTGGGAAAACCAGTGATAAAATCCATACCAACTTCATCCCATTTCCACTCAGGAATACGGTGCGGTTGTAGGAGACCAGCGGGTATTTGGTGTTCAGCCTTGACACGATGACAAACGTCACATTCAGCAACAAAACGAGCGATATCATTCTTCATACCAGACCACCAGAATCTTTGATGGAGATCCCGATACATCTTGGTACCTCCAGGGTGAATGGAGAGAGGTGATTCATGAGCCTCTTTAAGAATTAAACCCCTCAACTTTGTTCTCTTCGGCACCACTAGACGGTTATCGAAATAGACAATACCTTGATCATCAGTAGAGAAACATTTTGCAACTCCCTTAGCCATGTTCTCTTTGATCTCAACAACTTCAGAATCATTCTTTTGAGCAAGCTTTATTTCATCCTATAAAGAAGAGTTCACCTCAAGAGTAGAAAGGAATCCATGAGGAACAACTTCAAGATTCAGTCGATAAAATTCCTCGTGAAGAGAAGATTGAGATTGTTTAATCAACAAATTTTTGCAGTAGGATTTCTGACTTAGCGCATCAGCAACGACATTGGCTTTGCCGGGTTGATAGTTGAGACCCAAATCATAATCTTTGATGAGTTCCAACCATCTTCTTTGCCTGAGATTCATATCAGGTTGTGTAAAAAGGTACTTTAGACTCTGATGATCCGAGTATAACTCACAACGACTACCGATGAGGTAATGTCGCCATTGCTTAAGAGCATGAACAACAGCTGCAAGCTCGAGATCATGAGTTGGATAGTTGTTCTCGTGTGGTTTTAGTTGTCAAGAGGCATAGGCCACCACATGACCATCTTGCATCAACACACACCCGAGACCTTGGTGCGAGGCATCACAGAAGATAACAAAGTCTTTACTGGTGTCTGGAAGAACTAGCACTGGAGCAGTTGTTAACTTGGTTTTCAAAACCTGGAAGCTTTCTTCAGCCTTATCATACCATTCAAACTTCTTATCCTTCTTCAGAAGATCAGTCATTGGCTTGGCAATCTTGGAAAAATTCTCGATAAATCAACGGTAGTATCCCGCCAACCCAAGGAAACTTCGAACATCCTTAATGGATTTGGGGGATTCCCAGTCAAGAATGGATTGAATCTTGTCCGGACTAACAATAACCCCTTCAGCAGAAACAACATGACCAAGGAATATGAGTTCTTGTAACCAAAACTCACATTTGGAGAACTTGACATAGAGACGCTGATCTCGAAGTTTTGTCAACACCAAACGCATATGTTTAGCATGTTCTTCTTCAGTCTTGGAATATACCAGAATATCGTCGATGTAGACCACAAAGAACTTGTCAAGATACTCCATGAAGACAGAGTTCATAAGCCGCATAAAAGTGGCTGGAGCATTGGTAAGACCAAAGGACATGACGGTGTACTCGTAAAGACCATAACGAGTGGTGAAAGCAGTCTTTGGAATGTCTTCCTTTCGGATCTTGATTTGGTGATACCCTGACCTCAAATCCATTTTGGAAAAGATGGTGGCACCACTTAACTGATCAAAAAGATCGTTGATCCTAGGGAGATGATACTTGTTCTTGATAGTCACAGCATTGAGAGGGCGATAATCCACAACCAGTCGCGGTATATTGGTATCCCACTTCTTAACAAAGATTGTAGGACATCCCCAAGAAGATGTGCTAGGTTGGATGTGTCCTTTTATCTCCAACTCCTCTAATTGCTTCTTCAACTCTATTAACTCATGAGGGGGCATACGGTAGGGTCTCTTGGAAACAGGTGCAGTTCTAGGGACCAACTCTATGAAAAACTCCACACTTCGATCAGGTGGCATGCTAGGAAACTCTTTAGGAAAGACATCTGGGAATTCACATACCACAGAAACATCTTGAATCTCTAACGAAGGTTGAACTTCAAGAGCATACAAATCCGCTTGAGGAATAGAAACAACTGAAGGAGATAGTGACCCTATGGTCCAATAAGTGACTGTTATGCCAGTAGGACTAGTCAGAGTCACGAACTTGGTTGGACAGTTAATGACCGCTTGATATTGGGACAACCAGTCCATGCCCAAGATGACGTCAATATCAGATGACTTGAGGGCAATAAGAGAAGTGGGGAACAACTGGGAGGCAACATTTATTAGGTTCCCATGACTAACCATGTTGGTATGCCAACTAGAACCAGGAGATTGAATCAGCAAAGGTTTATACAACCCCTCAAAACTTATCCCATGCAATTCAGCAAAAGCTTGCGACATGAATGAATGCGATGCTCTAGAATCAAACAAAACTTCAGCTGGAATGTGATTGATACGAAGCGTACCCATAATGGCGCTTGGATCTTCTCGAGCCTCTTCAACAGAGATATGGGTCAGACGACCACTTCCAGCACCCTGAGAATTGGTATACTTCTTTTGTGGTGCTCTCCCAGTAGCACTCTTTTGCGAACACTCCTTTGCGAAGTGACCAGGCTTACGACAGTTGAAGTAGGTAAGACCTGATGTGGTACCAGCAGCAGGATAGTTTGTCCTACCAACATTGCCTGAGGTAACATTCGGGCGAGGAGCATATCCCGAAGACCTTGGGGTGTAAGGAGCACGTTGCACAACACTGTAAGGCACAAAGACACGACGCTTCTTATTACTTGAACTAGCCTTGTTGGATCCTTCATAAGAACACTTACGGGTTTCCTCACACTCCACTTTTCCATGCTCTGCTTTCATTGCCTTGTTCACAAGAGTTTGCAGATTCCCAAAATCCATCAGATGAAGATCACGACGAACATCAGGGTCCAGTCCCTTGCGGAATAGAGCTTGCTTCTTAGCATCAGTGGAAACTTCTTCAGGAGCATAGCATGCAAGGCGATTGAAGCTGCACTGATAATCATACACAGAACCAGTGCCTTGTTTCAACTTAAGGAACTCCTCCCTCTTTTCAGCCATTAAACCCTCCGGAATATGATAGGCTCGGAATCCTTCAGTGAATTCTTGCCAGGTAACGACATGCTGAGCAGCTTGCAAGAGCCAAGAAATTTTCCCACCAGGAGTTAGCTGCTCCCTCTAGATGGTAGGCGGCAAAGGTTACCCAATCAGCAAAATTTGAAGGACCTTGGTCTCTCTTTCAACAAGGTGCCCCTTCTTTGTGACAATGAGAGCTCCATTGCCATTGCTCACAACCCGGTGCAACACAACTGTACCAAGCATATTGAGATTCTTCATCATTTCATTCGGGATCATGTTGCAAGAGGAGACATTTCTTTGGAATATGTTCCTACCAAGGCTAATCTAGCGGATATTTTCACGAAGCCTCTTGATGAAGCAAGGATCCGGAAGTCAAGGCATGACCTAAATATCATAGATTCGAGCCATGTGGTTTGAGTAACTTTCATACCTACCCGTGTCTCAAAGAATATCTTTGTTTGGATGTAGGCATGGACTTAGGGAGAGTGTAGTTCCTCACATGAACCAACTCTCTCCCTATTATGCACACATTAATGTATTGATTCTCTATGGTCTATCAAGGAGATAAAATGAGCTTTAGTGATGAGTTTTTGTAATGAACCCAAGATATATATTCACGATGTCAAGCCAAATTTACTCATATATGGTGGCCAAGGCCACCGACCTTTTGTGTGTTTCTTTTATTATTCCTTATTGATGTTTCTCTTTGTTTTTGGTGTTATTAGTTCGTTTTTGGGTGTTTGTTTGGTTCTTTACAGTTTGAGATGTCTATCCCAAGCCTGTGTTCCTCCCCAAAACCCCTATATATCTTGCACAAGTTCATTCCTTGCCTTTTTGTAAATCTGGAAAACATTTACTCGAAACACCGGGAGTTCCAGCCAGGCACCAGTAGTACCAGTCCTAGGAGAATTTCTTCGGATGTTCTCACTACCGCCTGGGTCTGAACTTTTCGCATCACCGATAGTTCCGGCCATGGCCGGTACTACCGGTCAGGCCACTCGACATTTAAGTCTCGGGCCAGGAAGCAAACGGGGACTTCTTCCCTATTCTTTTCCCTGACCCAACGCTTACAGGGAGCCGCTGCTAGGAGTAGTTCTTCTGTGGAGACACCGCCGGCACTTTTGATTCTGGCCACCCCTCTCTAATCTGCTTCGTGGGATCCATCCCCACCTCGATCTCCCGCCATGGGCTCCGGTATTTGCCCCTAACTTCCTCAACTGATGGAGATCTTGCTCATCCTTTTGCTTTTGTTAGGGGATGCCATGTCTATAGTTGTTCTTTGGCTAGAACAGTCTAAGGAGATTGGTAGGCCTAGGAAACTTTGCTAGAGTAGATTGAACCAATACATTGCTAGAATCCATATCGGTGTGCTCTATCGGTACTACCGGACGGGCACGATCGGTACTTCCGGTAGACACTTCACCACAGGTAGTTCCGGCGGCTCACCGGAACTTCCGGTGCACCTAGTTTGGACTCATTCTCTGTATTTTTTCAATCTCTCTTTGTTTTTCCCTTCAAACTTGTGCACTTACCCTCCCTTTCCATCCCTACCTTATGCTTTCTTGTCAAGGAAAGGTGGTTCCCGTGGTGGCTCCAAGCGTTCCCATGGTTTCTCAAGTGCTCCACAGGAGATTGATGAGGATGATCTAGTGGTTGTGCGTCTGTCTGGCCAGACTGCCCATCAGAAAGCAGCTGGTGCGCATCGTGCTACCGCAGCTAAAGGGAAAAGGCCCACCATGGCCTCCCAGAAGAAAACAAACACAGGGCCCAACTCATCCAAGAAGAGGATCTCTTCGTGGCCTCATGCAGCTTACGAGAAGTTTTGCAAGAAGGATCCCTATGCTGCTCCCCTGTGACCGGCTGTCTCAACACCTCTACTTCGATATGACTCCTCAAGAAGAGATCTACCTGGAAGTGTATGCCCAAGAATAAGAATATTGTTGCCCCCAGAAGCACATCAATGTGGCTCACATGGAGAGCAAGCCTGCTTATTTTGGTGAAACCCTTGAGATGTGCATGAAGTTTGGTCTCATCAAGCTTATGGAGCATCGTCGAATTAAGATGAGAGGGCCATTGCTCAGTTCTGCACCACTCTCTACATTGATACTGATCCTCAGGACAAAACATTGAAGTGGATGACTCATGACAGGCTGCTAACCACCAAGTGGTCTGAGTTTGCTGATCTTCTTGGCTACCCCATTCAACAAGGCAAGCGCGCAAACGGTTGGCGCATCCACAGGTCCAAAGCCTCTGATCCTGAAGTTTTGGAGCCCTTGTACATTGAAGGTTGGGGTGTGAATGGTCAGGTGGCTCATCTCCTTCCTACCTATGACATCATGCACAGAGTGTACCAGGACACCATTGCTCCCAAGGAAGGTAACTTCGATCAGCTTCATGCCTTCTAGATTGATCTTATGTATCAGACTTATCGCCATAGAGAGTCTGAGGAGTGTCTTGTTGTTATGGATTATCTATTTCAAGAGATCTGGCTTGCCCTTATTGTGAAGAGGTCATGTCCTTATGCTCCGTACATTCAGTCTCTCATCAATGACAAGTGGCAGGCCACCACACACACTCGTTTTCTAGAAGATGGGTAGACTATCCATGAGGAGAAGACTCTCCGTGTGATGAAGCATGAGAAACCCTAGTCTCAAGCTGAAAGGGAAGCTGCTGCTTTGAAGGCTACAAGGGACAGTGCTAGGGTTCAGGTCATGCTGGTTCTAGTGATGAGGATCGTGCCGAGGCTTCTCCTCCACCCCGAATTGAGAGGCATCCATCTTGGGCCAAGAAGCTGTTGAAGAAGGTCAAGAAGTCATTTTGTTTCATGCAAGACCATGAGTGCGAAGCCTATGTTTACCGGAGGCACAGCGTCAAGAGGGAGAAGACAATCATGAGGAAGCTTGATATTGATGTATCTCCTGATTCTAGATCAATCACCGCTCCCAAGGATCAGTGGATCAATGCTCATTGCAAGTGGACTGACAATGATGATGAGGATGTCTCCGGCCGTCTTCCGCCCGCTTTGAACAATGCCACATGGGACCCCGAGCCTTCCCCTCCTTATGTTGGTCGTTGGGGCGCATAGTTTGGTGGCTTTTTTCCTTTTTGGTGTCTTGATGCCAAAGGGGGAGAAAGTTTCCCATTAGGGTGCTACAGGATTTGCATGGGTCATGTCACGAGCTCGTTCTTGCTTTGATCCTTTTAATGCTCGTGAACACTCTATTTCTCTATGTATGTTTGTGGACATCTATTAATTGTATGTCTGTGGACCTCCGTTATTTGCGATATCTATGTGTATGAGACTATGTATTGGGATATATATGTGGTATTCTCATGGTTGGTTATACTTGGTGGAGCTATCTCTTTTATCTCATATATTGCTTCTCACCATATGGTTGTTGGTGCAAAGGCATGACTCACTCTTCTTCATTTATTTCCTTGCACTTGTCTTGCCTTTGTAATGGTAAGGGGATCCCTCTCGTATGTGTGCTTGTTGCATTCCATAAGCAAATATTCTTCTCTTGCACACATCTAGGGGGAGCTTCTCTTATATACATTACAAAAGGCTGTTATTTATGTTCTTTATTTATGCAAATCTTATGGGATTGTCATCAAACACCAAAAAGGGGGAGATTGAAAGAATGTTGATTTCTGAATGTATTTTTGTGTTGATGAAAACTTCACTTGTGGTTTAACCATTTTCCCAAGTTGTAGCTTTTACTTATAGACGGTTTGGTGTGTGGACTCATCTCTTGAAGAATCTTGAAGACAATGCCTCTTAGTTAGACTTTCTCTTTGGGTTGTGTGTTAGGAGGTCGTACTATCAAGAGGGGGTCCACCTAGGAAAGTTGTGGGAAATCACATTTTCATGCATAGACTATACTTGCACATCCACAACCTTCATATTTTTCAGCGAGAGAGCAATCCTGTGAGGAGTATGAATCTTTTTTCCCTGACTGGAAGTACCGGCCAGGTGTCGGTAGTTCCGCCTGCAGTTTTCTGCGGGGCTAGCCTGGCTCTAGTTCCGGTTGATGTTCCGCTCATGCTTAGTAACTCTCTGTTTGAGAGTGCTCTATTTGTTGGAATTAACACCAGAATCTGGTCCGGTAGTACTGGTCGGAAGTTTCGGTCATCCCTGAGTGGAACTTCTGACCAGGACTACATGGCCACCTCCCTTGATCGGTACTACCACTAAGCACTGGTAGTTCCGGTCAGAACCTCGTGACCCAGTATTTCCGACGCTAGTTCTGATCCAAGTTCCGCCGGTACTCGAATTTGATTCAGAACACTTCTGTATTGAAGTGTCATATTTGACGGAACTTGGGCTAGAACTTCTGCCGTTATTACCAGTCAGGTAAATCCGCTCATCTTTGACGGAACTTCTGGCTGGATCGGGAGCCACTCCAAGCTGCTTTCGAGCCGTTGTAGTGAACTCACCAGAAGTACCGGCCACCCACGGGTAGTACCGGTGGTTTCGCGGGGCAGCAACGATTTAGTTTGAAGGGGGCCTATTTAAGGCACCCTTCTTCCTTCTCCCATCTCAATGCTTCATTTTCTCTCTCCTCTATTAATACAAGAGCTTCAACTACCTAGATCTCTCTCGCTAGCCGCTCAAACCCCTTGATATTTTGAGTAGTGGGAGAGGTGACCTAGATCTACACTTTCCACCAAAGAAATTGTGATTTCCCCACCCATCCTTGGTGGATCTTGTTACTCTTGGGTTCATGGAACCCTAGACGGTGCAGGGCATCCTCGAAGCTAGGGCAATTGTTGTGACGCTTCGTGGTGTCATTGATGGCCTCTAATTGAGTTGTGGAGTCTCCCCTCAACCTTGTTGTAAAGGTTTCGCTTGGAACCTTAACGGTCACCGGTTAGTGGATTGTGAGGCCACCTTTGTGGTGGAGCTCACCGGAGAAGAAGGTGAGGCCTTTGTGGCGCTCGGGCTACCTTGTGTGATCCCAACATCTCTCCAATGTAGACGTAGCTTCCAAGGAAGTGAACTACGGGAATTACATCTCTGTGTCCCCTTACTGGTTTATTCATTCCTCTCCTTTACTTCTTGCTTTACCGTGTTGTTTACTTGTTGTATCGTTTGGCATATAGGTTGTTCATCTCATTGCGTCTTTACATAACGTAATTTTGTGCAAAGCCAAAATTTGTAAGGGAAAATATAAACTTTTTTAGTCTCCTATTCACCCCCTCCACTCGAGCAAAGTTGGACCTTTAAATGGTAAATGTTATAAGTTTAGTATGATAGGATACTCTTGGGAATTATAACAAAATAAGTGTGAGCACCATAGACCTTGGCGTTCCACAAATGGAATGATAGAGATCATACCATGATGCACAAGATAGTGATCAAGTGCAAGAACCATATCAGATCACTTATACATATGATGTTTGTTTGCATCTTATTTATGCTTATGTCTAGCTTAGAACTTGGCGGTCGCATTATAAGATGATCCCTCTCACTAATATCAAGACAATAATATGTTCTTCCTTAGTTTGCACCATTCAGAAAGTTCGTCATTTCGAAGAACCACGTGTTGATCGGGTGTGATAGACTCTATGTTCGCATACAACGGGTGTAAAACAGTTTTACACACGTGTGTGCTCAGGTTCTTACTTGGCGAGCCTAGCATGTACAAACATGGCCTCAGAACATGAACTGAAAGGTAAAGCACGAGTCATATGAATGATATGATGTCCATATGATGCTCGCCACTAGACCTGCACCACCACTCATGTTGATCGGTCGTGGTATAGTGAATTTGGTTCGTGTAATGACTAAAACGACTCAAGGGATGTTGTTTTGAGTGGGAGTTCATTTAGTAGTTTGGATTAATTTGAACTCAATTTATCATAAACTAAATCAAAGTGAATTTTCATAGTTCATTGTAGTCACTGGGATTCATTTACTACCTTGTTTTTAGCTATGATTGAGATAATAGAACTATAGATTTTCAGATCTTTACTTTATGAACTGGTATCATATTGTTTTATGAGTGTCAATAATAAATTTTGAAGTACTATTGAAAACTTTCTGCAAAAACTCACTTACTCCATGAAATTCAATAAATACTATTAAATCAAGAGTAACAAATTCTAGCGTTAGTACCTAAGTATCATGCTTGCCTCCATGATTCTTGATACTGAAAATTGTTTTAATATCAATAATATCTAGGAGCTGAAAATTGTTTTAGAAACCATCATGTCTAGAAGATATTGTGATATCTGAAACAATGCTTGGTTGCAATATGATAGAGTATAAGTTAATAAAATAATATTCTCGTATTGTATGAGAATCTGCAAAGGTTGGGGATGCTAGGCGTCGTGATCACCTAAAAGGTTATGGGAATTAAAATTATATTCAAGTTTCATCTTGATGAGCTATAGTAGCTTGATCATGAAAGTTGTCATGATAAGTATGGATAGAAGATGTAGGTAAAATGTTTATTATACTAATAGGATTACTAAAAGGAATAAAATTTGAAATAATTTCAAACATTTGATGATGGTGATCTACATCAAAGTGCAAGTCCAACGGTATTAGTATTTGACTATACATGCTTTGAACTATGTGTCATATGTTTGGCACCACTATTGATGTTGATAGATTCTTTTAAAAAGAAAAAGGAAATGCTAAAAGAGAATCTTGGAAATATTTGGCAGAAAAGAAAAGACTGGAAATGTCTAGCTTAGGTATATAAATGATATACACGTTATAGGTGTATTCTTTGCTTGTTAAACAACATGGTTCTTCGGTATTGGATACTGAATTGGTTGGTGTGAAATGTCACACAGAGCAACACAATTCATGAACTGCAATGTCCTAAGTAACTAGCAAGAGAATATGTGATGATGTTCATCGAAAATAAATAAAGTGTTATTGTATTTCTCGTTGACATCAAAGCTTCCCTTCAAGATTTGTATTTTAATAATTGTTATTTTGTTCTAGCATTATGTGAATAATGGTTTTTCAAATAATTACCGTATTCCATTGAAGATGGATGAACTCTTACAAATCTAGTTGGATAAATCACGTCCATAAACACTGATGCTAAAGTGTTGTAACATGAATGATTAGAAGATCACTTATTAATAACACTATAGTTTAAATCATATTGGAAAGAAAACATGAAGAATCTCCATGTTGATGGAAATTTGAAGTCCTTTTGATTTTTTGAATCAATTGATGCTTGTGAGAATTTCCTGAAAATGATTTAAATTCCTTTCTAACTTATTGGAAATTGTTCATATTTCTGTATATAGTCCATTATGTGTAGCCCTATGTGGTGGACCATTCAAACTTGATATACTTTAACCAAAGATTTGAGTGAATATGTGTATATTGACTTAATCAGGGAGAAGTATTTGGATCTATAAAGAAATATACATTAATGCTTCACATCTATGAAATAGTCGACATGTCGGTAAAGAATTTACCACAATGTTCAAGGAGTTGAATACGACAAGATTCGATCTTTCATAGTGATATTTAGTCTGGACGAATTAGTGTAGCAATCACTACATATGTCAATTTTTGTATATGCTAGTTGACCAAACAAAACAACATTCTTCTAATAGAATTGATACCTATGACATGTATGTGACACGGTCCGAGCGGTTTTTTTAAATCAAAGGATGCTAAAAAGGCATGCAAACTTCAATAGGTGAAGTAAGCATAGCATAGTTGGAATATTTACCGTGATGAGAAGTTAAAAGGTTTAATTTCATCAGAGATGATGAAGGTGCTCGATTTTGCAAGAAATTAAGTGGGAGCGCTGATACATATTTCTAATATATTGTGTATAAGACATATTGTTTACTGGAAATGATGTATATTTTATTGACACGAGTTAAGGAGTTCATTAAAATTAGATTTAAATGAAAGATTTGGGCAAAACCAGAATATTTGGCAGCAAAGTCTATTTGGATTGACTGAGATGCTAATATGGTTATGCCAAATGTATATAGATGAAATATTGAATGAGTTGAATATGAAAACAACGAGAAAAGTTCTTGCCACACGGAAAAGGTTGAATCAAGATTCAAGTGTATTGACACTTGGTGAGTGAATCAAGATTCAAGTGTTTTGACACTTGGTGAGTAAAATCAAATGAGTATCTTGATACATGAGATTCAAGTGTTTTGACACTTAGTAAGTAAAATCACATGAATATCTTGATAAACGAGATTCAAGTGTTTTGACACTTGGTGAGTAAAATCACATGAATATCTTAATCAATTATACCGTGATACATACATATCCAGATATGTCCTATGCTCGAAATGTTAGAAGCATATACCAGGGTGACTCATAAGATGATCATTGGACGATAGTAAGGATATTCTTATGATCTTTGGAAGAACAAAGAATATATTCTGTATGTAGATGTGACATATATTTCATTGTAAAATGTTACATTCACACTATACATATAGTTTATTGTAAAGTGTTGCATTTCTACTAGTTTTTTCACAAGATACAAATTAAGTTTATCTCAATTTAGTCTGTGGGTTAAGGTGGCACAATTTGATGGAAGAAAGTTCCATGATAGATTTGGATGTGTTCCAAAATATGAAGTATTGTGAAAGATACTACAATGAAAGGCTAAGTATAAAACTGCCCTAGTAGGAGCATAGGAAGGCTTTTGTGTCAAGAAGTTTGTTAATCAAACTAGGTGTTGTTCCAAGTGGGATAATACTATGAAGATATATTGTATGACAATATCATCAACATGCAACGAACCCCAAGGAACTAAGGTCTCACCAAAGGACCAAATTTATACAATACCATCTCATTTAGGAATAAGTGTTGCGTGAAGATGGAAAGTCATGCAATACACATGGACCTGAAAGCATCAAATCTCGAGATTATGTTTACCACTAGCAAGCGCGTATATACAATACCAGAAAGCCATAGGTGTCGAATGCATACGTTTTTCAGACTAGATTATTGACTCTAGTGCAAGTGGGAGACTGAAAGGTATATGGCGAGAGGCAATAATAAAATGGTTATTATCTTATTCCTTATTTATGATAAATGTTTATTTATCATGCTATAATTATCTTAACCATAAACGTTAATACACGTGTGTTTAATAAACAAATAAAAGGTTCCTAGTGATGCCTCTCTTTACACTAGCTTGTTGATTAACAGATGATCAAGGTTTCCTGATCATGACATTGGATGTTGTTAATAACGAGGTCACAACATTGGTAGAATGACGTGACAAAAATTCTCCCAAAGTATACTAACATGATCATGCAATTATGTTTACTCTACTATAACGTCAATCAAAGTAACCCTAATCATTAGACCATGAGCAATCGCTGACTCAGGCAGAGTATTTTGATTACATCAAACATCACTTCATAACTGGGTGATTATAAAGGTGTCATTGGATACATGGAAAGTGTCAGTTGAGGCTCATGGATCAAGAGTGGGATTTGTCCATCCTGATGAAGGAGAGATATATATAGGGCCCTCTCTGTGATATCACATTAACATAGCTTGTAAGTAAGTGATAACGATCACTAAGAATGTTATATCACGAGAACGAGAAAAGAATACTTGTCAGTAACAAGATCGAAATAGGTATGGATGATACCAAATGATCGGATATTGACAAGTAAAATATCGTGAGGCAAAGGGAATTGGTTACTGCAAATTAAGGTTCATGCGATCACTAATTTATTGTTTGAACTGGTGTGAGTCATTATGGATCTCCAGGTCCCGCTAATGATTATTGATCGGAGAGTGTCTCGATCATGTCCACTCAACTCGCAAGCCTGTAGGGAGACACACTTAAGGATAGTTGACACATTTGACTAGATAGGGAACACTAGAGAAAATACTAGACAATGCAGGAATTGTTATGATAAAAACCGTAGAAATAGTTTTGGTGTATCAGAATATTATCGGAATTGGATTATCAGTGTGTTTATTAAATAAAGTGGTCATGACATGAACTACTTATTAAATGAAGTGTTCATTGAATGAGTGGCATTAAATCAAGTGAATTAAAAGGGAGTATTAATTGCATGTCTCTTGATTTTGAGTGGAAATTGAATGAGAGATTAGTGGAGAAAAATGAGTGTGAGTGGAGTGTCCACCCATATAATTAGGGGAGAGGTGGGGGCACCACCATGGCTGGCATGCCATGCCCCTTGGCCTTGTCCTCTTGGAGACGTGCCTCCGCTTGCATGGTGTAGAAGTTCTCGGTCTCCAAGTTGTGGAAGAAGTCATCAAAGCTCATGAGGATGTTGCCATCATAGTCGATGAAGTGTTCTATGTCCTCCATGAATGAGAAGTCGAAGTACTCATGGTGGTCCATGTGTTGCATGCTTGGGGAGTCATTGTCGGTGTAGTACTCCAAGTCCTGCAAGCATGCGGAGCCAATGTCGGCGTAGTGCTCCATCATGTTATCTATGCTTGCATAGTCGTCGTTGCCGTGGCTCATCATGGATCCTTCCTCATCGGTTTCAGAGTCCCTAGACATTGTGCTCACAAGACCAAGTGTGATATAGTGAAAATTGGGTCGAAAGATGCCACGCTTTAGCTCACCTTGTAGATAGTATTGGATCAATGGTAAGGACCGAGAGCTACCAAAATGCAAAGGAGAAGTGGCGTCGTATCCAAAAACACAAGAAACACCAAACACGCACTGCTTATGAGGAGATTAGGTAAGTCAAGTGGCATGCAACTTGGAACAATCGAAAATTGAGATTTGTAAAGGCAAGTAGAGAACCATGATGATCCAAAGCAAACAAGTCGATCCACAAGATAGCAATTAAGATCAAGGAAACACACACGGTGGGATGAACGGGACTTGTGCGACGGAAAAAGTGAGCTAAGAACCAAATGAAGGCCTAGCGAATACTAAATGCTCATGCCGCACAAGTACAAGGAGAGACGCTAGTTCGATTGCACAAAATTGGAGGGCTACAAGATTTGCACAATAAGTACCACCTAAAATATGTTCATAGAGCTTGTGCTTCCTATTACCTATGGCACTTGTATCTTTCTTTTTTATTTTTGTATTTTTCTTTAGCTTAGAAGCTTTTTTTTCACTTGCTTTTTCTTGTGCCAACAACTATACAAGATAACTCTATGAGATAGCGCTTACAACTTTTGCTCGGAATTCTACAAGGTCAAATGTGCAAAGCCCAAGCAAGCATTAGAGGAACTAGTCTCAATAGGTATTTGTTGTATCGCAAAGATAGTTTCCATGGTGTTCAAAATTTTCTTCTATCCACCAAAAATTCGAAAATCCCCAAAAAACAGCCCAAATTTGCCTTTGGATCGATCTCTTGATTTGGAGTGTTATTTGTGGCTTTGATCTGACCAAACCTTGTCTTAGGAGTTGGTCCAGCTTTATCCTGCGTTTTCCCATCCCAATTTGGCCAATTTTTCGTGGATTTGAGGTCCCAAGGCATAGATCTCCGCTCAAGAACACGAGCAGTTCGCGATCTGACTCTAGACCGGAGTTCCAGCCTGAAGACTGGAGTCTCCGGCCTACACACACCAGAGTCCTCGGTCTGCACCGGAGTTTCCGGCCTAAAACCCCGAAGTCTCCGGCCTGACGGCTGATTTTGATAGTTTTGCCTCTAATCTTGCATTGGCTCATTTCCTCTTGTTTGTTTGTGCCCGTGTGCGTGTCGTCAACTAACAACAAGCTTCCGCATCGACAACTCCCACGCTCATCGACACCACGGGCCACAAACATCATCCCGCACCACCGACGCCAAGTTCATCATCACCAACAATGGTATAACTTGCGTCACCTTATTAACCCCTATCTTCCTTTGTGTGTACCTATCCCACGAGAGTGGCTCATCTTGTGTTTGCTTGAGCATTGTGCATTTGTCCTTGGATAGTGACAATGCAAGAGCAATATCAAGTGTGACTCGGTAGCATCAAGGGAGAGCAAAAAAAAGATAAAAAGAAAAAGCAAAAGAAAAATAGTCTCCCATAGGCAAAAGAGAGTCTCAAATCTTGTAAGCAAGGGAGAAAAGAAGAGTGCCCAAGGCAAGTGCACAAATCCATTGCTCAATTTTCTTCTTTGCAAACAAGCCACGGTCTCTCTTTGCATTGGCACAGCAACGAGCTTAGTCTTCGTTAGGACATTTTGTTTGCTCATTTTCATAGTCGTGTCAATCCCAACAATCTCCACATGTGTGTATATAGTCGTAGGCTCCTGTCACCCTTTTGAGTTGTTGACCTTCGCCTTTGACTTGAGTTTTGTTTGGATTTTACCCACATTTGACTATACCTTTTCTTTTGGTTGGTTCTTTCGCATTACACAATCCTAACCTACCACCAACAAGCTTTTGAGAGTTAGTTCTTTCTTTAGTGTGAGTTTTCTTTGCATTTCCACTTTGCACGCTTATAGCTCTCACTTGTGGTTTCTAGTTTGGTGCAATCCCCAAGGTGAGGTACAAGGCTAACACCACCATATTCCACTTCCATATACAATACTTGTGTGTTTTGCATGATGGATAGGCAAGGTGAGTCGAGCCAACCACCTCCCCAAGAAGAAGATCAAGGACCATACATGACGTGCGCAAGTCACTTCATCGTTCGACAAGAGTTCCGTGAACGTTGCCAAGCCCTTGAGACACGACAAGATGAACAATTTGGCGAGACACAAACCGAGTTCAAGAATGTCGACAACCGCTTCGATGGCATCAAAAGGCAAATGCAAGCAATGCATCACAACTTCGGCCACCAAAATGAAGCGCTTCAACGCACCGTCGTCGAAACAAATGACAATCTTCGACGCCTCATCGACTGAATGGCAAGACCGCATTCACGTGCGTCAAGCTCTTCAAGTTATTCGCGTAGTCATGCACCTCTGCAACAAGATCTACATCCAAGTGCTCAAAGATGCAATGACGCCCCTGTGGTTGAAGATGGAACTTCTTCGAACTATGTATCCTCCCCACGGCACACTGCAACGTCAAGCTACGATGGTGATTTCTCTTCAAGGTCACGAGGAAGACAAGAAGCACACCGTCATCACGCAAGGGCACTAGTGATCCAACAAGAGAAGCCACGAGAAGAACCGCAACTGCAACCGCATGTACACCACCATCGACCGCGACACATACTTGACACAACAAGTGATGACTCCAATTTGGAGAATCAAACTCGCCATCGACGTGAAGCTCTCCAAGATCCTCCTCCTCGTCATCACCGTCCTGAACGTCAACACCGACACCATGGTCATCACTAGGCGCCTCCTCCACCACACCAAAACTTGGAGCGTCAAGTGGCACAAGTTGAGCAACGGCCACCACATCAAGAGGCTCAATACCATGATCTTCGCCGTGAGGCCCGTGTGCCTAACCAACGTCATCAACCGAGGAACAAACCTCCCCTTCACCATCAACCACGTTAAGAGGCTCCACACCCTCGCCACCATGAGGCCCAAGCATCTCAACCACGTCAACAACCGCACCAAGAGCAAGAGCAATCTCCACAACAACAACATCAAGAGCAAGCTCTTCACCAAGGTCGCGAGAACCAAGTTCCACTGTATAAACATCAAGATCACCAAGGTCGTCGCAATGACCGCAACGATGAAGAAACTTTCGGAAAGCTCAAGTTCACAATGCCTAAGTTCACCAGATCCAATGACCTCGAAGAATACCTTTCATGGGCCCTCAAAGTCGACAAGATCTTCCGCATGCACAATTATAGCAACGAAAAGATGGTCGCCATGGCTTCACTTGAGTTTGATGATTACACCAACCTTTGGTGGGAACAAGTTCAAGTTGCTCGTGATGCAAGACAAGAGCCGCCAATCACAACTTGGCATGGCATGAAGGCTCACATGAGATCCCGGTTCGTCCCCGCGTGTTACAAGCGTGACCTCTTCAACAACCTTCAATCGCTTAGTCAAGGGACAAAGACCGTGGAAGAGTACTTCAAGGAAATGGAACTCAACTTGATTCGCGCCAACATTGATGAGCGCATGGAGCAAACTATCGCTCGCTTCCTTATTGGGTCGAACCATTCCATTAAGCGCATCGTCGAGTTCCAAACATACAATGACATGGTTGAGCTTGTGCACATCGCAACAAAGGCTGAACGTCAAGTGCAAGAGGACATCAAGTACAACAAGCCCAAGACGTTTTTCACCTACAAGCAAGCTTCAACCGCTACGCCAACAACCTTCAATGGAAGCTCATCAAGTACCTCCAAAGCTTTATTCAAGCCCACACTTCCTCAAGGAAAACTGCCCCCAAGTGGAAAACAAGCAAAGAGTGATACACCCTTCAACGGTGAATGCTACAAGTGTGGAGGCAAAGGACACAAGTCGGCCGAATGTGGAAACAAGAAGGTATTGTTCCTCCATGACAATGGCGATGAAGAGTACTTGAGTGAAGATGAATTTGATGCCCGTGTCAAGGAAGCAATGGCAAGGCAACGAGTGGAAGATGATCAAGAACTCCTCATGTGTGAACATGACGCAAGTCCATCGCTTGTAGTCACAAGGATATTGACCACTCAAGCACAAGAGCATGAAGACCAACGCTCAAACATCTTCCAAACACGAGCCGGCATCAATGGCAAATCTATCAAGGTGATCATTGACGGAGGGAGTTGCCACAATCTTGCTATCACCGAGTTGTGTGATAAGCTCAACCTCACCCTCCATCCGCATAAGCACCCCTACCACGTGCAATGGCTAAGTGACCAAGGGTCCGTGAAGATCAAGCATACCGTATCGGTCTCTTTCGCCATTGACCCTTACAAAGACACGGTTGAGTGCAATGTGGTCCCTATGACAGTTTGCCACATGCTTCTTGGTCGACCATGGCAATTTGACAAGGCTGCTCTACATGATGGTCGCACCAATGTATAAACCTTCAAATGGCTCAACAAAACATGTGTTTTGCAACCAATGACTCCTAGACAAATAATTGCGGACAATGCAAAGGCTTTAGCGAGGGCGCAAAGCACACCACCTACTTGTGATAAGAGAGGAGAGAGAGAGAACCACCTCATAGTGAGTGAGAGCCACAAGCCAAACTCGAGTGGAAAAAATAAGAGTGTTCTCCTTGCCACCAAAAGTGAGATGAGAGATGTTCGGAACAACCCAACAATCTTGCACTATGTCCTCCTTTGCAAGGGACTAGCGCAAGGAACTAATGAATTAACCAATTTTCCTCCATCTTTGATGAATGTTTTGAAGGAATTCAAGGACGTGTTCCCCGAAGAGCTCCCACAGGGTCTACCTCCTCTTCGCGGCATCGAACATCGCATTGACATCATCGCTGGCGCATCACTTCCCAACTGAGCCGCTTACCGCACGAACCCGGATGAGACAAAGGAGATTGAACGTCAAATCAACCAACTTGTCCCCAAAGGTTTGATCCAACTTCGCACTAGTCCAAGTGCTGTACCCGTGATTCTTGTGCCAAAAACGGATGATATGTTACGGTTATGCATGGACTGCCGTCCAATCAATGCTATCACCGTGCGTTATCGACATCCCATACCACGTCTCGATGACATGCTTGATGAGTTGTGTGGAGCCACTATTTTTTCGAAAATTGATCTTCGTAGTGGTTACCATCAAATATGCATGGCTGAAGGTGATGAGTAGAAAACCGCCTTCAAGACCAAACTTGGTCTCTATGAATGGTTGGTTATGCCCTTTGGTATATAGAATGCCCCATCCACCTTCATGCGCCTTATGAATCACATCTTGTGTTGTCTCATTGGAAAAAGTGTTGTTGTCTATTTCGATGATATTCTTGTTTATAGCAAATCACTTGAGGACCATATAACACATGTCAAGGAAGTTTTAGAAATCCTTCGACATGAAACGCTTTATGCTAATTTTCCCAAGTGCAATTTTGCTAAAGACAAGTTGATTTTTCTTGGATTTGTCGTTTCTTCGAAGGGCATTGAAGTTGATGTGTCCAAGGTAAAGGACATACGATATTGGCCCATCCCAACAAATGTGAGTGAACTTCGAAGTTTTCATGGGTTGGCCGGTTTCAATCGTCGCTTTGTGAAAGACTTTTCAACCATTGCTTGTCCTCTCAACAAGTTAACGAAGAAGAATGTCACCTTTGTCTGGAGCAAAGCGCAACAAAAAGCTTTTGACGAACTTAAAAAGAGGCTCACCAAAGCACCTCTTCTTGTGTTACCGGATTTCACTAAAACTTTTGAGATAGAGTCTGATGCTAGTGGTATTGGCATTGGAGGAGTACTTATGAAACACAGACGTCCTATAACCTACCATAGCGAGAAACTTGATGGTGCTCACCTTAACTATCCGATTTATGAGAAAGAGCTTTTTGCCTTAGTTCGTGTCCTTCCAGTTTGGCAACACTACCTATGGCCCAAAGAATTTATCATACATTCCGACCATGAGTCGTTGAAATATCTCAAAGGCCAAGACACATTGAGTAAGAGACATGCTAAGTGGGTTGAGTTTATGGAGTCTTTTCCGTACATTGTCAACTATAAGACGGGCAAATATAATGTACTTGCAGACGCTTTGTCTCGCAAACATACAAGCCTTCTTACGAGACTTGAAATCAACATGTTGGGTCTTGAGGAAATAAAATCTTTGTATGCTTCCAACCCATTCTTTGAACCAATTTTCGCAAAGTTCTCCAATGACAAAGGACTTGATGATTTCTATTTGCATAAGGGATTTCTATTTAAACAAAACAAGCTATGCATTCCGAAGTTGTCGCTTCAACTTTTGCTTCTCCAAGAATCTCATGGTGGAGGCCTCATGGGTCACTTTGGCTGCGACAAGACATTGGACATGCTCTCCAATCACTACTTTTGGCCCAAGATGAAGCGTGACGTGGAGCTCTACGTTCAACGATGCACGACATGTGTTCAAGCTAAGTCGCAAGATAACCCTTATGGTCTTTATATGCCATTGCCTATTCCACATACACCTTGGTCCGACATTAGCATGAATTTCGTGTTAGGATTGCCTAGATCTAAGCATGGTCATGATTCTATATTTGTTGTCGTGGATCACTTTTCCAAAATGGCACACCTCATACCGTGTCATAAGACCGACGATGCTTCACATGTTGCAAATCTGTTTTCAGGGAAATCGTCTGTCTTCACGGTGTGCCAAGAACAATCGTCTCCGACCGTGATGTCAAATTCATGAGCTACTTATGGAAGACCCTCATGGCCAAGTTCGGCGTCAAGCTCCTCTTTTCATCCGCATTGCATCCCCAAACCGATGGCCAAACAGAAGTTGTCAACCGAAGCCTCGGGACTCTCCTTCGTGTGTTGATCAAGAAAAACCTCAAGGATTGGGAGGAATGCATTCCACACGCCGAGTTTGCCTAAAACCGAGCCAAGCACTCAATAACAAAGATGAGTCCCTTCATGATCATCTATGGTTTCGAGCCCCTCACCGTGCTCGACATACTACTGCTTCCTCTCCATGAGCGTACAAACATGGACGTTGAGAAGCGCGCACAAACTATGAAGAAACTTCATGAAGAAACCCAAGCTACTATCGAGCAACAAGTCCTTCACCAAGCTTCAAGATTAAACAAGGACAAGAAGGAGATGATCTTTGAAGAAGGTGACCTTGTGTGGATACACCTAAACAAAGACCGCTTCCCCAAGGAACGCGACTCCAAGCTCAAGCCAAGAGGAGATGGTCCCTTCAAGGTCCTCAAAATAATCAACAACAACGCCTACATCATCGACATACCAACCTCCAAGTACCTTGCAAGCAATACATTCAATGTCAAGGACCTTTCACCCTACCATGGAGATGATCAAGATGATAACCGTGAAGAGTCGAGGACGACTCTTTCCCAAGGAGGGAAGCTGATGTAGCCCGTCCTACGGATGCTCCTACATCTACACCAACAAGTCCCCCAAGTGGACCCATGACTCGTGCCCGAGCCAAACTCCCACAAGCTAAGGTGAACTCGCTCCTCTCCTCGTGCCAATTTGATACATCCTTGGATGGTGTGCTACTTAATGCAACTACTCTATGCATCATCAGGTACGAAGCTCCAACACATCACCAAGCACCCAAGGATGGAGAAAAAGGAGCAGGGCGTGAAGCAGAAGCCGCTGGAGCTGCTCAGACCGGAGTCTCCGGTCTGCGCACACCGGAGTCTCCAGTCCACCAAAGTCTCCGGCCTGAAGACACCGGAGTCTCTGAACCCACCTCCGGTCTTCCCCCAGAATCGAGCTTGAGGACAATCTGTCTGGCTCTCCGGAGGCTGGTCCGGAGACCGACCGGAATCTCCGACCCAGACCGGAGTCTCCGGTCCAATACACCGGAGTCTCCGGACCGACCGTCGCCAGGCATGTAAAAGGCCTTTGGTCCTTCGGCCCATGTACCCCTTAGTTTGTCCAGAACTTGTCTTTTATTCCTAAAGTACCCCTAACTGTGTGGTTGGCCTATATATATATATAGTCCCCCACCTCTATTGTAAACCCTACGCATGATATTGGAATTAGTGGAAACCCCTTGTGGATCTATCTAGTTCTTGCATCATGCTCCTTGACCAAGGAGCACCAATATCACAAACCTCGTTGGAGTTTGCATCGTGCCTCCGTGTTGTACAAGGCCTAGGCATCGGAGTCCCTTTGCCTAGACGTCAAGACCTCACCAAATCTCCCATCTCGCCGTGCCGGTTCGAGAGAGAATCCTCCACCCGACGCTGATCCTAGGGATTGCGCCGGACCGGTCACCACCGGCGTAAGCTATTGGTGTGTATCGTGGTTTTGTGTGTGTGTTCATCATGTTCTTCGTGCGTGCGTTCGTCGTGTTCATCCTACCCTACTCTCCCCGCACTCCACCTTCGATTTGAAAGGGAATCGTGAAAGATCGGGCCACCCTAGAGGTTTGCCCTCAACATATTGGTATCTTGAGATTGCAGCAAGGATGACAATGGAGCACTCAAGATAACATCTGGTATCAAGAGCTTTTGGTTGCCATAGATTCGAGTTTGTGTTGAGTTTCTAGCCACCAATTTCTTTTTTCTTGCCTAAATTCGAAAATTTCCACCAAAAATAGCCATATTCGTGATTTGGATTGATCTGGATTTTGAGAGTGTTTTGGTAGGTTTTGATCCATAGATCCACTGCTATACTCGTTGATCTATATTCCTTTGCGTTCTCATGGCCTAATTCCTTGATTTCCCTATCAATTTTGAGGTTTTGGATCGAGTTTTCCGCCCAAAATCGCACCACGGACGAGTTTTGGATGTTCTAGAAGTCCCAGACCGGAGTCTCCGGCCTAGGACCGGAGTTTCCGGTGTAAGTGAACTCAGACCGGAGTCTCCGGACTCCCAGACTGGAGTTTCCGCCCTACCTGCTGACAGAAAAATCTGCATCACGGTTTTGAGCATAACTTTTGCATACGAAATCAGATTTTGGTGTTCTTTAGCTCGTTTTGAAGAAGAGAAGGAGCTCTACACCATCATACATGTAGTTAATGCTATCTAATCCAACCATATCCGTGATCAAGGACAGATCCACCAAATAAAGGTGAAGATCGACGACAAAAGGTATTTCAATTCCGTGACCTCACCCCACTTGCTTTAATTTGTGAGCCACACTATCTTTGCGATACAACAAATACCTATTTAGACTAGTTCCTCCAATGATTGCTTGGGATTTGCACATTTGATCTTGTAGAATTCCGAGCAAAAGTTGTAAGCGCTATCTCATAGAGTTATCTTGTATAGTTGTTGGCACAAGAAAAAGCAAGTGAAAAAAATGCTTCTAAGCAAAAGAAAAATACAAAAAGAAAAAAAGAAATATACAAGTGCCATAGGGAATAGGAAGCGCAAGCTCGATGAACATATTGTAGGTGGTACTTATTGTGGAAATCTTGTAGCCCTCCAATTTGTGAAATCGAACTAGCATCTCTCCTAGTACTTGTGCGGCATGAGCTTTTAGTATTCGCTAGGCCTTCATTTGGTTCTTAGCTCACTTTTTCCGTCTCACAAGTCCCGTTCATCCCACCGTGTGTGTTTCCTTGATCTTAATTGCTATCTTGTGGATCGACTTGTTTTCTTTGGATCATCGTGGTTCTCTACTTGCCTTTACAAATCTTGATTTTCGGTTGTTCCAAGTTGCATGCCACTTGACTTACCTGAGCTCCTCATAAGCCATGTGTGTTTGGTATTTCTTGTGTTTTTGGATACGACGCCACTTCTCCTTTGCATTTTGGTAGCTCTCGGTCCTTACCATTGATCCAATACTATCTACAAGGTGAGCTAAGGCATAGCATCTTTCAACCCAATTTCCACTATATCACACATGGTCTTGTGAGCACAATATCTAGGGACTCTGAAACTGATGAGGAAGGATCCATGATAAGGCACGGCAACGACGACTACGGAAGCATAGATGACATGATGGAGCACTACGCCGACATTGGCTTCGCATGCTTGGAGGACTTGGAGTACTACACCGACAATGACTCCCCAAGAATGGAGCACATGGACCACCATGAGGACTCCGACTTCTCATTCATGGAGGACATAGAACACTTCATCGACTATGATGGCAACATCCTCATGAGCTTTGATGACTTCTTGCACAATTTGGAGACCGAGAACTTCTACACCATGCAAGCGGAGGCATGTCTCCAAGAGGACAACAACGACAAGCTCTTCAAGTCGAACCCATCAAGAGGAACTCTATACCCCGAGGGTTGTCCATCAAGATATCCATCAAGCTCAAGAAGACGTGACAACTCCACAAGCGCCAATACACATGAGCCAAGACAAGTGCATCGCCACCAACAAAAACTCAAGAGCATCCATGCTATGTGATATACAAGCTCAAGACAGCGTACAAGTCGTCTCCGCCATGAGAACAAGGAAGCAAGCTACCGTCTGCACCATCAAGCTACATCGACAAAACAAGTTCGACATGAGGTGCCCAACTACAAGAACATCATCGAGACCACTTCTCCTTCGAGGAAGACCACTACTCAAGCTTCAAGACCCTCAAGAGAGAAGACCTCATATGATGTTGGTGTTGGAGATATGCCCAAGAGGCAATAATAAAAGTGGTTATTATTATATCTTTGTGTTTATGATAAATGTTTACATCCCATGCTATAATTGTATTAACCGGAAACATTAATACTTGTGTGTTTTGTAAACATAAAAGAGTCCCTAGTAAGCCTCTTGTTAAACTAGCTTGTTGATTAATGGATGATCATGGTTTCCTGATCATGGACATTGGATGTCGTTAATAACAAGATCATATCATTAGGAGAATGATGTGATGGACACACACCCATAGTAAGCGTAGCATAAAGATCAAGTCATTAAGTTCGTATTGCTATAAGCTTTCAAATGCATAGTAACCTAATCCTTCAATCATGAGGTTATGTTAATCACCATCACCGGATGGATACTTTGATGACATCAAACACCGCTTCGTAACTGGGTGGTCATAAAGGTGTCATTGGGTATTCTGAAAGTATGTGTTGAAGCGCATGAACCAAGATTGGGATTTGTCCATCCATATGACGGATAGATATGCTCTGGGCCCTTTCGGTGAAATGTCATCTAGTTAGCTTGCAAGCATGTGACTAGGTCACAAGGGATGACATATCACGGAACGAGTAAAGAGTACTTATCAGTAACGAGGTAGAACTAGGTATGGAGATACCGACGATCAAACCTCGGATAAGTATAGTATCGCGATACAAAGGGAATTAGTTTCGTATGTAAATGGTTCAATCGATCACGAAGTCATCGTTGAGTATGTGGGAGCCATTATGGATCTCCAGGTCCCGCTGATGGTTATTGATAGGAGATGTGTCTCTTTCATGTCTGCATATTCACGAACCGTAGGGTGACACACTTAAGGTTCGAAGTTGTTTTAAGTAGATATGGAATGTGCGTTGGAGACCGAATGTTGTTCGGAGTCTCGGAATGGATCCGGGACATCACGAGGAGATCCGGAATTGTCCGGAGAATAAGATTCATATATAGGGGATCATTTTCTAAGTTAGGAAATGTTCCGGAGTGTTTGTATGGAGATTCTAGAAGGTTTCAGAATGTTCTGGAAGGTTCTAGAGGATTTCTTGGAGTTTGCTTGAAAACCAAGAAAGGGTCAAAGGAAACCTAGTGGGGCAAGACACGGATTCGTGGGGGAGGAGGACTCCTCCCTCCTTCCCACCACCGACCATAGGAGGGGAGTCCTACTAGGACTCCCCCTCCCCAGGCGCACCTCCCCCCCTTAAATAGAAGGGCAGGGGCGCCCCCTCCTAGCCCTCTGACACACAACACCCAATCTCCGCGGCCTCTCTCCTCCTCCTTTCTTCTGCACAGGCATAGGCGAAGCCCTGCAGAATTCTCTACTCCACCACCACGACCACGCCATCGTGCTGCTGGGATTCTATGGAGAAGATCTACTACCTCCGCTGCTCGCTGGAACGAGGAGAGGAAGGTCTGCTTCGACTCCGCACGTGTGACCGACTGCCGAAGCGCTGCCGAAACGCGGCGCCGGAAGGATCGTCCACTTGACCGACTGCGGAAGCACTGCCAGAACGCTATGCCGGAAGGATCGTCCACACGATCTTGAGATCGGCAAGTGATCGACTACATCAACCACGAGATCTAATCTCGTTAACGCTTTCGGATATACGAGGGTTAGTTCCTATCTATCTCGTTGCTCATGTCTAATAGATTAGATCTTGGCTTTTACCTAGATTAGATCTGGGTTTTGTTCGTTCTTGCGGTAGAAATTTTTTGTTTTCCATGCTACGAACCCATCAGTTTGTGCTACCTCAGAGACAAAGAAGGCGACCAAGAAAATGTGTCGTCACCAACACCATGAAGCTTCCAACACTAAGAACTTCATCGACAAACCTTCGTCAAGGAAGCCCCCTACACAAGCTACAAGATCGTCAACAAATGAGAAGGACACTTTGGATCTCTACTTCACCAAGTTGGATGAATCCGTCAAGATGACCTCTCATGAAGTTGACGCCTTCAAGACATGGTGCAAAACCTTGGATGATGAAAAGAGTTGCGGTACAACCAAAGAGGTGAGATATGCTACCTCGGATGGCGATGAGAGTGATGATGCCCAACTTAAGGCATTCATCTTTAGAGGCGATAAGGTTGAGGATGGTGGGCATGGGATTTTCCATTCACCAACGGAGGCGCTTGGAGTTGAGAAAATCAAGCCTATTTCCATATGCTTGAGTGTTGATGTTGTACCAATCCCATGTGAGCTTGAGAAACACTTAGCCCACTTGAGTGAGAGAAAAAGTGAGTTGAGTGACTCCACCATATGTGAAATTGTGTGCTTCCACTAGGACATGAGTGATACACCTAGTGAGTTGAGAGTGGTAGTTGATAGGTCAAGTGAGGTCATTTCAATTTCTAACAACTTACCCTCTACCTCTAGTGTGTTTCTTCATGATGTTCTAGGTACCTTGGAGCATGAGCCGCCAAGCTTGGAGAGGATGGTGCCCCCTACGGAGAACATGTACATGGTGGATGAAGATGATGCCATCCCCATATATGATGAAGAAGGCGCCCACATGGAGACCGCTACTACCACAACACCCACTTCACATGAGAGGTACGACCAATGTAACAATATGGCTGTTGATGATGCCATGCTCCCACTAGTGGACATGATGAATTATGAGGATATGCATGCTATGGACACTACTTATGACATTTAATATGCTTCATTCATGTTCCCATGTGATACTTTGCCTTTGCATAATGTTGATCATGTGGAATTATTTGAGTGCGATGATATTGCCATAGATATGCCATGCTACAAATCTTTCTTATATCCTACAATTGTTGCGACAAACTTAATGAACAATTGCTCTTTCCCTATGTTTGTCGGCAACCATACTCGTACCTTGGAAATGCTTGACCATGCATGTTCTTCATTTTCTCCCATTGTTGATTGCAATAATGATCATATGTTTCATATTGATATTGCCCCCATAGCTTTCTCAAATGTTGGAGATTTTGATACTTGCCATGTTAAGCATGTTCCCTCCTTTTGCTCGCATAATCACCATTCTTTCTATAATATCTTGCTTGACGCTAATGGTGATGTGCATAAGAGAAGATACATCATGATGGATGATGTATTCATATACCACACACATACGTTGTTTCTTTTCTCTTTGATGTGTGTAGGTACCCACATTCCAATGTCAACCTCGATTGAGCACGAGTTGACAAAACGAGCTCTAGAGAGCATCCATCAAGAAATAAAGGGTACATCTCCTTCCTTACAAGATGCTAACAAGATATCGTCGAGGTCGACTCTTTTTAAAGAGGGGGAGATGATGTAGCCCAACACATGGAAACTACCATTGGTCCACATCATGCTACACCAACCATGCTAATCAAGGTGAACTCCTTCCATCTCTTTCCTTTCTTCGGTTATCATGCGAATGGGATCTTACTTGAGATGAATTCCCATTGTATGACTAGGCCCATGACCATGACGCCAAGAGGAGGAAACAAGGATGCACAAGGATCCAAGACCCACAAGCATGAAGCCTAGAAGAGAAGACGCAAGAAGCTGCTGGAAGCAGACCGGAGTCTCCGGTCTGCCACACCTGAGTCTCCGGACCGCGAACCCCGGAGTCTCCGGCCGACCTCCGGACCAGCCCCTAGACCAGCACGCGGTACAGTCTGTGACCCACTCCGGTGACGGACCAGAGATGGACCGGAGTCTCCGACCCACACCAGAGTCTTCGGCCTGCAGACCGGAATCTCCGTCCTGATCGACACAGGCCTGTGAGCCTTAAGATGGGCTTGGCCCATGTAACGCCGAAAACTCCCTGTTTATGCCTAAACTACCCCTAGCTCGTGGTTGGCCTATATATATCACCCACCCCTCCT
This sequence comes from Avena eriantha, assembly GCA_910589775.1. NCBI lineage: Eukaryota > Viridiplantae > Streptophyta > Magnoliopsida > Poales > Poaceae > Avena > Avena eriantha. Next base: position 389,404,907 of record OU342742.1, read on the forward strand.
TAGAACCCTAGAATGGAATGGATGATGAATTGAGGCATGTGCCTAACCCTGGATGGGACCCCCTCTCTATAGTTTATCTATGAGTTGTACAAGGCCTTGTTAATTGAAGTCGTCAAGGCTCTCTTCTAGTTCATGGTCTCTCCCACATATGGATTCTAGTAGTGCTAGGTCTCTCCCCTTTGGGATTCTACTTGGTTGCTACTTTTTCCCTATGTGTGATTCTATCAAGAGCTAGCCAATCTCTCTCATGGGATTCTACCTTTGTTCTCTCCCTTGAGATTGTATTGGGTTGGTGGTTCGGGTCAACGAGAGCAAACCAGAATTGTATCGGGTGTGGTGTGCGTTTGTATCGATTTCCCCTTGCGTGTTCATCGTGTTCTTCGCTTCCTCCCCCAAATCCCCTCGAATCTATGAAGATCGGGCCACTCCAAGGGTAAATCCACAAGGAGACCCCTAACATCTGGTATCAAGAGATTTTGGTTGCCATGGATTCGAGTTTGTGTTGAGTTTCTAGCCACCAATTTCTTTTTTCTTGCCTAAATTCGAAAGTTTCCACCAAAATAGTCATATTCGTGATTTGGATCGATCTGGATTTTGAGAGCGTTTTGGTAGGTTTTGATCCATAGACCTGCTGCTATACTCATTGATCTACCTTCCTTTGCGTTCCCACGGCCTAATTCCTTGATTTCCCCATCAATTTTGAGGTTTTGGATCAAGTTTTCCGCCCAAAATCGCGCAAAGGCGAGTTCTGGATGTTCTGGAAGTCCCAGACCGGAGTCTTTGGCCCAGGACCGGAGTTTCCGGTGTAAGTGAACTCAGACCGGAGTCTCCGGACTCCCAGACTGTAGTTTCCGCCCTACCTGCTGACAGAAAAATCTGTGTCGATCAGGCTGGAGATTTCGGTCTGCAGGCCGAAGACTCCGGTGTGGGCCGGAGACTCCGGTCCATCTCCGATCCGTCTCCGGAGTGGGTCACAGACTGTCCCGCGTGCTGTTCTAGGGGCTGGTCTGGAGGTCGGCCGGAGACTCCAGGGTTCGCGTTCCGGAGACTCCGGTGTGGCAGACCGGAGACTTCGGTCTGCTTCCAGCAGCTTCTTGCGTTTTCTCTTCTAGGCTTCATGCTTGTGGGTCTTGGCTCCTTGTGCATCCTTGTTTCCTCCTCTTGGCGTCATGGTCATGGGCCTAGTCATACAATGGGAATTCATCTCAAGTAGGATCCCATTCACATGATAACCGAAGAAAGGCAAGAGATGGAAGGAGTTCACCTTGATTAGCATGGTTGTTGTAGCATGATGTGGAACAATGGTCGTTTCCATGTGTTGGGCTACATCATCTCCCCCCTCTTTAAAAAGAGTCGACCTCGATGATATCTTGTCAACATCTTGTAAGGAAGGAGATGTACCCTTTATTTCTTGATGGATGCTCTCTAGAGCTCGTTTTGTCAACTCGTGCTCAATCGAGGTTAACATTGGAATGTGGGTACCTACACACATCATAGAGAAAAGAAACAACGTATGTGCGTTGTATATGAATACATCATCCATCATGATGTATCTTCTCTTGTGCACATCACCATTAGCGTCAAGCAAGATATTATAGAAAGAATGGTGATTATGCGAGCAAAAGGAGGGAACATGCTTAACATGGCAAGTATCAAAATCTCCAAAATTTGAGAAAGCTATGGGGGAAATCTCAATATGAAACATATGATCATTATTGCAATCAACAATGGGAGAAAATGAAGAACATGCATGATCAAGCATTTCCAAGGTACGAGGATGGTTGCCGACAAACATAGGGAAAGAGCAATTGTTCATTAAGTTTGTCGCAACAATTGTAGGATAGAAGAAGGATTATGCAAAGGCAAAGTATCACATGGGAACATGAATGAAGCATATGAAATGTCATAAGTAGTGTCCATAGCATGCATATCCTCATAATTCATCATGTCCACTAGTGGGAGCATGGCATCATCAACGGCCATATTGTTACCTTGGTCGTACCTCTCATGTGAAGTGGGTGTTGTGGTAGTAGCGGCCTCCATGTGGGCGACTTCTTCATCATATATGGGGATGGCATCATCTTCATCCACCATGTACATGTTCTCGATAGGGGGCACCATCCTCTCCAAGCTTGGCGGCTCATGCTCCAAGGTACCTAGCACATCATGAAGAAACACACTAGAGGTAGAGGGTAAGTTGTTAGAAATTGAAATGACCTCACTTGACCTATCAACTACCACTCTCAACTCACTAGGTGTATCACTCATGTCCTAAAAGTGGAAGCACATAATTTCACATATGGTGGAGTCACTCAACTCACTTTTTCTCTCACTGAAGTGGGCTAAGTGCATCTCAAGCTCACATGGGATTGGTACAACATCAACACTCAAGCATATGGAAATAGGCTCGGTTTCCTCAACTCCAAGCGCCTCCATTGGTGAAGGTGCCCACCATCCTCAACCTTATCGCCTCCAAAGATGAATGCCTTAAGTTGGGCATCATCACTCTCATCGCCATCCGAGGTAGCATATCTCACCTCTTTGGTTGTACCGCAACTCTTTTCATCATCCAAGGTTTTGCACCATGTCTTGAAGGCGTCAACTTCATGAGAGGTCATCTTGACGGATTCATCCAACTTGGCGAAGTAGAGATCCAAAGTGTCCTTCTCATTTGTTGATGATCTTGTAGCTTGTGTAGGGGGCTTCCTTGACGAAGGTTTGTCGATGAAGTTCTTAGTGTTGGAAGCTTCATGGTGTTGGTGACGACACATTTTCTTGGTCGCCTTCTTTGTCTCTGAGGTAGCACCAACATCATATGAGGTCTTCTCTCTTGAGGGTCTTGAAGCTTGAGTAGTGGTCTTCCTCAACGGAGAAGTGGTATCGATGATGTTCTTGTAGTTGGGCATCTCATGTCGAACTTGTTTTGTCGATGTAGCTTGATGGTGCGGACGGTAGCTTGCTTCCTTGTTCTCATGGCGGAGACGACTTATACGCCGTCTTGAGCTTGTATAGCACATAGCATGGATTCTCTTGAGTTTTTATTGGTGGCGACGCACTTGTCTTGGCTCATGTGTATTGGCGCTTGTGGAGTTGTCACGTCTTCTTGAGCTTGATGGATATCTTGATGGACAACCCTCGGGGTATAGAGTTCCTCTTGATGGGTTCGACTTGAAGAGCTTATCATTGTTGTCCTCTTGGAGACGTGCCTCCGCTTGCATGGTGTAGAAGTTCTCGGTCTCCAAGTTGTGCAAGAGGTCATCAAAGCTCATGAGGATGTTGCCATCATAGTCGATGAAGTGTTCTATGTCCTCCATGAATGAGAAGTCGGAGTCCTCATGGTGGTCCATGTGCTCCATTCTTGGGGAGTCATTATCGGTTTAGTACTCCAAGTCCTCCAAGCATGCGAAGCCAATGTCGGTGTAGTGCTCCATCATGTCATCTATGCTTTCATAGTCGTCATTGCCGTGCCTTATCATGGATCCTTCCTCATTAGTTTCAGAGTCCCTAGATATTGTGCTCACAAGACCATGTGTGATATAGTGGAAATTGGGTTGAAAGATGCTATGCCTTAGCTCACCTTGTAGATAGTATTGGATCAATGGTAAGGACCGAGAGCTACCAAAATGCAAAGGAGAAGTGGCGTCATATCCAAAAACACAAGAAACACCAAACACACATGGGTTATGAGGAGCTTAGGTAAATCATGTGGCATGCAACTTGGAACAATCGAAAATCGAGATTTGTAAGGCAAGTAGAGAACCATGATGATCCAAAGCAAACAAGTCGATCCACAAGATAGCAACTAAGATCAAGGAAACACACACGGTGGGATGAACGGGACTTGTGCGACGGAAAAAGTGAGCTAAGAACCAAATGAAGGCCTAGCGAATACTAAATGCTCGTGCCGCACAAGTACAGGGAGAGACGCTAGTTTGATTGCACAAAATTGGAGGGCTACAAGATTTGCACAATAAGTACCACCTACAATATGTTCATCGAGCTTGTTCTTCCTATTACCTATGGCACTTGTATCTTTCTTTTTTATTTTTGTATTTTTCTTTAGCTTAGAAGCTTTTTTTTCACTTGCTTTTTCTTGTGCCAACAACTATACAAGATAACTCTATGAGATAGCGCTTACAACTTTTGCTCGGAATTCTACAAGGTCAAATGTGCAAAGCCCAAGCAAGCATTAGAGGAACTAGTCTCAATAGGTATTTTTTGTATCGCAAAGATAGTTTCCATGGTGTTCAAATTTTTCTTCTATCCACCAAAAATTCGAAAATCCCCAAAAAACAGCCCAAATTTTCCTTTGGATCGATCTCTTGATTTGGAGTGTTATTTGTGGCTTTGATCCGAACAAACCTTGTCTTAGGAGTTGGTCCAGCTTTATCCTGCGTTTTCCCATCCCAATCTGGCCAATTTTTCGTGGATTTGAGGTCCCAAGGCGTAGATCTCCGCTCAAGAACACAAGCAGTTCGCGATCTGACTCTAGACCGGAGTTCCGGCCTGAAGACCGGAGTCTCCGGCCTACCCACACCGGAGTATCCGGTCTGCACCGGAGTTTCCGGCCTGAAACCCTGAAGTCTCCGGCCTGACGGCTGATTTTGATAGTTTTTCCTCTAATCTTGCATTGGCTAATTTCCTCTTGTTTGTTTGTGCTCATGTGCATGTCGTCAACTAACAACAAGCTTCCGCATCGACAACTCCCGCGCTCATCGACACCACGGCCCACAAACATCATCCCGCACCACCGACGCCAAGTGCATCATCACCAACAATGGTATAACTTGCGTCACCTTATTAACCCCTATCTTCCTTTGTGTGTACCTATCCCACGAGAGTGGCTCATCTTGTGTTTGCTTGAGCATTGTGCATTTGTCCTTGGATAGTGAGAATGCAAGAGCAATATCAAGTGTGACTCAGTAGCATCAAGGGAGAGCAAAAAAAAGATAAAAAGAAAAATAGTCTCCCATAGGCAAAAGAGAGTCTCAAATCTTGTAAGCAAGGGTGAAAAGAAGAGTGCCCAAGGCAAGTGCACAAATCCATTGCTCATTTTTCTTCTTTGCAAACAAGCCACGGTCTCTCCTTGCATTGGCACGGCAACGAGCTTAGTCTTCGTTAGGACATTTTGTTTGCTCATTTTCATAGTCGTGTCAATCCCAACAATCTCCACGTGTGTGTATAGAGTCGTAGGCTCCCGTCACCCTTTTGAGTTGTTGACCTTCGCCTTTGACTTGAGTTTTGTTTGGATTTTACCCACATTTGACTATACCTTTTCTTTTGGTTGGTTCTTTGGCATTACACAATCCTAACCTACCACCAACAAGCTTTTGAGAGTTAGTTCTTTCTTTAGTGTGAGTTTTCTTTGCATTTCCACTTTGCACGCTTATAGCTCTCACTTGTGGTTTCTAGTTTGGTGCAATCCCCAAGGTGAGGTACAAGGCTAACACCACCATATTCCACTTCCATATACAATACTTGTGTGTTTTGCATGATGGATAGGCAAGGTGAGTCGAACCAACCACCTCCCCAAGAAGAAGATCAAGGACCGTACATGACGTGCGCAAGTCACTTCATCGTTCGACAAGAGTTCCGTGAACGTTGCCAAGCCCTTGAGACACGACAAGATGAACAATTTGGCGAGACACAAACCGAGTTCAAGAACGTCGACAACCGCTTCGATGGCATCAAAAGGCAAATGCAAGCAATGCATCACAGCTTCGGCCACCAAAATGAAGCGCTTCAACGCACCGTCATCGAAACAAATGACAATCTTCGACACCTCATCGACTGAATGGCAAGACCGCATTCACGTGCGTCAAGCTCTTCAAGTTCTTCGCGTAGTCATGCACCTCTGCAACAAGATCTACATCCAAGTGGTCAAAGATGCAATGACGCCCCCGTGGTTGAAGATGGAACTTCTTCGAACTATGTATCCTCCCCACGGCACGCTGCAACGTCAAGCTACGATGGTGATTTCTCTTCAAGGCCACGAGCAAGACAAGAAGCACACCGTCATCACGCAAGGGCACTAGTGATCCAACAAGAGAAACCACGAGAAGAACCGCAACTGCAACCGCATGTACACCACCATCGACCGCGACACATACTTGACACAACAAGTGATGACTCCAATTTGGAGAATCAAACTCGCCATCGACGTGAAGCTCTCCAAGATCCTCCTCCTCGTCATCACCGTCCTGAACGTCAACACCGACACCATGGTCATCACTAGGCGCCTCCTCCACCACACCAAAACTTGGAGCGTCAAGTGGCACAAGTTGAGCAACGGCCACCACATCAAGAGGCTCAATACCATGATCTTCGCCGTGAGGCCCGTGTGCCTAACCAACGTCATCAACCGAGGAACAAACCTCCCCTTCACCATCAACCACGTTAAGAGGCTCCACACCCTCGCCACCATGAGGCCCAAGCATCTCAACCACGTCAACAACCGCACCAAGAGCAAGAGCAATCTCCACAACAACAACATCAAGAGCAAGCTCTTCACCAAGGTCGCGAGAACCAAGTTCCACTGTATAAACATCAAGATCACCAAGGTCGTCGCAATGACCGCAACGATGAAGAAACTTTCGGAAAGCTCAAGTTCACAATGCCTAAGTTCACCAGATCCAATGACCTCGAAGAATACCTTTCATGGGCCCTCAAAGTCGACAAGATCTTCCGCATGCACAATTATAGCAACGAAAATATGGTCGCCATGGCTTCACTTGAGTTTGATGATTACGCCAACCTTTGGTGGGAACAAGTTCAAGTTGCTCGTGATGCAAGACAAGAGCCGCCAATCACAACTTGGCATGGCATGAAGGCTCACATGAGATCCCGGTTCGTCCCCGCGCGTTACACGCGTGACCTCTTCAACAACCTTCAATCGCTTAGTCAAGGGACAAAGACCGTGGAAGAGTACTTCAAGGAAATGGAACTCAACTTGATTCGCGCCAACATTGATGAGCGCATGGAGCAAACTATCGCTCGCTTCCTTATTGGGTCGAACCATTCCATTAAGCGCATCGTCGAGTTCCAAACATACAACGACATGGTTGAGCTTGTGCACATCGCAACAAAGGCTGAACGTCAAGTGCAAGAGGACATCAAGTACAACAAGCCCAAGATGTTTTTCACCTACAAGCAAGCTTCAACCGCTATGCCAACAACCTTCAATGGAAGCTCATCAAGTACCTCCAAAGCTTCATTCAAGCCCACACTTCCTCAAGGAAAACTGCCCCCAAGTGGCAAACAAGCAAAGAGTGATACACCCTTCAACGGTGAATGCTACAAGTGTGGAGGCAAAGGACACAAGTCGGCCGAATGTGGAAACAAGAAGGTATTGTTCATCCATGACAATGGCGACGAAGAGTACTTGAGTCAAGATGAATTTGATGCCCGTGCCAAGGAAGCAATGGCAAGGCAACGAGTGGAAGATGATCAAGAACTCCTCATGTGTGAACATGACGCAAGTCCATCGCTTGTAGTCACAAGGATCTTGACCACTCAAGCACAAGAGCATGAAGACCAATGCTCAAACATCTTCCAAACACGAGCCGGCATCAATGGCAAATCTATCAAGGTGATCATTGACGGAGGGAGTTGCCACAATCTTGCTATCACCGAGTTGTGTGATAAGCTCAACCTCACCCTCCATCCGCATAAGCACCCCTACCACGTGCAATGGCTAAGTGAACAAGGGTCCGTGAAGATCAAGCATACCGTATAGGTCTCCTTCGCCATTGGCCCTTACAACGACACGGTTGACTGCGATGTGGTCCCTATGACAGTTTGCCACATGCTTCTTGGTCGACCATGGCAATTTTACAAGGCTGCTCTACATGATGGTCGCACCAATGTATACACCTTCAAATGGCTCAAGAAAACATGTGTTTTGCAACCAATGACTCCTAGCCAAATAATTGCGGACAATGCAAAGGCTTTAGCGAGGGCGCAAAGCACAACACTTACTTGTGAGAAGAATGGTAAGAGAGAGACCCACCTCATAGTGAGTGAGAGCCACAAGCCAAACTCGAGTGGAAAAAATAAGAGTGTTCTCCTTGCCACCAAAAGTCAGATGGGAGATGTTCGGAACAACCCATCCATCTTGCACTATGTCCTTCTTTGCAAGGGACTAGCGCAAGGAACTAATGAATTGACCAATGTTCCTCCATCTTTGATAAATGTTTTGCAGGAATTCAAGGACGTGTTCCCCGAAGAGCTCCCACATGGTCTACCTCCTCTTCACGGCATCAAACATCGCATTGACCTCATCCCCGGCGCACCACTTCCAAACCGCTCCTCTTACCGCACAAACCTGGAGGAGACAAAGGAGATTGAACGTCAAATCAACCAACTTGTCTCCAAAGGTTTGATCCAAGTTAGCACTAGTCCAAGTGCTGTACCCGTGATTCTTGGGCCAAAAACGGATGATATGTTACGGTTATGCATGGACTGCCGTCCAATCAATGCTATCACCGTGCGTTATCAACATCCCATACCACGTCTCGATGACATGCTTGATGAGTTGTGTGGAGCCACTATTTTTTCGAAAATTGATCTTCGTAGTGGTTACCATCAAATACGCATGGCTGAAGGTGATGAGTGGAAAACCGCCTTCAAGACCAAACTTGGTCTCTATGAATGGTTGGTTATGCCCTTTGGTTTATCGAATGCCCCATCACCTTCATGCGCCTTATGAATCACATCTTGCGTTCTCTCATTGGAAAAAGTCTTGTTGTCTATTTCGATGATATTCTTGTTTATAGCAAGTAACTTGAGGACCATATAACAGATGTCAAGGAAGTTTTGCAAATCCTTCGACATGAAAAGCTTTATGCTAATCTTCCCAAGTGCACTTTTTCTAAACACAAGTTGATTTTTCTTGGATTTGTCGTTTCGTTGAAAGGAATTGAAGTTGATGTTGCCAAGGTAAAGGACATATGAGATTGGCCCATTCCAACAAATGTGAGTGAACTCCGAAGATTTCATGGATTGGTCGGTTTCTATCATCGCTTTGTGAAAGACTTTTCAACCATTGCTTGTCCTTTCAACGAGTTGATGAAGAAGAATGTCACCTTCATGTGGGGAAAAGCTCAACAAAAAGCTTTTGATGTACTCAAATAGAGGCTCGCCGAAGCACCTCTCCTTGCGTTACCAGATTTTACAAAAACTTTTGAGATAGAGTGTGATGCTAGTGGTATTGGCATTGGAGGAGTCCTTATGCAAAATGGACGTCCTATAGCCTACCATAGCAAGAAACTTGATGGTGCTCGCCTTAACTATCCGATTTATGAGAAAGAGCGTTTTGCCTTAGTTCGTGTCCTTCAAGTTTGGCAACACTACCTATGGCCCAAACAATTTATCATACATTCCGACCATGAGTTGTTGAAATATCTCAAAGGTCAAGCCAACTTGAGTAAGAGACGCACTACGTGGGTTAAATTTATGGAGTCTTTTCCATATATTGTCAAGTATAAGAAGGGCAAAGATAATGTAGTTGCGGACGCTTTGTCTCGCAAACACACAAGCCTTCTTACGAGACTTGAAATCAACGTGTTGGGTCTTGAGGAAATAAAATCTTTGTATGCTTCTGACTCGTTCTTTGAACCAATTTTTGGAAAGTGCTCCAATGATAAAGGAGTTGATGATTTCTATTTGCATATGGGCTTTCTATTTAAACAAAACAAGCTATGCATTCTGAAGTCGTCGCTTCAACTTTTGCTTCTCCAATAATCTCATGGTGGAGGCCTCATGGGTCACTTTGGACGTGACAAGATATTGGACATGCTCTCCAATCACTACTTTTGGCCCAAGATGAAGTGGGACGTGGAGCGCTACGTTCAACGATGAACGACATGTGTTCAAGCTAAGTCGCAAGATAACCCTTATGGTCTTTATATGCCATTGCCTATTCCTCATCCACCTTGGTCCGACATTAGCATGGATTTTGTGCTAGGATTTCCTAGATCTAAGCATGGTCATGATGCTATATTTTTTGTTGTGGATCGCTTTTCCAAATTGGCATACTTTATACCGGGCCATAAGACTGACGATGCTTCACGTGTTGCAAATCTATTTTTCAGGGAAATCGTCCGTCTTCACGGTTTGCCAAGAACAATCGTCTCCGACCGTGATGTCAAATTCATGAGCTACTTATGGAAGACCCTCATGGCCAAGCTCGGCATCAAGCTCCTCTTTTCATCCGCGTCGCATCCTCAAACCGATGGCCAAACCGAAGTTATCAACCGAAGCCTTGGAACTCTCCTACGTGTGTTGATCAAGAAGAACTTGAAGGATTGGGAGGAATGCATTCCCCACGCCGAGTTCGCCTACAACCGAGCCAAGCACTCAACAACCAAGATGAGTTCCTTCATGATCGTCTATGGTTTCGAGCCCCTCACCGCGCTCGGCATACTACCTCTACCTCTCCATGAGCGCACAAACATGGACGTTGAGAAGCGCGATCTTCACTCTTTATTTGGTGGATCCGTCCTTGCTCATGGATTTAGTTGGAGTAGATAGCATGAACTACATGGATTATGGTGTAGAGATCTTTCTCCTCTTCCAAACGAGCTAGAGAACACCAAAATCCAAGTTCGTATACAAAAGTTATGCTCAAAACCGTGATGCAGATTTTTCTGTCAGCAGGTTGGGCGGAAACTCCGGTCTGGGAGTCCGGAGACTCCAGTCTGAGTTCACTTACACCGGAAACTCTGGTCCTGGGCCGGAGACTCCGGTCTGGGACTTCCAGAACGTCCAGAACTCGTCCGTGGCACACTTTTGGGTGAAAAACTCGATCCAAAACTTCAAAATTGATGGGGAAATCAAGGAATTAGGCCATGGGAACGCAAAGGAAGGTAGATCAACGAGTATAGCAGCGGATCTATGGATCAAAACCTACCAAAACACTCTCAAAATCCAGAACGATCCAAATCACAAATATGGCTATTTTTGGTGGAAATTTTCGAATGTAGGCAACAAAATAGAAATTGGTGGCTAGAAACTCAACACAAACTCGAATCCATGGCAACCAAAAGCTCTTGATACCAGATGTTATGGTTCTCCTTGTGGATTTACCCTTGGAGTGGCCCGATCTTAATAGATTCGAGGGGATTTGGGGAAGGAAGCGAAGAACACGATGAACACGCAAGGGGAAATCGATACAAACACACACCACACCCGATATAATTGCGATTTGCTCTCGTTGGCCCGAACCACCAACCCAATAGAATCTCAAGGGAGAGACCAAAGGTAGAATCCCATGAGAGAGATTGGCTAGCTCTTGATAGAATCACACATAGGGAGAGAGTAGCAACCAAGTAGAATCCCAAAGGGGAGAGACCTAGCACTACTAGAATCCATATGTGGGAGAGACCATGAACTAGAAGAGCACCTTGACGACTTCAATTAAGAAGGCCTTGTACAACTCATAGATAAATATATAGAGGGGGATCCCATCCAGGGTTAGGCACATGCCTCAATTCATCATCCATTCCATTCTAGGGTTCTAAGGAGGGGGTGGTGGCATATATATAGGCCAGCCACGAGCTAGGGGTAGTTTAGGCATAAACAGGGAGTTTTGGGTGTTACATGGGCCAGGCTCATCTTAAGGCTCACCGGCCTGTGTCGATCAGGCCGGAGATTCCAGTCTACAGGCCGAAGACTATGGTGTGGGCCGGAGACTCCGGTCCATCTCCGGTCCGTCACCGGAGTGGGTCACAGACTGCCCCGCGTGCTGGTCTAGGGGATGGTCTGGAGGTCGGCCGGAGACTCCGGGGTTCGCGGTCCGGAGACTCCGGTCTGCTTCCAGTAGCTTCTTGCGTCTTCTCTTCTAGGCTTCGTGCTTGTGGGTCTTGGCTCCTTGTGCATCCTTGTTTCCTCCTCTTGGCGTCATGGTCATGGGCCTAGTCATACAATGGGAATTCATCTCAAGTAGGATCCCATTCACATGATAACCGAAGAAAGGCAACAGATGGAAGGAGTTCACCTTGATTAGCATGGTTGGCATAGCATGATGTGGACCAATGGTAGTTTCCATGTGTTGGGCTACATCAGAAGTCGTTGTCACACCGTATGTGTGACCAATTATGGAGGTGCTGCACTTGAAGTGTTGTCTTCGCGTCCTTGAGGACAGTCGTGTACACTCTACAACATCCATGTTTGTTTGCAGGAACGTTATCCCGCTTTACGGTCTTCGACGGTGCGTCCATCTGAAACCGTTATAAGTATCGCCTAGATTCGATCTTGGCAGTTGCAACCGTACGGATTTTTTTGTTTTCTATGCAACGAACCCCATCAGATCAGGCTTAATAGTTGATTATGCTAGTGTTCAGAGAAGATTCACAGACTGATTTATGGAGACATCCATTATAACTCATTTAATATGACCTCAAATGAAAAAGTGCCGAACATGAATGTTGTGCGTATCGTTGAAACAAGCAATTTAGGTTTTCAAATCATCTCGATCCAAATTAGTATGCAAATTTTAGAGCCAAAATACGATACAAAGCTGAAATACTAGGCTTACATGATGTGGTCAAGCCTTGGGTGTGAGCAACGGGCCGTAACTTGGTCTGAAAATAGCTAAACTGACTTATCTGCTTACAAGCTAAATTAAGCGGTTAATGTGAACTCGGATGGAAAAGAGCAAAACATGAAGGTTCTTATTTTTTGTGAGGCGAAAAACTTCGGTTTAAGAGCCATCTTCAGGTAAGAAAGTATACGAGCTGCACAATTTACATACAACCAAATAGAACTAAAATCGTTAGATTAATATCCTTGATTAAAAAATAAGAGAAAATACCATCAAGATCAAGCCGGATGGAAAAATAGCCAAGGTCATAGTTCTTCATTTTTTGAGACGAACAACATTTATTTTTATGATATTCCGATCGGACCTCACTTATTACCTCAAAAGTGGGCCAGAAAGTTCAGACCAGTTTTTTGGCCGAATTGTTACGAGAAGTTCGGACCAGGCCATCCAATTTAACCTCAACTAGGGATTTGGACGTGATTCCAAGCCTCTTTCTTATACGGAAAGTCCAGCCACTCCTTATATACGTGAGGGGTGTTGGCCGATTAAACCAACAATAATTGAATAAACACATCTCCTACTTTTTCGTGTTCATCAACTTTTTATCCCTCTCTTTTGTATTTTTCTTCTTGTTGTTCGTCGTTCTTCGAGATTGGAGGTTGTGAATCCATGACGCTCTAGGGGCGGTCAGGACGACCTAGAGCATCCCATGGCCATCGCACCGCCCTAACAGGGTCCTTTCGGCCCAGCGGGGTTTCGGGTCTACAATAGTGCCCTACCGGACAATCTTGTGTACCGCTCTTCCGGTGAGTTTCCCTCTGTGCGTGCTGCCGCCCATCACGCTCGACACAGAGGGAACACGGTGACGTGTTCGTGTGCGAACAGGGTCATCTCTGTGCGTAGTAAAACGGTGCATATTCAATAAATAAATAACAATCAATATACTAATTGTTGAAGGATTTCCTAACTTGCACGGGGGTCGATTCATCGGGTGCTCTCAACCCAGATCCGTCCTTGATGTGGTGACATACTCCAGCCTCTAATATGTATGCTTAACACTGAGTAGAATGTGTATGGTACATTATCTGAATTACTACGAAAAAGCAATGCCTTCAAAAAATAAGCATGCAGTGCATGTGCAGACATAATCAAGTCCAATATGTGTCACTTGGACAAGGATTTCCATTCTGGATGTCAGATCCAACCTATCACGTCCAGGACATCAGCATGAAGATATCGCATAAAGAAGGCAACAACTCAAAGAATGTGTTGCAGGTCCAACTATTAAAGGTTTTCACCTCGGACATGAAAGTGGATCTTTTGAGAGTTGTGATACCCAGCATGCACTTCACCCGAAACCACCTTTTTGTCCTCTAAAAGATGGCTATGAAATAATTCATAGATGGAACTCATCACGATCGTGCATTAATCCAATCCTAATCCATGTATCTAGATATTCCACACATACTCGACACAGCCACATGCCCCTTTCTTTCGAGAAAATCCCTACAGCCACTAGTGATAACATGGGTGGGGAGTAGCGCTAGGTAGTAGATGGATAGGATGTGACCTACACGGGATCTCCGCCGTCACCCTCAGAAGTCATAGCCATATCCGCCATTCATGACCAATGATCCCAAAATGCCGACCATTAGTCCTCCCACGCCATTCATTGAAGAGTGCCACACACTAGTCATCAGAACGGGCTGCATCGGTCCTCTGTATGGCAGGAGAAAAGTGTTTTCCTTCCACCTATTCTACACCACAGGAGATCTCCGGGCCATGGCCTGCTGCGCGATCGCCGTTGCTCGACTGAACCTTCACCACGGTCGTTGCTTCAACTCGGATGGCAAACCCTAACCCTAGGGGGCTTTCTGCTTCCATGGCTCATGGTTCGGTGCCGCCGCCTTGTGCACCAACTGGGCCACCTCCTCCGCGTGGCCCGGCTTCCATGCCACCACTTCGAGGTCTGGTGCCTCCACAGGGGCCGTTGTTGTTGCTGCCCATGCAACCCCGGCCATTGCCGTTGTAGCTAGCTGGCGGTTCAGCGACCTACTACCCAGGGCCACCCAATCAGATGAAGCCGCTTCAATAGCCATACAGAGGACTGATGCAACCTGGGTATGTCGCGATGCCGATGTCAGGCTTTGCTGGTTTCAATGGGAATCAGCGAGGAGGGGTGCAGTCGGTGCATGTGGGAGGGATGGCGAATGCAACGAAATTTGCTATGGGGCACGGGTGGATCCGGTTGGGGTCCCAAAGAGGAAAAATAAGAAGCAACCACCGCCGCAGGTGAATCAGGAGCTAGTTGCTCCTTAGTTCCAACATCAGCAACCGAATTCGCTTCAGGGTGGGTATCCGCAGATGCATGTTCACGGTCCGTATATTCCACCTTTCTAGCCCCAAGGTCAACAGTTGCAGTACGAGTACATCCAGCAGGGACAACATCATGCTCAGGGTGCTAACTTCCTCCACCGTCGGTGACTCCACATGCCACTTCTGCATAGGTGGCCGAGGCTGTTGGCAAAAAGAATAAAAAGTTGGTACGATGTTGGAAGTGCCTGGTGAATACACATGCATCTGAAGATTGTAAGGTGGTACATTACTACTATATTTGTGATAACTCTACACACCCGACTCTCCAATTCCTAGTTCTTAAGCAGCCACGTCTTACCCCTTACATGGCTAGTATTGCCAATGACCATACTTTGTTCATACAGTTCCCTGATAGTGTGGTTCATGATCACTTGGAGGAAAATAAAACTCCTATTTCTCTGGTTCAGGTGTCTGGCGCGACCGTGTCTACTGATGTAGTTCAGAGACAAATTGCTAGGAGAGTGTATGTTCGGGAGCAGTGGAATTGGGAAGCTTTGCCTTATGGAGATAAAGCTCAGTGAGTTTTCTGTCATTTGAGGATCTGGATAGGGTGGATGAGATTCAGGTCTCGGAGCCTCTTAGCACCGCTTAGCTCACTTTTTCTGTTTATATGTCGCAGGAGATTCCCCTCAAATGTGAGCTTAAGCAGGTTTGGCTGCATGTTGAGGGAGTACTGCACTCTTTGCGCTCCTTTTTAGGGTTGTGGGTTGTTGGTGGCCTTATGGGGACTACTTTGGATGTCGATTTGTTCTATCTACGGAAACGTGGTGTGGTTCGTATCCTTGTGGCTCTATTTGATACCATTCTTTTTGAAGAAACAAGATGCTCTAGGTTATTTATTTAATCGGATGCTATGGTGAAGCTAAAAGGATATGAATTTCGCTTCTGGTTGGAACCGGAAGAGTCTATTACTGAGCTAGAGTTTGTTCCTTTTTTGTGTAAGAAGGATGATGGAGGGTTTGTTGATCATGCTATGGGGAAGACCTCTGATGATGTCATGGATACTTCCGAGCCAGTCGATGACTCGAACGCTAGGACAGGTTCCTCGTATACGTCGCAAGGGAAGCTGAACTTGCCACCGTCCTCTTCCAGGCAGGCGGCGCAAGTGGTGATCATGGTCACACCTTTTAACGCTCACCCTACTACCCCGCGTGGTATGGAATTGTTTGCGCCGCAGCCTCTGGACTCTCCTTTGTGAGGCATGAGTTATTCGGCTTTACCGCGTGTCGTCGGATTGAAGATATGTACGCCGAGAGGGCGTACTCGAGGCGTGTGTAGAAAGGGAGTGTGAGGCGATGGTATTACAGGACAGTGAGCACACAAGCTTTACCCAGGTTCGAATCCACCAGCGGTGGACGGATCCTACTCCTACTAGCAATCCAGTAATACATCAGATCCGGAAGTATAGATTACAAGAGAGGTTTCGCTTGGCCGAGTTGAGGTTGTATGTTGTGGGTACCCTAAAGGCTGGTCCCTAAGACGGCTTATATAGATATCTAGCCTAGGTTTATAGGATAGACCTATCCAGCTACGATACAAAGTCGGTTACAGAGTACATCTCAAACTACAAGTAACTACAGAAGCCTAAGTGTAATACATCAAACACTAATCTCTAAGAAACAAGTCGGTATGATACAAAAGTGGACATGACGTACTACCATGGGGCCGTGTAGCCACACACTGTAGGCCCACCTCGTGGAACAGGACATGGTACATGCCAACCATCCTACCCACTTTTATGATCATAGTTCCAGGTGCGAGCGGCGTAGTTGACAGGTAAAGCAATCAAAAACATACACAAATGAGTATAAATATCAGCGACATAGAATAGACATCAGAGCCACACCATCTAAAAACAATAGAAACAAAAATATTCAAGGCGATACGGCAAGATCAAAATATCCTAGATAGAGATAATAGTTTAGGATACATCCTCATACATCACACATAAGAGTATCAAGCGGAAGCGGAAAACAAGATCCGAGTACGGATTAAGAATTAAATCGACATAAGATGCCCTGAAAATAAGTACATCCCGCCCACAGATCTCACGGATCTCCATCCCAGGAATATCTACACCTGATGGTCGTTGCCACCATCATCGGACTCTTCGACCCAGTAAACTTCTTGTGGGTATACTTGTCCATCTGAACCAAATATTTATCATGTGAGACCCTAGGGGTACTCATCATGTCTTAATGCATCTAAAGGGAACAACCTGGGATGACGCAATTGCAGCGAAAGATAATAGCTAAACAGTTCTATAGAGGCACGCTACACATCTGTCCAACCAGACATGGATGGTCGCTCATTAATTAATAACACTAGTTGTGTAAGTAATATAAATAAACATCGCTTTCCCTTCTTCACGCTTACCGAACGAGAAGGCGGAAGAAGATCCCATCCCTTGACAATTTTATTAACCATTTCATGAGTGTTGCACTATTTACTAGTCATTTCATAGTTAAATTATAGGTGGTACTTTAGTTATGCTTGTCTATGACCAAGAAATTGTGCTCCAAGTCGTCCATCACCGCGAACATGACTTTTAGAAAGATTTACCCTGTAGGGATGCTCAAATAGCAACACACACAATCAACCTCGGGAAGAACCAAATAAAAAACAACGAAGCCTCATGACAATATATTCACAGGGTTCATAAATTATTTTATGGGGCTACCCCACTAAGATACCCGCAACGAAGTTGGCCGGCTCCAAGATGGACCTAGGGTTTATGTCAATGGTTGTAAACCCGAAAGTGTGACTAGGCTTGTTGATACCACGAAAACATTCCACGTTCCAAAGCAGTATAGGCGTTCCACGCATAATCATAAATAAAACAGTAAAGCATGACATAAGTACATGATAATAATAAACCCCCAAACTAATTGTGGCCCCAAGAAATAAAGTGCGAGCAAGCTCAAGCGAAGAGGGATCCATAGAGTCTTCCGTATGTTGATAGGGAATCAAGTACTCGGGGTCCTACGGGACACAAGTGAGCGTGGAAGAACCAAATAATATCTACTGTCCATTGGTGCCTCTTTCTTTAGTTATCCCATTATTACATATTTTAAGTTGTTTAGGTGCCTCGTTATCCAGCGACTCGTACAAACCCTACACATGCAGTTGTACGACTTGCATGGCTCAAACAGCTCCTGTAGTAATGGCTCATTGGATTGAGGATATAAGCTTCAGTGCGGTTTAAAAGTAAAGGCTATGCAGTACTTGGGATTTAATTTTAATGCAGGCGTGACTCCATGATGCAAGAATAAAATAGAAGCATAGATGCTATATGTATGCAAGCATGGGGAATTGCTTGCCTGGCAGTTCAGTTGCAGAATAGGAAGGATCTAGGTAATACTCCTGAGGCTCCTGATATTCTCTTGATCAGCGTCTGTCCAGATAAAAACCAAATACAGAAGGGCCGAAATAAATACACTGCACCATCATATAAATCATATACAACAAGCAAACAAGATATACCATGATGGAATGATGCGCAATTGCATGGTACAACATAGCATGGCATGGGTGAGGTGTGGAAACAATAATAATACACTTTATTTATTTATTTAGGCATGTTTTGCTCCCATAAAAAGTTATGATTATTTAGTATTTATATAATTCATGCTTCAATCATATCATGGAATGCATAATCAGAACGGGATCAATTTAGCCATATTATTTTCCAAACTCGAAAATATGGATTTAAAGTTATGAATTTACTAAGAAAATGCATTTATTAGTATTTAAATAATTTCAAATGTTTAAATTTTTTAAAAATAATTTTGGATGGCTTGTTTGAATTCATGGCATTTTTCTGATCAAAAAACGTATATCATTTGTATTATTTTAATTTATAAATTTAAATTCATTTTTAAATACAAAGTAATTAAAATGAGGTCAAAAGATAGAGGTTTGAGTAGTTAGAGTTGACTCTGGTCAAATTTTAAAATATATTTGAAATCGTATTTGAATTTGAATCAGATTTCGTTTTAAAATATTTGTTAAATTATAATTATTTAAAAAAATATGAATTAATTTGGATTAATTCAACTCCTGGAATTTTATTATTTAGAAAAGATATCCTTGAACTTTTTGTACCAAAGCCTGTCTAGCCACAACCACTGACGAGTGGGCCACGGTGCGGACTGACTATGGTTGACTGGGTGAGACTTAGGGTATGACAGGTGGACCTCGCTGGGGACTGTGGGTGGGGAAACAAGAAGGCTAGGGGCCTTTTTACAAAACCAACAAGAGTTGTCGGGGGTGACTGAAGCCGAGTCCGAATTTTACCTGTGAAATCAGCTTAGCTGATCCTAACATCGGGCGACGATGGCGAGCTCGTTAGGGCTCCGTTCCGATTGTCGTTTGGTTCTACGCGTAGAAGGGACAAAGGAGAGGAGTTTTCCTCGAAGAAATTCGTCGGAGGTTAACCACACAGGATGGGAAAACTTAAGGAACAAAGAGGGAACATGGGCATCAAACTGACGAACTGACGACATCTTGTCACTGATTTTCTTCAAACTTTCAGGGATGATTTCGATAGGTTCCGAGCTCCGTTTTGGATGATTCTTGCTGTGTCATGTAGCTGGTAGAACCGGGTACATGTATACATGAAGGCCTTCCCCTGAGGTATATTGTGGAGGCCGGTAAATGACCGGATTCCGAGGCTCAAGATGCTGCTGGTGGGTTTGCATGTCTAGGTGCACGGCATGGCGAGCGCCTGCGCAGGCAGCGGCGGTAGAGCTGGGTGCACGCGATGCCAAGAGGGAGGAGGAAAAGAGGAGGCTCACCTTGCACGCATCTCAGGCCGAGCTAGCGCGAGCGGGAGGTGAAGGGGAACAGGGACCTATGGTGAGCGGCAGGTGCCGAGCGTTGCGGTGATGGTGGCGACGTGGTACCCATACGTTCCTGTTCTGCAGCTACCTAGTGATGACAGGGTGAAGTAGGGCGAGGTTGCGGCGGTTCCGTTCCCGCGCTCAGACGCTCGCGAGATGGTCCATGGCGGCAGGCGGCGACGCTCTCCTCGCTGTTGCTTTCGGTGAGGAGAAGGAAGTGGCGGCGCTGTTTGGAGGAAGGATGAAACAAAATAGGGTTCGGATTGGAAGTCACCTTGGAGCTATTTGTAGTCCTTGGGAGGCGCACTCGGCCACCCATCTTGTTGACAGCGACATGCAGTGCTCGGGATGCCCTCCGGCTACTACTGAGAGAGAGACAAGGCGACGATGTCGGGACAGAAAAGAATAAGACGAACATGAGAAGGGAGCTAGGCCAAGCGGGCTGGTGGTGTGGAGGAAAAACTGGACCTCGGGTAGGCCATTTCTGGGAGCGGCCGGAAGTGGTCACGGGAAGCCCATGCGGCTGCTGCTGCTCTGCCTTTCATTTTTATTTGAATTTCTGTTTTGTATATTGATTTGGTTTTATTTCTTTTGTTTGTTTTCCTTATATCCAAAACTTGTTTGCATTTCAACCATGCAAGATCAAAAACAAGGCAAAGGTGGCAACTTAGGATAAGAAAATGATCCTTGCCATCCTTATGCAAGCTTGGCAAAATCAGATAAGAGAAGGAATTGAAAAGAGAGGGATGGAAAATGGGGGCTTACATGTGCATGCATGAACAAGAGCTTGGTCTAAATTGTGAAAACAAACTAGGCCAAGTATTCATTGTCTTATGACTCAAAGGAACCAAGCACCCCAAACATGGTTGCATACCGTAATGACATCATTTCAATTATGAGGCCTTTATAGTGTGTATTTTCCCACTAAGATTTAATATAGCCTCATTGGATCAAATAAGCTCACAAAAGAATGATACCAAGGTTGAAAGGAAACATGTCTTCTACTACTACATAGCATGCAAAATTGGTCATGTAGGCTTCCATACAACTATTGTGAAAACAATAAGAGAACATATATGGAAGCATGTAGATTTAGAAGTGGATCCATCTTATTACATATGGGCGGAAGAAATGCCAAAATAAATGCAAGTGCTCATATATAGTTTGGATGGTGGAACTATAAGGTGGTGACAATGAAAGGTGGTGGAGTTGTAAAAGATATGCCCCAACTCAAATTGGGCACTAATCAATGTATCAAGATCCAACTACAATACATCAAGAAGCAAATACAATATAAATGCATATGGGATAAGAATCAAATAAAAGGATTTTATATCATGCTCAAATGCAATGTGGCATGGTGACATGAGCATGATATAATGTTGATGCAATTAATGCTATGTAGGAATTAGCAATATATAGACTAGGCAAGTAGCATTACAATTGTTATACAATTGGGATGCTACAACTCTCCCCAACTAATGTTTATGGACCATGTCAACCTAAAATAAGGGAGGTTTTTTATACTGGTTTAAAAACATTGATATGCATGATGACTTGGATTGGATTGTAATGGGGGATTTTAACTATATAAGAAGTCCCGATGATAGAAACATAGAAGGTGGTGACATTAATGACATGTCTTTATTCAATGAGGTAATCAGCAACCTGGGTTTAATTTAATTACCCCTCAAATGCAGAAAATTTACCTGGAGTAATATACAAAAAGATCCTCTACTTGAAAAGATGGACTAGATCTTCACCTCTAGTTCCTGGACAGTATCCTATCCCTCTACCTTTGCCTACTCACTTTTGAAACCTCCTTCGGATCATGTGCCTTGCATTGTAGCAATTGCCACTTCTATTCCTAAATATAAAGTGTTCAGATTTGAGAATTATTAGCTTAAACACAGTGAGTTTAAAGAGATAATACAAAATGCTTGGAACATACCTTTTGGACACTCTAACACTACAAAAAAGATCAATGCCAAGTTAAACATTATAGAAGGGGATTAAAGCTTTGGTCCAAGAATTTGCCTTGCCTCAAGCTACAAATTGACAATGTGAACAACACTAGACCTCTATCCCTAGTGGAGTAGAATCTAAGGGATATTTTAAAAACTCATGTTATTACACTGCTTCAAAATAAGAAATCTTACTGGCAGCAAAGAAGAAAAATCAGATGGGTTAAACTTGGAGATGAAAATACAAGATTCTTTCACACAAGAGCTACCATTAATTATAGGCATAATTATATTTCAATGCTAAAAAACAGTGATGAAGCATAAATAAATGATCATGAGGGAAAAGCAGAATTGCTATGGAAAACTTTTAAGGACAGAATGGGGTGCAGTGATAACCCACGTAGGAATTTGACTTAAGATCACTCTTCCAAAACACAATAAGCAGAGAGGACCTGGAACACCTTGAAGCACCCTTTGATAATAAAGAGATTGATGATCTGGTGAAGGATTTGCCTAATGATAAATCACCAGGACTAAATGGATTTAATAATCAATTTAGGAAAAACTATTGGGACATTATAAAGTCAGATGTATGAGCTGGTTTAGAGCTTCTATAGTGGAAACATCAATCTTGAAAGTATAAATAGTTCTTTCATCACCCTGATTCCAATGGTGGACTGTCCAACTACAGCTGGTAATTTCAGACCAACAGCTTTGCTCAATAGTGTTCTCAAAATAATAACCAAGTTGCTTGCAAATATGCTACAGAGGATAATCCTAAAGCTGGTTCATAAAAACCAATATGTTTTTCTAAAAAAAAAGATCTATACAAGATTGTCTAGGATGGGCCTTTGAATATATTTTGCAGTGTCATAAATCCAAGGAAGAAATACTTATCCTAAAATTGGACTTTGAGAAGGCTTTTGACAACACTGAGCAGCAAAGGGATTTGGGACTAAATGGATAAGTTGGATTGAAATAATTTAAAAACTAGAACTTCTGCAGTTTTATTAAATGGTGTTCCTGGAAAGAAGTTCTACCGTAGAAGGGGAGTAATGCAAGGAGATCCTCTCTCACCCCTTTTCTTTGTGCTAGCTGCAGATCTACTACAAACAATTCTAAACAAGGCCATGCATGAAGGATGCATAACCCCCTATAAATTGTCCTGCATGACCTGATTACCCAGTAGTCCAGTATGCTGATGACACTCTTGTGATAATGAAAGAAAATGCAAATCACCTGGTCTGTCTAAAATCATTGCTTCAAACTTTTGCTATTTCAACTAGGCTAAAGGTGAATTATCATAAATCCAGCATTATCCCCATTAATGTTTCTGAGGAAAGACTTGATCACTTTGCAAGAACATTACAATGTTAGAAAGGAAATCTTCCTTTCACTTACCTAGGGTTGCCTTTAAGCATCAACAAGCCTTCCCTAGAACATTTCTTGGCTATAGTTCAAAGAGTACAAAGAAGATTATGTGGAATTGCAGATTTTCTGAATTATGTAGGAAAATTACAACTAGTAAAATCTGTCATTTCCTCTATATGCCAATTTTTTCATGAGTTTTTTGATGTGCCGGTTACAATCAAAGATCAGGTCATCAAATATATGAGCCATTGCTTATGGAGAAAAAACAATGAAGTGCAAGCTAAAGGTTCTTCCTTGGTAGCTTGGAAAAAGATTTGTAGGCCAAAAAATCATGGGGGACTTGGTGTTCTGAACATAGATATCCAAAAAAAGCTCTACTTCTAAATAATCTCCATAAGTTTTATAACAAGATTGATAATCCCTGGGTTCAACTGGTTTGGCAATCTTATTATAGCAATGGTAATATTCCTAGAAAGAGTCTAGAAGGATCATTCTGGTGGAAATAACACATCAAACTAATTGACTTATACAAAGGGATGCTAAAGGCAATTTAGGAAGTGGATCCAAAATTTACTTTTGAACAGACCTCTGGTAAGACACGTGTATTCAGCATCAACTTCCTCACTTGATGTCATATTCTAAAACAGCTGACTCCATTGTACTTCAAATGACTCAAGCTGAATATCTGGAAGATATGTTTTATCTACCATTCTCTCAACAAGCATATACAGAATATCAAATTCTTGAAGATATATGTCCGTAGGCTAGAATCATGATACATGAGGGAGAAATGGATGAGTGGACATATATTTGGGGCAGCAATCAGTTCACATCGAAGAAAGCTTACAAAGCTATTACTGGAAGGCAAACAATAATACCTCATTTCAAATGGCTCTGGAAAACTTCATGTCAGCCCAAGCATAAATTATTTTTTGGTTACTACTATTGGACAGACTAAATAGTAGGAATCTCCTAAAAGAAAAAACTTCCAAATACTAGACTATAATTGTGCCACACTAAGCTGTCCACAAGAAGAAACCTTGGAGCACTGCTCCTCTTCTAGAACTGCCCTTTTGCTACACAATGTTGGAATAAGATTTGGCCATTAAGAACAAGACACTTAAGCGCATTGGAGACTATTGGTGATATAAAATCAAAGATGCAACTACCTTTTGCAATGGACATTATAATTCTGGCAGCTTGGAGTATTTGGATGGTAAGAAATCATAAGATCTCCAACAATAAGAGATCAACGGTTCATAATTGGAAAATTATATTCTTAAATGAACTCAAAATGCTGAGCTACCGGATGAAAAAGAAGCATGCAGAGAACTTCAAGGAATGGCTACAGTCCCAAACTTAGTCACTTAGTCATATAGCAATATATGATTTGATTTTGTCTCTTTAGAAGGAGCTTGTAACTACTCTCTCTATATATGTACATAACTATATCTGTTAATATAAAAATTGCAGTGGGAGCCTTTCCTACTATTTTACCTCAAAAAAGAATCTCGTCCTGAGATTCCTAGGAAATAGAAAAAGGCACAAGGAGAGGCGGGTGTTTGGAACAAAGGTGATCATCACGTTACCAAGTTGATTTATCAACGGAATGGTGCATGCGACCATTGCACCTTACAAAAATTTATAGACTTGTTGCGAGTCTTGCTTTTTTTGTTAGAAACAAAGACATTGCAGAAACTAGAGGATTATTGTGAGACGGGAAAGATGGGATGAACATAGCTCCCGTGCTCTCGATAAACATGATAAATGAATAGAACCCTTATTGAAAGAATTATGAAAGTTGGTGTATTTAGGAGAAAGAAAAGACACATCGTTAGGATTTAAGATCAATAGCGGCACATGAATATGATTGTTTGTTTCGCCAGACGAAAAAATAGACTTTGGAGAAGTTATCAACCACTATGAAAATATCATTGTTTTCTTTCCTTAGATTAAAGGAATGCAGTTTGGAAAATAATATTGCCTTTAAACAATAGAGTTCCTTCATACCACAGAAATGATTTGGGTTATGAGTTCTCGGGTTATCTTCTTCTTGCACCGGTAAGGACCAAAAGATCATGCAATTGAGGTGCACGGATTATCTTCAAGAGAAGGAGGTGATACAAGTTTATGATGGAATCCTAAGGAAGAAGTTGAAGGTTGAACATCTGGAGTTTATTGTAGAGATGCTTATTGTTTTCATTAACCATGAGGTTATTGCAATAGATTTTGTGATTTATGGCATCAACCATAATTGGCTTTACCAGAAAGGAATTTGATAAAAAGAATTTAGATATATCTTCCATCCATGTTGTTTGACGATGTCAAGCACCGGTAGAATGAAGAGGATGGGGAAGATTTTGCATTTGCTTCCATCGGATCATTGAAGATTTTGCTCCATCTTGAAATAGACAAGATCACCAACAAGAGATTATAGATTACGTTCTTGAGAGAACACTGTAGAAAAACAAGGATGGAAGTAAAAGTCTCGAGGGATAAAGGCCACTTCTGACTTCTGTGGAATAAGTGAAATTGCATTAATCCACCAATTCACTATACAAGAGCGAATGATAAGAGTAGTCGGATGGGGATCAGTCCATCGCACACACAAAGCATTACTCTGTACACGAATAGGAAAATCATGCAACCCAACTCTCAGAAATTTAGCCTAAAGATCTTGACAACCAGAATTCATGAAGCTTCATAAGAAAACAAGGAGGTGATACAAACACTTGGTCGGATCCAAAGTAAATAAGATGATGATGTTGTCATGCCGGAAGTTCTCAAACCACCGGAAAAAAGATATCTAGGAAGATCACGGAGACAAATGAAAGATTCAACAGATAGATTAAGGATAATACCCAAACTCTGAGTAGAAGAATTATGAAAGATCTGGAAAGTCTTCGTAGCATCTAGCGGATTGAGGATATAAGATGAAGCAAGAGAGTTTCAAAAGGTTTCTTGGATGGGCGGAAAATCAAAGAATTCCTTATCTTTCTTGAGAAGATCTGAGAGAGATTTAGTCGTCTTGAGGGAGTCTTCAACAAAGCAGCGAGAGTTAGTTGTTAAACCGAGGATAAAGCTCTAGAGTTGATTGGAATCTGTAGGATGGAATTAAAAATTGACTTGATGATTCTAGAATTGTAGCAATGTCTTTAGTAGATGGACGTGGTCGAGATAGGTGACTTCAAAAAGTCAAAACTTACACTGTGAGAACTTTGCACGCAGGTCGTGTTCACGAAGCTTGGGAGAAAAAGAGAAGATGTTCTTCCTTGTTCTTGCATTGATATAGGATAGGCGAGAATATTGTCAAGATATACCACCACGAATTTAACAAGATATTCCAAGAATACCAAGTTCATGAAGCGAGAGAAATGAACAAATGCTTGAAACGCTTTCTAAGCTCAATGCTCTTCGAAAGATCAACATTAAGAGCAAGGATTCGTGTTAGAAGAGATGCATTGGAAGAATAGATTATCTGGCCTTTCGGATGATAGAAGAGATGTCGAGTTGTCCAGATAGTTGATCAAATCACCAATTGAAAAGATAAGGAGATCTTGGATAAGGAATTATGATAACTCATACATTACGCAAACCTATCAGAAAAGATAGAATGATATTCTCTTGTATCAAAGAGGACCTTTGAAGATATGGAGTTCAAAGATGTGAAGCATGACACGGATGATAATCCACCATAATGCCTTAAGAAATCTCCAGATTGCCAAAGATAATGAATATGATATAGATATGATCACGGTATAACTCAAAATCATAAGAGAAAACTGCCATCATTTGAAGGATTAGATTGATAGCATTTACCATATTCCACTCATGATAAGTGTCATATAGCTATGCCGAGAACCAAATTACAATCACAAGCATCGAATCGACACAAGTTATGTATTTAGCCTAAAAGAATTTGAAGATGAAGTAAAAACTCCAGATTGGAGCATCGGTAGCAAAAGATCGAGTTAACATGGACATGCTAACAAAAGGAAGGTGAATATTGTATCACATACGACTGAAGGAGTTTGGAAACACAAATGTATCAAAGTAAAAAAATTCTGCATTTTTCAGCATTAAAATACCAACAAGATGCGCAAAACCACTTAACAGATAGAGATTAGCAACTCCACATTATGCAAAAGCGTTCTAAAGAATGAACACCCTTAACAAGATTGCATTGGTTAACAAAGAGTCAGATAGATCGTGTCGGTTTACACATAAGCCTGTCGGTATAGAATGTACCAATAGTTGATAACCAAAGGAAGATTGCGACAACAAGGTTGGATGCAACAGATAGACAAAGAACTACACACATCCTATGGTACTACGGAAACCCTAAACACGTGAATCCTAGTTTAAATTTTTAGAAGAGGATAGACAAACGTTACACTTCCTTACCAGAAAAGGATGGGTGGGTGGGTAAGAAGAAAATGGAAGCAATCCTACTCTCATGTTTAGTTTTTCACTAGTATACATAGCTACCAAAATATTTTCTAGACTGAAAATGACCATCTTGGCTGAGACCCTAAAGGGCGGAATGGCTTTTGCTGGGGATATGCCAAATGGGTACCCTCATAGCATGTCACCAATCCGCCTAATCCGGGTGGCCCATAGTTGGTAGCAAGGCCTATGGCCCGCTGGGCAGCCCAGTTAGACGGATCCAGAAGGGAGGCCCATGCCGGATAAAGGAAGACCACGCAGGAGTCACCGACAAACTCGGAGCCTTGGAGTGCAAGACACGGAAGACTAGTTCGTATTAGTGTAGGACTCTTTACCTTGTCCGACAAGGACCTTTCCCTGTAAACCCTAGGTCTTGGCGCCTTTATAAGCCGACATGTGGGAGCCTTTAGGGCACAACCTCTTAGATTGCTACGCACAATGTGTAACACCTCGCACAGTGAACCTATCTCTATAACTCGGTGTATCGCCATTATAGTGATTTATAGCAGGAGTAGAATTCCGCCAACGTTGTGGGACTTGAACCTGGGTAAGCTGTGTTACCTCGTACCCACCAACTCTCCGCCTTACCCCACGTCTCTAAACACACAATGTGAGGACCCCTCCATGGCGTGAACATTGCCACAGGAAATTTGAGATGGGCTATGAGATATGTACGACAGATATTGGAAGGGCCAACAAGAGTCTTGTTGAACAATTTGCCACCAGGAAGTATTAACTGTTGGATAGACTTTGATGAGATGTTTATTAGCAACTTCTCAAGCACGTATAAGAGGCCGAATAGGCCACAGACACTGGCAATGTGCAAGCAAATGCCAAATGAGACTGGCCGGGAGTTCTCTCGCTGGTGCAATGTGCATAACTCTTGTGAGGGGGTAATTGAGTCACAAGCCATTGCTTGGTTTGCACAAGGATGTAGGTACGCGAGTATAATGTAGTAGAGGATGCAAAGGGATATGCTAACTACCCTAGCAGAAACAATCTGGATAGCTGATTCGTATGTGTTGGGTGATCCAACTCAAGCTCGGCTAATGTCAAGTGAATCAAATGAAGAGTACTACAATCAAGATGGAATAGGGTCATCCCGGCGGAATGACTTACAAGGTAAAAGGAGAGATGAGCGGCCGAATTACAGATACAGTTCACAACAAGTTACGGCTATGGATCAGGATCAGCCAAATGCCAATGCTAGTCAGCGTCAGAAAACTAGTGCGCAACAGTGGACTCCAAGAAATGATGGCAAGAAAACTTGGACGCCAGAGCAAAAGAAGAAGTGGCAAGAAAAGAAGGATAGGCCGAGGTATACATATGAGTCTATGTTGGACTAGCCGTGTAAATTTCACACACCAAATCCGAGTAACCCGGCGAATCATACGACCCGACAATGTGAATGGATGAGGAAAATAGAGCAAGGTGGCTTGGGGAATGCTCAGGCACCTCGACATGATGGACCTCGTCATGATGCACATCGGCCGGATGCACCTCGACAACAGTAGCTCACTGGGGAAAATGGCCAGCAACTGATGCTACCACCACCTCCGCCAAGGTATGAAAATCAAGATAGGAGAGTTGTAGTGCATCAGGTAGATAATTAGCAGCAACAGAACCAAAGGTATCCTGGCACTGACGGGAGAAATGAATACAGAGAACATCACCAAAGCTACTATGTGTTCACCACTGAGGAAACTGATAGAAAAGAGCTTGCAACACCGACATATGGAGGTGAATGCAGTTATGCCAGCTGTGACGAGGTATATGCCTTGGGTGGATCAGGAGATTACATGGAATATCAAGGATCGCCCCAAGCTCATGCCGAGTCCTAGATCATATGCACTGGTGCTGGATCCGACATTCATTGGGCCGAATATCAACGTGAGATTCTCCAAGGTGCTGATCGACAATGGTAGTAGCATCAACATCATGTACAAGGACACCATGCAGAAGTTGGGAATATCAGAGAACATGCTCCGAGCAACAAGGACAACTTTCCACGGCATTGTGCCGGTTATCTCTTGTGTGCCCATTGGCAAGGTCCGGGTTGACGTGTTATTCGGCACAAGGGATAACTGCCGAACTGAAAATTTGGAGTTTGAGGTTGTGAACTTGGAAAGCGCGTATCACGCGTTACTCTGCAAGCCTTCTCTCAACAAGTTTATGGCAACTACACACATCAGTTACTTAAAAATAAAATTGCCTGGGCCAAACAGAGTGATCACAATAACTAGGGACTTCAGGCGCTCAATAGAATGTGCTTCGGTCGGGTCAAACTTGGCAGAGTCACTTGTGATTGCATAGAAGAAAAGAAGGATCTAGGAGGTGCCAGCATTGGCTCAGTTCGCGCAGTTCATATGCCAGCACTGAGTAACCCGCATGGAAGTGTCTCATTTCAAGCAACAAAGGACACCAAGAAAGTTCCCATTGATGATCAATTCACATAGTGCACCGTAACTATTGGTGTCGGGTTAAGCGACAAATAGGAAAGAGAGCTCGTCCACTTTCTCCGTGAGAACCGGGATATGTTTGCTTGGTCCACATAGGATCTGCAAGGTGTACCGAGGGAGTTGGCCGAGCACTCTTTGCATGTGAGACCCGGAGCTAAGCCAGTGAAGAAACCTTTCCACCCCTTCGCCCAAGACAGGAGAAAGATGATTAGTGACGAGATAGCTCGGCTCCTTGCAGCCGGGTTTATCATGGAAGTACTATATCCAGATTGGCTCTCTAATATGATGCTTGTGGAAAAGAAAAAGGATGATCCGAATGTAGTAGTGGTGTGGCGCATGTGTGTCGATTACACAAACCTGAATAAGGCATGTCCAAAAGATCCATTCCCACTGCCGAGGATAGGTCAGCTCATAGATTCGACCGCTTGGTGTGAGTTGTTGTCATTTGTAGATGCGTATTCTGGTTTCCACCAGATACCCCTGAACCCAGATGATAAAATAAAAACTACTTTCATTGCCCCGTATGGCTTACGTAATGTAGGAGCAACGTATCAGAGGTGTATGCAAAAATGTTTACATGATCAAATTAGGAAAAATGTCCAAGTATATGTATATGATGTTGTGATAAAAATAAAGGAAAGCAAAATGCTCCTAGAGGATATCCGGCAAACATTCATGGACCTAAGGAGGTTCCGAATGAAGCTTAACCTAGAGAAATATACCTTTGGTGTGCTGGATGGGAAGTTACTCGGTTTTCTCATGTCCAACCGAGGTATTGAGGCAAACTCCACTAAGATCCGAGCTATAGAAAAAAGGAACCGCCGAAGTGCCTGGCATCGTTAAGTCGGTTTGTAAGTCGGCTGGGAGAGAAGGCACTGCCCCTCTATCAGCTAATGAAAAAGGCAGATAAGTTCGTCAGGACACCGCAAGCTGATAGAGCATTTCATGAACTAAAAAAGATGCTAGCCTTTGCACCAGTGTTAGCTTCACCACTATCCAAAGAGCCAATGTTGTTCTATATAGGAGTGACCAATCGAGTCGTAAGTGTCGTGGTAGTGGTGGAGCACGACGAAGAGGGTAAGTCGGCGAAGAGGCTAGTGTATTACCTGAGCGAGGTATTGTCTACTTCGAAGCAGAATTATCCTCACTATCAGAAGATAGCGTATGGTATGTACATGGCAGCTAAGAAGCTCAAGCATTACTTTGAAGAACACCCCATAAAAGTGATATGTGAAGCGCCCATATCTGATATAATGAGTAACAAAGATGCGAGTGGCCGGATCGCAAAATGGGCGAGTGAGTTAGCCCCATATGCACCACAATTTGATAGAAGGGACGCCATAAAGTCTCAAGCAGTGGATGTTTTTTCGTGGATTGGGCCAAGATGCAGTACGAACCACCTTTGCCGGGCTCTAACTATTGGAGGATGCATTTTGATGGATCAAAGCTGAAGGAAGGATTAGGGGCAGGGGTAGTACTTAGCTCGCCCAAGAAAGATTAGCTGAAATACGTCCTCCAGCTCCATTTTTGAGCATCAAATAATGTGGCCAAATATGAGGCACTCGTGCATGGACTGAAAGTAGCAAACAAGGTTGGGATACGTCGGATACAGTGCTCCGGTGATTCGGATTTAGTGGTACAACACGTATCTAGTAATTGGGATGCCTTGGATGCCAACATGGCAGTTTATAGATTTAATGTACAAAAGATATGTGGGTACTTCGAAGGATGCGAATTCCATCATGTACCTCGGATTGAGAACGAAGCATCCTACATACTGGCTAAGTTGGGGTCATCTTGGCAGCCTATCCCACCAGGAGTTGCTTTGGAGCATTTGAGAAAACCATCTATTTCCCCTTCACCAGAATGCGAATCAATCTATATCCCGGTAAACCCCGGATCAGAAGCTACCCTTTGGACATTGACTGGGGGAACACCTCAGCAAACCTGGGGACTACCTCAGCAAACCCAGGGACTACCTCAGCGAACCCGGGGACTGCCTTGTAGAAACTGGGGACTGTTCATCTTGATCCGGCGGGAATTATGTCGATGGATGCAATGGAAATTGATGAGGTACTTTTCCCAGTTCGTGCTATACCAACATGGGCAAAGCCAATATTTGAGTTCTTAAAGAATGGAACTTTGCCAAGTGATGAGATACTTTCAAGGAAAATCAAGAGGAGAGCAAAGGCATACACCATCATCAATGCTGAACTATACAAGATAAGTGTCACAAGTGTTCTGCAGCTATGTGTTGACCCGGAAGAAGGACTTGACATCCTTCGAGATATACATCAGGGGGAATGTGGGCATCACGCCTCGTCTAGAGCCTTAGTGGCTAAAGCTTTTTGGCATGGATTTTACTGGCCAAGTGCCTTGGAGCAAGCCAAGGAACTAGTAAGAAAATGCAATGGTTATTAGAGGTATGCCACCAAAACACACATGTTAATGTCGGAACTAAAAACTATACCAATCACTTGGCCCTTCTCTGTATGGTGCCTAGATATGGTTGGACCATTCAAGCCGGCTAAGGAAACATGACTCACATCTTGGTCATGGTTGATAAATTTACAAAGTGGATTAAAGTGAAGCCAATCAAAAAAAGTAATGGAGCTACCACTGTGACTTTCCTCAAAGATATTATCGTGAGATACAACTATCCTCATAGTATCATAACTGACAATGGTACCAATTTTGCTGAAGGAGCATTTGCATGGTTCTGTCGAGGTAAAAATAACCGGCTAGATGTTGCATAAGTAGCCCACCCCGCATTGAATGGATAAGTGGAAAGATCCAACAGACTAGTTTTGTCCGGGATAAGAACCCGGCTCATTGAGCCGCTGCAAAGATCAGCGGGGTGCTGGATAGAAGAACTACCAGCGGTATTGTGGAGTTTAAGAACTCCGAATCGATCAACATGATATACACCATTCTTTCTGGTATATGAGGCAGAAGTTGTATTACCAGCCGACATAGAACATGACTCGCCTAGGATCGTCCAATACACAGAAGCCGAAGTGCAAGAAGCCTAGCAAAATGATGTTGATCTGTTGGAAGAAGTGAGAGAACTCGCCTTGTCCAGATCCGCCATATATCAGTAAAATCTCCGATTATACCATAGATGGAAAGTAAACCTCCAAGTCACACTACAAGAAATCTGCTCATCTATGACCTTTTGATTGTGACTATGGACAAAATCGTCATAGA
Organism: Avena eriantha; assembly: GCA_910589775.1. Classification (NCBI taxonomy): domain Eukaryota; kingdom Viridiplantae; phylum Streptophyta; class Magnoliopsida; order Poales; family Poaceae; genus Avena; species Avena eriantha. Next base: position 389,438,112 of record OU342742.1, read on the forward strand.
TCTGATCTATGACGATTTTGCACCAGATGGTCGTAATCCGTTCGAAGGGGTCAAACCCTTAAAAAATTAAGACGTTTTGACTCAAAAACGTCAAAGTTGTACTAGCTAAAATCGTCATAATATGGCGGATGTATCCTACGACGTTGTTTGTACCTGATTGCGACGATTGTAATTGGTCGTAACGTCTAAAACAGGATAAGATGAAATGAGTAAGCGCCCATGTCAACAATTTAGTCTATATGGCATGTCTATGTGTCATTTTGTTCCTATGTGTCCTATCCACGTGGCAAATATCCAGATTGATGAGATATATTTTGCCTATATGTCATATACACGTGTCTACTAAACTGACACGCTGGATCCTTATTAGAATAAGGGGGAAAAAGCTGGCCAAGGAGACTCGAACCTACGCCCTCATATAGCTACCCAGCGCAGCCAACAAACATGCCACTAATTCATATGTGTGTACGTACTGAACTTCATTGTACTGAACTTCATTTTTTCTGAAGCCAACCAAACTGTTGACACGCGTCCTTATTATTAGGGAACAATGGCAAAAAATAAGGTACGTGGGGATCAAACACATGCCCTCGCTCAGTGATCGATCATGGGCAGCCACCAGGCCACACTAGCGTAAGTGTTCACCCACCGCGCTCTAGGATTCATATAGGATGCGAGTTTTTTTGTATTTCCTGCAGCGACCGAACTTTTTTTTCTTTTTCCTACGCGCTAGACTACATAATGTAGGAGGCTTGCTACACGCTTGGGCCGGCCTGGGCTTGGCACAGTCGTTTAGTTCCGGGCCAGCTCGGCTGCTCCGGTTAGGATAGTTTTTTCTTTTTTTTCCTTTTTATTTTTTTATCTTTTTTATAAGATGTTCAACAGAATTAATTTTTATCTCTAAATTTTAATAAAATTATGTAGACATATTAGGGTGTTGATTATCAATGTTTGATTATTAAAAAATAGTTGAATTACTAATCCCACATTATTTCATAATAGGACAATATTATAATTTAAAATATGATTTCAAAATTAGGGGTTTGAATTAAAAATTTGGGGATTGATTCTTTGTAAACACCTAATGGATCTCTAATAAAATAATATATTTTTAGTGTAAAAATGATTTTTTTTGAAAAACATAAGCATTAGATCATGTACCTGTAGTTCAAACCAGACCCGCTTCCAACCGATTCGGCACACATTTGTCTTTTTCACCAGGGATGGACAGAAAGGTTTTCGAATCCCCGCTTGGGACATTGTTCATGTAAGATTCTCTAGTATTTTTGAAAAATGGGGTGGTAGCATTTTTGTATTCACCGTTTGGTGTTGCTTCCTAAAACGCCCTGATTTTGGCACTTAGAAAATAGAAAATGGATTTTCCATGTGACGAAAAGGAAAACTTCCTCTAGCAACATTGTTCGCCATCCCAAGATGCGCATGCGTGCACAATATGGGCACATTATCATAAACTATGTTATGGTTTTGGCCATGACATTGGTCATTTGGCTTGAAAGCGATGAAACCTCAAACATGATAGGTCATTTCTGTAAAGGTTTTTTCGAGATGCAATCAATATACTAAGTCTGGTATTTTTCCTTGCAACTATATCACATAATATGACACCACGCAGAAGATTTACACTGTTCAGACCGGTTTTGAATTTTTATGCTCGTTTCAAACTATGGTCAAAACGGCGGCCATAAAGATAGGGGACGAGACTCCCTAAACTTGCGTTGGATATCTGAAAAAACATCATATTATGAGTATAGAAATGATTTTTTCAAAAAATCATGAGCATTGGATCATGTACGTGTAGTTTAAATCGGACCCTCTTCCTACTAATTTGGTAGATATTTGTCTTTTTCACCAGGGGTGGACAGAAATGTTTTCAAATCCTTGGTTGAGACATTGTTCATGTAAGGTTCTCTAGTATTTTTGAAAAATGGTGTGGTAGCATTTTTTGTATTCACCGTTTGGTGTTGCTTCACAAAACGCCCCGATTTTAGCACTCGGAAAATAGAAAATGGCTTTTCCATATGACAAAAAGGAAAACTTCCTCCTGCAACATTGTTCGCCATCCCAAGATACACATGCATGCATAATATGGGCACATTATCACAAACTATGTCACAGTTCTAGCCAAAACATTGGTCGTTCGTCTTAAAAGCTATGAAACCTCGAACATGATAGCTCATTTCTATGAAGGTTTTTTCGAGATGCAATCAATATACCAACTTTGATATTTTTCCTTGCAACTATGTCACATAATATGACACCACACGAAATATTTACATTGTTCAGACATTTTTTGAATTTTTATGCCTGTTTCAAAAATTTCCCGTTTCAAACTATGTTCAAAACGGCGGGCATGAAGATGGGGGACGAGGCTCCCTAAACTTGCATTGGAGATCTAAAGAAACATCATATTTTGAGTCTAAAAATGATTTTTTCTAAAAATCACAAGCATAAGATCATGTACCTATAGTTCAAACCGGATCCACTTTCTACCGATTTGGCATATATTTGTCTTTTTCACCAGGGGTGGACGAAAAGGTTTTAAAATCTCTGGTTGGGACATTGTTCGTGTAAGGTGGTCTAGTATTTTTGAAAAACGGGGTGGTAGAATTTTTGAATTGAACATTTGGTGTTGCTTCACAAAACGCTCCAATTTTAGCACTCCAAAAATAGAGAATGGGTTTTCCATGCTACGAAAAGGAAAACTTTCTCCTGCAACATTGTTCATTGTCCCAAGATGCATATGCATGCACAATATGGACACATTATCACAAACTATGCCATTATTCTAGCCATAACACTAGTCGTTTGATCCGAAAGCCATGAAACCTTCAACATCATAGGTCATTTATGAGAAGGTTTTTTGAGATGAAATCAATACCAATTTGGGTATTTTATCTTACAACTATGTCACATAATATGACACCACGCGAAGGATTAACCTTGGTCGGACCGTTTTTGAATTTCTTATACCCATTTCCAAATTTCTCTTATTCAAACTATGGTCAAAACGGTGGGTATAAAGGTAGGGGATGAGCCTCGCTAAACTTGCATTGGATACCTAAAGAAACATCATATTGTGAGCCTAAAAATGATATTTTAAAAAAATCATGAGCATCACATCATGTACCTGTAGTTCAAGCCAGGACCACTTCCTGCCGATTCAGCAAGAATTTGTTTTTTTCATCAAGGGTAGACGAAAAGGTTTAAAATCCCTAGTTGGGACATTGTTGATATAAGGCGGTCTAGTATTTTGGAAAAATAGGGTGGTAGCATTTTTGAATTGAACATTTGGTGTTGCTTCACAAAATGCCCCAATTTTGGCACTTGGAAAATAGAAAATGGCTTTTTCGTACAACTAAAAGGAAAACTTCCTCCTACAACATTGTTCGCCATCTCAAGATGCACATGGTGTGCACAATATGGATACATTATCACAAAATATGTCGCGATTCTAGTCATAACATTGGTCGTTTGGCTTGAAAGCCATAAAACCTCGAACATGATAGGTCATTTCTGTGAAGGGTTTTTCGAGACGCAATCAATATACCAAGTTTGATATTTTTCCTCGCAACTATGTCACATAATATGACACCACGCAAAGTATTTACCTTGTTTGGACCATTTTTGAATTTCTAATACCCGTTTCTAATTTTTTCGTTTCAAACTATGGTCAAAACGACGGGTATGAAGATAAGAGACGAGCCTCACTAAAACTTACGTTGGATCTCTAAAGAAACATCATATTTTGAGTCTAAAAATGATTTTTCTAAAAATCACGAGCATTAGATCATGTACATGTAGTTCAAACCGGACCCACTTCCTACCGATTCGGCATACATTTGTCTTTTTCATCAGGGGTGGATGGAAAGGTTTTAAAATCTCTGGTTGGGACATTGTTCATGTAAGGTGGTATAATATTTTTTAAAAATAGGGTGGTAGCATTTTTGAATTGAACATTTGGTGTTGCTTCACAAAACACTCTGATTTTAGCACTCGAAAAATAGAAAATGGGTTTTCCATGCTACGAAATAGAAAACTTTCTCCTGCAACATTGTCGTTGTTCCAAGATGCACATGCGTGCATAGTATGGGCACATTATCACAAACTATGCCATGATTCTAGCATAACACTAGTCGTGTGACCCGAAAGTCATGAAACCTCGAACATCATAGGTCATTTCTGAGAAGGTTTTTTCGAGATGCAATCAATATACCAATTTTGGGTTTTTCCTTACAACTATATCACATAATATGACACCACGCAAAGGATTTACCTTGCTCGGACATTTTTGAATTTCTTATGCTTGTTTCCAAATTTCCTCGTTTAAAACTATGGTCAAAACGGCGGGCATGAAAGTAAGAGATGAGCCTTGCTAAACTTGCATTGGATATCTGAAGAAATATCATATCGTGAACCTAAAAATGATTTTTGCAAAAAATCATGAGTATTAGATCATGTACGTGTAGTTCAAACCGGACCCACTTTCTTCTGATTCGGCATATATTTGTGTTTTTGACAAGGGGTGGACGGAAATGTTTGAGATTCTCCGGTTGGGACATTGTTCATGTAAAGAGGTCTAGTATTTTTTTTAGAAATGGGGTGGTAGCATTTTGAATTGACCATTTGATGTCGCTTCACAAAACAACCCGTTTTTAGCACTCGGAAAATGATTTTTTTCGACCAATCAAATCGCAGGAATCTGCCTCCCACGGATCGGCCCTCCGTGCCTTATCTGGTTCTTTCAATTCCCATCGAACGGCTGTCATTTGGGAAAACAAACACACCCGCCCACCCGAATCTCTAGCTCCACCTCACTTCCCCACATCGCGCCGCCACAACCGCTAACCCTAGGCCCTAGCCGCAGATCGATCCCATCACCACCTCTTCCAACGCCCTCTCCCCCGCTTAGCAGCCCGTCGCTGAGCCACGTCGCCACTACTCCCACCTCGTGCACGGCCTACTCCTCTCACCCTAGCTCTCATTCTCTATGCATGCTACCGGCCTCGAGAGGCGGCAGCGGCCACCAGGCAGGAGGAGATTCGGCGGCGTCATGGCGGACTTGCTCGTCATCGAGCTTGACCCCCGCGTCACTCCTACCACCGGTCGCCACAGAGATGGCGTCCAAGCTTCCACCGCTGGTAGAAACAAGATCCCCTTCCCCGCGTCATCCTCCACGACGTGGGCGGCGCTGCTCCTTCTTATTTTCTCTGCTGGCCACTTATCCCCTCAGATCCCCACGCGCCGACCCTTCCATTCTCCTAGCACCATCCTGCCCTTTCTCTTCCAGTGCCGCCCTACCCTTTCTCTCCCAGCGCCGGATGTGGCCCCTCCCACCCTAGAGCCCCCTCCTCTGGCTCAACACGCGCCACCGCGCGACCTCAAGCCCCGCTCGGTATCTCTCTCCACCCCGTTGCCATGGTTTCGAGCTTGGAGGAGATCTGAGGCGGACGGAGGTGGGATGCATCCTCTCCTGCCCCACCTGGCCACCCACACCCACGCCCACCGAGTCCAAGTGCAAGCAAGACGCAAGTGATACGCCATTGCCGCTGTTGAAGGGTCATTCCTTTTCAGCTCTATTGAAGGTGAGCACTGATGACTTGCACTTGATTGTGGCTTGTTTGTTTAATTTTTGTTGTGGCTCGTCTATTTAATTTCCAGGGCGAGTTTCTCTCACAGTACACAATACAATTAGGATCTGCAATAAGAACCAGGAGTATATGGGAGTATTTTTGTTTTGCCATATTACAGTTTCTTGCTGAAGAATTTGGTTCATGAGTTGTAATTTTACATGCACGGTACCGTAGATACTGATTATGCAAGTTAGTACTTGTGTTAACTGAACTTAACTTTGCTTGTACTCCACTCTCTATTGCAAACTTGCTTGTGCTTAACTGAATTAATTAACCAAACTTGCTGCAGAAAAACAAAGTTTCTTTATTTTCTTGCTTTATTTTCGTGTAGTACTACTAGTATATATATGGACTAATTAGGGAAATATGGGCCTAACCTGATGCTCTAAGTACACGAGGCTGAAACGTACCAAAAGATGGACGCATGGTTCGGTACTTGTGTGTTTAGATAAAATTTAGAGAAAATAGCTGCAAGATAGCAGCTGAAATGGTGTAAGATAATGCTTACGACATGACAACATCTTTAAGCTTGTGTTATTTAGTGCAACACTAAAACTTCAGTGTAAATTGTAGCTTAGTTTGAACATATAGTTTAAATTCTGAATAATTTGTGGTCTTAGACAGCTACTCCCATTAAACTTTTAGGGGATTAATATAGATGAATCTCTGCACAATTTAGAATCTCCCATTTAGAATAGGGTGAAAGACATTCGGGGTTATAGGGTGACTATGCCTGACTGGTCTATATATTCCTTGAAATGGCAGTTGTATCTAAGCCTGCATTTTTCCTTTCGTCATTTCCCTATTCTTACTAATCTTGTTTACAGGGTGACAGGTCAAACTGCGCGAATATTCCCTGAGCATATAATGATTTAGCACCAAATAGTATAACGGCAACCACCACCACCGCGACCATTAAGTCCACCGTTTCCTGATTCTTTTGAATTGAATTCCATGTCCATTTAATCCTCCTTATTTTTAATTATTGTTTTGATAGCTAATGTACCTGCATGTTTTCCTTGCACTATATGGACATCATCTTCTTTTGGTGGGGTGAAATTCAAGTCTGGTAGCACCATACTAATCTGATTGCTGCTGCACCTGTTTGTTCGGGTATGGGATTGTTTCTGCTGTGATTTTTAGGAAGTTTCATTTCTGGATTCAGGATGCTTCTGTACTGGGAAACCAAGAGCGTTGTTAGTGCAATATGTCTAAAATAGAGAATCATCTATACTATGTTGATTTTAATTGATGGTAGTGCCGAACTTAATATGTCTGCATAGTGCTAGACTTATAGTGGGTTCATGATGGATGTACCTAACTTGAGTTGGGTGTCCTAATAATTATAAAATTAGAAACCACTATTTGTTTTCTAGGTCTATATCCTGATAATTATAAATATTGTTTACATGTGCACCATGCCCTCAATTTACAGTCCATCAAGTGATTGTGATGTCTTAAGTATATACATGGTATTTCCTTCTGCTTTTGGACAGTGTGAACATTTAGGCTAAACGAACTTCACTTTACTCTAGAATTTTGGGTTCATCCATGCTAATAGTAGAGTTTAATTCATTACAGTTTAATTCATTACTGATGATTGTGTTCAAGAGCCAGGACATAACTTGTATAATTTGTGCAGATGCTTGGTGAAAGCTTGTACCCACTTGTTGATCAGCTGGAGCACGATCATGCTGCTAAGGTTTTACTGGAATTCTTCTTGATATGGACTAGACATGTTCTTCATCTTATCAAGTCACCTGATGCTCCGAAGGCCGAGGTGACAGAAGCTATGGAGCTCTTATCTATGCCTAGAAGCAGGCGAATGCCCGAGCTGATTAGCTGGTCGCTCTCTCTCGCTGGACGATCGCTTTGTACCTGCTTCTTAGTCGGAGCATGCCTTCTCTACTTTCTATATGTGCTTCGTGTTTGAAATGCATCTTAACCGTGTTGGTTATCAACATATGAGACTTATGTTCGGTTAAATGTTGTGATTGTAATTTGATTTATTTGTGGATTATTTGTTTTGCTTGTCCGATGTACCGGTGAAAAAGATCATATTTGGGCTCTAAACAGGCCTCGGCCATAAATATTCTGATTCCAAACAGTGTTCAATTCAGAAAAAAGAATATAAAGGCTAAAAAGAAAAATGAAATGGACTGTAAACAGGCCGAAGCCCAAAACTTAAAATGACCGAAAATGGCCAAAGCCCAACAATTAAACGGATTATAAAAGGCCTAGGCCTAAAAGAAAAAGACTATCAAAAAGGCTAAGGCCTAGTTAATAAAAGGCTAAAATTATTTGGCCTGGCCCATATAGATCTCCAAAATGGACCGGGCTGATTTCTTGCCATGTTGGATCGGCCATGTAGGATGTGACCTGGCGAGACCAATTTGTCTATGACGATATTGGATCATCATAACGGCTATGACAATCCAGTATTGTCATAAACGGTTATGACGATTTCACTAAAATCGTCGTTATAGTTCATTAGCGACTCTTTGCCGGTCTCATTTTCGTCATAGGATCGTCATAGATGGAGTACTGTGGCGATTTTGTGATGAAAATGGAGGGTCATAGAAGCCCAAATTCCTTGTAGTTTCATTCGGGAAGGTGATCTGGTACTTCGGCTGGTGCAGCGTACTGCAGGCATGCATAAGCTATCCTCTCTATGGGAAGGGTGATTCATTGTAAGCAAAGCACTGCACAATGATGCTTGTTACCTCATTGATGCACAACCACAAGAGAAGAACAAGACGGATTGGTCTGGCGAGGAATCTAAGCATCCATGGAATGTAGTACTACTTTGCCCATTTTACACTTAGCGAGAGGTGTATGTATCTCGAACTCTCATATGTCGGCAATAAGCTTATCAATGAAACTTCGGCACCCCGAGTAGAAACTCAGGGACTGCCTTAAGTGTGTTTGGGAGTGCTCTACTCCACTCCACTCCACTCCACTCCTCTCCCTCAACTCCACTCCACTGATAGGCTCTAGAGCAGGGAAAACGTGTTTGGCACTCATGTGGTAGCTCCAAATTCTGGCTATATGTACGTGAGTTTTCTAAGCATGGCTACTTTATTTTCTATTTCATTTTTCTATGCATATGAACTTTACATGCATGTGAAGGCCAGTGACGCTGATTTTTTTGAGTGACAATTGACATGCTGTGCGCATGTGACTAGGATTCGGCCAGCACCATTATCACCGTTCTCGTTTTCGTCAGCATCGTCGATGTTCACCATCATGTTCAAATCAAGAGTTCTTCCTCGGCCAGTACCGCGTCCGACAAGGCCTAGCCGTCCACGACCGCGGCCAGAGCCGATTGACGGATCGGACGTCGATGTTGGATGCCAGGTTATTGTACCACACCCTCGACCAGCAAGCCCAAGACGCCTGCGTCCCCGACCGCGCATGGCTTCACCGCGTCCCCGACGATGTCCCGGATCAGCTTGCTCGGTTCCACCTCGACCATGCCCACGCCCGCCACCACTGCGTCCCCGCATGGCTCACCCAATTCCACCACGGCCAGCATCACCTTGAACGGGACCATTGCGCCCATCGTGGTCGCTACCGGGAACGCCTCAACCAGCAAGGCCAAGACGTCTGAGTCCCCGACCGCGCACAACTTCACCGTGTCCCCGACCATGTCCCGGATCAACTTGCTCAGTTCCACCTCGACCATGGCCATGGACACCACCACCGCGTCCTGGCATGGCTCGCCCAGTTTCACAGCGGCCGGTGTCGTCTTGACCGGCACCATCGCACCCATTGCGGCTGCTTCCAGGAACACCTCGTCCGGCCTGGATATGCTCAAGCTCGTGCTCCCCTTGCTCCTCTGCAAACGGATCAGCTACGAGTCAGATTCAATGGAGTATCAAACAAAACAACCGAAGTCCTGAAACAACAATGAATTGCACCATGTGTACCGTCGTTACTTTACTCATATATTAATCATCATATTCACCACGGGAATTGCACAATAATTAAATAGAAAATTAAAGGGTCAGGGATAAATCTAGGAATACCTTCCGGTAGCAAGCACCTGGCCTGATGAATTACAAGGGCGCCAAAAAATCCCAGGTGCAGGAGACCGTAGACAAGGTGTCCTGCGTGTCCGTGCTGTAGGAAATTGGCGGCGGGTCGAACGACCATAAGGAGGGGCGGAGGGGAGATGGGTGGGCGACTAGGGGCTGGAGGGTAGAGAAGAGGACGGCGCAGGAGAGCCTCGGAGGTCGTCTGGGTGACTCTACAGGTAGGGGTCGCGTCGGAGAGGCAGGCGGCAGCGTACCCTAGGCGCTTGCCATCGTGAGAGTCTAGAACCAGAGGAATTGAGCTAGAAGAAAGAGAAAAACTATTCGGTCTGGCTGAGGTACGCGGTGGTATTTGCGGGTAATTTTAACTAGACTCTAGGGGCATATAGGTTTCAGGGGACGTGAGAAGTGAAGCGAAGCCAGCGGAGCACCCTTTCCCTTGCTTCGCTAAATAGAACTAGCGTGGGCTTCCGCTCCACTCCGCCTCGACGATGTAGTTTAGGCGTTTGGGACAGCTTCACCTGCTCCGGCGGTAGATTGGTGGAGTGGAGATGTCCCAAACACACCCTAATAATTGTTATTTTATGTATTTACCGTTTGTATACGTCGGCTGGCTTAAATTACTTACATATTAGCCAGATTAGTAATGTGTAGGCACCAAAAGCTAACTCTTTGACTTGCTGCTGTCCAACAAGAATTGGCTTCATGGCAAGCAAGAGAACAAGTTTGAAATTGCTAAGCACATGAAAAATGACTAAGGAAAGGAGCGTAATCAAGCCGACGTTTGTTATTCGGACTAACCCTGTATTTACTTTATTTCTATTATGTTGAATTCTTTTAAGCTAATCCTAAAGTTTCAAGTATTATTATTAAGTCAATTTTTTGAACCTCGGACTCGTAAGTCAAACACCGAATCAAGATAGAAGTGAGACGAATCATAAAATTGGGAGAACAAGAAAATAAAACTCGGTGACTTCGCCTAAGTTAATCCGACATCAAGGATTTAGTCGTAGAAAAATAACCCATTGTGCATATTACATCTGCGCCCGGCATACCGGAGATTTAACACATTTCAAAGTGTTTTTTGGCTCAAGGAGCAGCAGCATCCGAGGTATCCGCAGTAGGAGGAGGCAAGTCGGCATCGGTGGGAGGAACTTCGGTTTCAGCCTCATCGTCCGAGTTGGATTCAACTTCCTCAGCATCTTCAGTTTCCTCGGCGTGGTCCGAAGCTGCTCGCCATCCGAACCATCTTTGATGTACGCATCGTCGACGGCTTCAAGGAAACTCGGCCCCTCATTCCATTGATGGCAATGAGCATATTGAATGCAGTTGTAGGCGCAAGCTCTGCGTTGGGTTATGCACTCCGGATCATTGGTCCATCGGGATCCAGTGCGCGTGCGGTTGAGAACCTTCACATGAAGGCCTTCGTATCAGGATAGCACAAAGCTCAAGGCTATGTCGACTCCATCGTGCGTGGCGGACTCCCTCCACAGATCAGGTTGGGTCTCGCACTCCATCAATTTTGAAATCAATGGTTGGGAGTAGGCTCCGAAAATTTCCCTGAAAATGAGACAAGTAAGATAAGTCAGTAAGGGCACAAGACCCGGAAAAATAAATTTCGATGCAGGAGAAAAACTAACAAGAGATATATGAAGGGAATATGCCCGAGAGGCCATAATAAAATTGTTATTATCTTATTCCATGTTTATGATAAAAGTTTATTTTACATGCTATAATTGTATTAATACGGAAACCTTAATATATGTGTGTTTAATAAACAAATAGAAAGTTCCTAGTTATGCCTCTCTATAAACTAGCTCGTAGATTAACAAGATGATCAAGGTTTCCTGATCATGGACATTGGATATTGTTAATAACGATGTCACAACATTGATGAATGATGTGATGAACATTCATCCAAAGTATAGCATTACGATCAAAGTCATTATGTTTATATTACTATAGCATCATACGAAGTAATCTTTATCCTTAGACCATGAGATCATGTTAATTGCTAACACCGAAAGAATACTTTGATAACATCAAACGTCACACCATAACAGGGTGACTATAAAGATGGGTTCGGGTATTCCGAAGGTGTTATGTTGAGGCTCATGGATCAAGAGTGGAATTTGTCAATTCCGATGATGGATAGATATACTCTGGGCCCTCCGGTGATATCACATTAAGAGAGCTTGCAAGCAAGTGATGTGATCACTAGGATGTTATATCACGGGAACGAGAAAAGAGTACATGTCGGTAACGAGATCAAACTAAGTATTGAGATACTGATGATTGAATCTCGGACATGTAATATATCGCAAGACAAATAGATTTAGTTACTATCGTTAAAGGTTCTCTCGATCATAGAAGTCATCGTTGAATGTGTGGGAGTTAGTATGGATCTTCAGGTCCTGATTCTGATTATTGATCTGAGAGGGGTCTCGATCCTGTGTGCATTATTTGCAAACCGTATGGTGACACGCTTAAGGGTTGTCAAATACTATTTGGAGCAAATATGTTCTAGACAAAAGAATTGCAAAGCGCTTGAATTATTTCAATAGACACCGAAATTGTTTCGGGTGAAATTGCTGAAATTGGTTCTGCATGTGATATTGAAATGTTGCAGGGTGTTTTATGTGAATGTTTGTTAATTAAAGTAATTAACAAAATAATGAATAAATTTAATAAAATAGTTTTATTAAAGGAGAGAGCATTAAATTTGGAGAAATTCAATGCATTTAAAGTGGAGACTTTAAAAGTGAATGTGAAGGGGCAAATTTAGGTGGAGGGGGTTACCACCATATGAATGGGGAGGTGAGGGGTCACCCCCATGGGGCACCGGCCATGGGGAGGGGTACCCCCCTCCTCCTATAAAAGGCCCCCCTCTCATTCCTTCTTCCTCACACCTCCTCGTGAAGGATATCTCTCCCCCTCTAGAATTATGCTCACATGGTCTCGGATTAGTGAGATACATGTTCCCGGTGGAATTTTGTCTGGAAGGAGTTGCTACTTCTGCTGGATTGATGGAGCGAGGAGGTGGAGGTTGTTCGGTGGCCGGAACGTGTGTGCGAGGACGGATGCTCTACTGATTTGCAGCGCTAGGACTTCCACACGATCTTGAGATCGGCAAGCGTTCGACTACATTAACAAAGCTTTGTTGTTCTTCGAGGGTATGTTCTCTATGGATGTATATCCACCCGTTGCTTGTTTCTAGTAGTTAGATCTTGGCATAGAATAGTTCCCATCATAGGAATTTTTTGTTTTCTATGCTGCGAACCCAACAGTGGTATTATCTCCTAGCTGAGGAGGTGACAGGAAACCCCGGCAGGGATGCGGCGGGTCCAGTACAGCCAGTCGATGTCGTCTTGGCAGAACTAGGAACCGGCATAGGCACCACACTCGTGGGCCTCGCCGCCCTCTTCATGTTCTTCAACAATGAGGACCTCCTCAGATTCAGTCATCTCTAGATCTTTGCCTTCACGGATCCAATCTGAAGCAAAGGGGAGAGGTTTGGATTGGCATGGACCCATGGCAACTACGAGTAGTGGAGTGGCGTCACGGGTACGGCGGAGAAGAACAACGTCAAGGTGTGGTGGCGCCGTGCTAAACAGCAGTGGCGGCGGCGGTGTCGCATAGAAGAAGAAGAAGAGGAAGAAGGAGCAAAGGCACATGCGAAGGGGGGAAATGGCTAAGGGGCCTCCCTCATCTGCTATGTAACCACGCCCTAAGAGGGGAAGTGGGATCAAGCGGTGCAGCATGCCACACCATGTGGCCGTGTATCCGTGGAATCCACCAATCAGCAATAAGCCACAGGAAGGCCACATGGTGCAGCGGATCCCACGACACAACGTGGCACTACAGTAATCGAGGGGGCACCAGGATGTGACGTTCGCAGCAGTTATTCCTAACAACGTGAATAGTACCAGGCATAGTAACTAGCGCATGCCCTTAAAATGAGGCGAAACAATGATTACCCTGGACATATGACGTGGGGAAGCGTACGCGAGAACGAAAGGATCTAAGTGGGTAACCCGGATCTGAGAAGATAAACCGGCCAGCGAGGAATATGATGTAGCCTGACCTTCGATCGTTACCACATCATGGTCTCCAACCTATGCCAAGTCGTCATGGACTCCAAAGGTGAATCTGTTCCTCTATGCGAGCCCACTTCCTACCTTCTTGAATGGTATACTACTTCATACTCCGTCCATTATCATGATAGGTTCACACTGACAAGTACGGAGGCATGGGAGGAAGACCGAAGCACCAAGCCCAACAAGATGGAGGCTTGGAAGAGAAGACGGAAGAAGCAGTAGGTGAAGCCCCGGAGTCTCCGGCCACACCGGAGTCTCCGACCCTTCGACCCCGGAGTCTCTGGCCCTTCGCCCCGGAATCTCCACCCCAGGACTCAGGCCCAGTCTCCGCACCCCCGCCTGGAAGTCTCTGCATGCCACCCTGGAGAGCCACGTCGACCTCGGAGTCTCCGTCCCACCTCGGAGTCTTCGGCCCCTGCACCCCGGAGTCTCCGGTGTAACTGGAATGGCCTGCGCGCCTTGAGCTAGGCCTTTGGCCCATGTACCCGTCTTATCCTTAGAAACCCTAGTTTTATGCCAAGACTACCCCTTGTGATGTGGCTGGCCTATATATAGTGCCCCACCCCCTCATATAACCCTAGGCATAGATGATAGACTAAAGAAAACCCCCTTTGTGGAATATCTAGTTTTGCCTCATCCCCTTCTACCAAAGGGGATTGACTATCGTCACCACCTCGTTGGAGTTTGCATCACGCCTCCCTTGTTGTACAAGGCCTTGGCATCGGTGTCTCTTTGCCAAGATGTCAAGACCCTCTCCAAGGTGTTCTTCCCTCTTCACGTGGGATCGAGGGAGCACGTTGACCGATCTTTCCTTGCGAGGATTCTATCGGATCGGTGGCCACCGGCGGGAGCAATCGGACTTGTATCGTGTGAGTTTTGTGTGTGTTCATCGTGTTCTTCGCGAGGTGTGCATCCGCTTCCGCTACCTTCTCCCTTTCCCTTCGCTTTCCCATCGCTTTGACGACGAGATCCATGAAGATCGAGCCACCAATGGGGTTACCCCACAACATATGGTATCAGCAGCTTTTGGTTGCCACGGATTTCTCGTCGATTTGGTCTTTTTCCCCATAAATTCGAAAATTTCACCAAAAACAGCCCCGATTCGTGGTTTTGGATCGATCTGTGATTTGAGTGCGTTTTGGTAGGTTTTTGATCCATGGATTACTTGCTAAACTTGTTGATCTACCTTCCCCTGCGTTCCCTTGGTCTAATTCCTTCATTTCCCCCATCAATTTGAGGTTTTGGATCAAGTTTTCCGTCCAAAATTGCGCCACGGACGAGTTCTGGATGTTCTAGAAGTCCCGGACCGGAGTCTCCGGCTCAGGACCGGAATCTCCGGGGTTAGTGAGCTTAGACCGGAGTCTCCGGCCCCTGAGACCGGAGTCTCCGCCCCCGTGCAGACAGAAAAACTTTTTCACCGTTTTGAGTATAACTTTTGCATACGAACTCGGATTTTGGTGTTCTTTAGCTCGTTTTGAAGAGGACAACGAGCTATACATCATCATATATGTGGTTGATTCTATCTACGCCATCCAAATTCCGTGAGCAAGGAGGAATCCACCAATAAAGGGTGAAGATCGGCGACAAAAGGTATAAAAAATCCGCGACTTCTCCCCACTTGCATCCCTTTGTGAGGTACACTATCTTTGCGATCAACAAACACCTATTGAGACTAGTTCCTCCTATGATTTATTGGTCTATGCATATTTCATACCTTGTAGAATTCCGAGCAAAAGTTGTGAGCGCGCTATCTCATATTGTTATCTTGTATAGTTGTTGGCACAAGGAAGAGGCAAGTGAAAAAAATTGAAAAGAAAAAGAAGAAAAAGAAAGAAACAAACAAACAAGTGACTTATAGAATAGGAAGCGCAAGCTCGATGAACATCAAATAAGTGGTACTTATGGTGCATATCTTGTAGCCCACCAACTTTATGCAATCGAACTAGCGTCTCTCCTTGCACGTGTGCGACACGAGCTTATAGTCTTCGCTAGGTAATCATTTGTTTCTTAGCTCACTTTCTCCGTCGCACAAGTCCCATTTATCCCACCGTCTGTGTTTCCTTGTACATATTTCCTCTTGTGGATTGACTTTTTTTGCTTTGTGATCATCGTGGTTCTTTACTTGCCATTATAATATCTTGATTTTGGATTGTTCTTGGACACGCTACCTTCCATAACTATCCACCATAAGCTTTGTGTGTGTGTGTGTTTTAGTGGTTAGTTGGTTTTGGTGTTCCGCGTGAACTTCACTTTGCTTGGTTTTGATTGCTCTCAAGTGTTGCCACTTGCACGATACTATCTTCCAAGGTAAAGTAAGGTTTGGCGTTGCATCCCTAACCCCCTACCACTTCCATATACACCACTTGGTCTTGTGAATCATGTCTAGGGACTCCGGAACCGAGGATGATATCTATGAAGAATCCATGATGAGCCACCACGACTATGACTCCACAAGTATAGAGGACATGATGGAGCACTACACCGACAATCGCTCCGCATGCTTTGAGGACCCGGAGCATTGCACCTATGATGGCTCCACATGCATGGAAGACATGGAACATGTCATCAACTATGGCTCCTCCAGCATGGAGGACTTGGAGCTCTACATCGGCAATGGCTCCACATGCATGGAGTACATGGACCACTACACCGACAATGGCTCCACATGCTTGGGTGATATGGAGTACTACATCAACAACGACTCCCCAAGCATGGACGACCTCGAGTGCTACAACGACGATGCCTCACCAAGCATGGAGGAGATGGCGAACTTCACCTACATCGAGGGCTCTTCCATGAGCCATGAAGAATACCTCCACCGCTTGGAGATGGAGGAATACTACGCCAAGCTAGCGGAGACGCATCATCAAGAAACCATGACCTTCAAGGCCAAACGTGCCACACCAAAGGGCACCACCTACTTCGATGATCCACCTCCAAGGCATCAAGTGCCACCACCTACATGGCGTCATGCACCACCATCTCCAAGGAAACGAGTGCCATCACCTCCAAGCCATCAAGTGCCACCATCTCCAAGGCACCAAGAACGACCATCTCCAAGGCGTCAAGTGCCTCTACCTCCAAGGCATCAAGTGCCATCTACTCCAAGAAGAGTGGCGCCCAAACATCATCTTCCACACAAGGTGCCATGAAGAATCTTCATCGAGATACACCCTCTAGAGATCATCGCCAACATCAAGAGGATACAAGCCATAGTACAAGGCATCTTCGCCATGAATACGGAGAATACATGTTGAGCACCATCCATAATGCTCAACCAAGCTCAAGAAGGCACCACCATCAAAATAAGAGTGCCAAGGACAAGAAGCATCATGTGGATGACCAAGTGCGCCATCTACATCAACCTTTGGAAAGGCATGCCAATGACCTCCGTTGACACCATCATAAGGCACCTTCAACTACTCGTGCCACCACCAAAATGGCACCAAGAGCAAGCACTCCTCCACGCCACCAAGCTTCAACGCCCAAACTTGACGTCATACATGACGCATGCAACTTCATGGATGAGGAAGACAAAGACCTCTATGATGTCTATGCACTTCTATTCTTGTAGACAGTTGTTGGGCCTCCAACTGCAAAGGTTTGTAGAACAGCAACAAGTTTCCCTTAAGTGGATCACCCAAGGTTTATCGAACTCAGGGAGGAAGTGGTCAAAGGTATTCCCTCTCAAGCAATCCTGCAATCAAGATACAAGAAGTCTCTTGTGTCCCCAACACACACACCCAATACACTTGTCAGGTGTATAGATGCACTAGTTCGGCGAAGAGATAGTGAAATACAAGTGGTATAGATAATTATAAGTAGTAACGGTGCCAGGAAATAGCTTGATGGCGTGGAAGAGACTAAAGGCAAACTGAAATAAAGATGGAAGCAAGCAAACATGTAATAGATCTAGTTGTAAACGGTTCAATGCTTAGAAACAAGGCTTAGGGATCATACTTTCACTAGTGAACACTCTCATATAAATATCTTCTCTTTATGATACTACTCTTAACTACTCTCTGGTTGGACACTCTAATCCATGGTAGGGCTATAACAGCACACCTCAAAGTTCGTTTTCCCCATCTAGATAACTCCACACTATCACCTTGAGCGCTAGATGGTTCCAACAAACACCACAATTTCATAGAAACATCCAACTCCAAATATAACTCATAACAAGTAATTGTAATCTCTAGCCTAAGTGCCACCATGGTGTGCACGCTGTCACTTTCACGCACATGGGGAGAGCAGAGATCTATTAAAGCACTTGAGTAGCAAGGTAGATCTATAGATTACAAGCTCATGGTCACAATATGATCATGCATAGAGAGAGATGAACACATAGCTACCAGTAGAACCCTTAGCCTCGAGAGAGAACTACTCCCTTCTCATCATGGGAATCAGCAACGGTGATGGAGATGGTGGTGGAGATCTATGGAGATGGCTCCGGGGGCACTTCCCCGTCCTGGCAGGGTGCCGGAACAGAGACTTTCTGTCCCCCGAATCTCCCCTTCGGTGGCGACGACGCTGCGGAACAGTTCGTGGCTAGAGGCTTGTCGATTTAGGGTTTTTGCGTCGGGGGAGATATATAGGCGAAAGAGGCAAGGTTGGTGGCCGGCCAGGGGGCCCACACCATGCCCTGGCATGGCCAAGGGGGACCCGCGCCTAGGGGTGGTGTGGCCACCCTGTGGCCCCTCTCCGACTCTCCTTCTGGCTCCGTGAGTCTTCCGAGAAAATAACAACTTCGGCTTTTGTCCGGTCCAATTCCGAGAATATTCATTTTCTGACTTTCCTGGAACCAAAAACAGCAGAAAACAGGCAACTGGCACTGTGGCATCTTGTTAATAGGTTAGTCCAAGAAATCATATGAAAAGTACTCCAAAGTTGGAACAAAACATAAGAATGTAGATATAAAACAATCATGGAATATCAAAAATTATAGATACGTTTGCAACGTATCAACATCCCCAAGCTTAACTCATGCTCGTCCTCGAGTAGGTAAGTGATAAAAAGAAAGAATAATTTTTGACGTGACATGCACCATCACAATCTTGATCAAAGTATTTGTAAAACATTGATAGCTGGGATCATAGTACTTCAATCATAACATGAAAGACAAAGTTCTAGCAATAAGACAAAGAAACTATCTTGCAACATGAAAAGGCACAAACAAAAGATTCATGAATAACAATACTTTGCAAGACGTTTGTTTGTTTCACATAAAGAAAACATAGCATAGTGGCATTCAGCTTGTCCCTCATAGAGTAGCAAATATAAATGCATAGGACACCTTCAAAGTTCATAAGAGTGACTAGATACAAATAGTTTAAAACAAGCAATATCAAGTTATGCATCAATCAACTAGTCTTGGGACAATGCACATAGAACTAAGATTGGCCACTATGCTCTCAAAGTAGGTGCATAAAGGTAGAAGGTGGAGACTCAATATATAAGTGGAAGAAAGGCCTTCATGGAAGGAAGTAGGGTTCAAGTTTCATAAAGAGCTTCCAAAAATTATGGTACTTAATAGCTTTCAGCTCTCATTGCCCCTATCATAAGCATCTTGAAGTGATTAAGGTTAAAGTGAACAAACTATGGTGTACATGCTTTGATGAAGTATAAGTTAGAAATCTCATGTCCCTTGAATATGAGGGCCCCTCCTCATGCTACTCAAGTTTAGTCACGGTAAGTTCTTGTCATCGTAAGTACATGTGTATCATAGAGAACCGCCAACGGGGTACCCCTTGCCCGATGATACGGAAGAATCCCCATATCAAAATGACAAGGCAAGCAGACAACGAGCATCTCAGCAATCTTCTTATTTACCATGGGAATATGGTGCTTTTTTCTCTCTTTCCTCTTTTCATAATTTCTTTTTTTCTCTTTTTTCTCAATATAGGACTCTTTTTTTATAAGAAGAATGCTTCATAGACAGCTCACTATGGTTACGCTACAGGTTTCCACCATGTCAGCATGGATTAGACCAGCGGCCCAGGCGTTTCTCTAACACATATACATAACTCCATGGACTTACAAGCTCCCCTTTCATTTCACACCGATGACATCCATAGTCAAAAGAGCATGATATCAACTAGGTACAAAGTACAAGTGCAATGTGGAAAGCGTTCCCCATGAAAGCATGGTTCTGCTAATTCCCAACAAATAAGTGCAAGCATATACAACATAGACGACACAATGGTTCAAGTTTATTAAGGGCAAGAAAATTAAAGTGTGTCATCAAGTTCGTGAGAGCTTTAATCACTAGTTTTCTCATAACAAGTTTAATTTGGAAGGTAAACAAAAGCATGAATATACTTGGAATAGAATAAGCTAGTAGGTAGGTATGGTGGACTCCTTGGAATAACTTGGTTTAGGGAGTTGTATGCATGAGTGGAACTCATACTTTGTTGTGGAGGCTAGCAAAAGACTGGGAGCGACAAACTAAGAGAGCAATAATGGCCATAATCATGTAGAGCAACAAAACATCATTGATCAAAGCATAAAGTGATACTACAAGTTGAAAACTAAAGGATCATCGAGGCTATGGTGACTTGGGATAGTCATAACATGCTGTGAGCATGCGCCAAGTCAACCCAAATAAAGCATCAAAGGAGAATACCACAATACTATGCTTTAATATGTTAAAACAACGCATAATTCATCCAAGGTACATTAAGCAATCTCAATTGTTTATAACATGTCATGCTACAACAAAGAATACTAAGCATAAAGCCAAAACAATATCGAGCATGGCATGACAAAGCATAGGCCACAGTCAGAAACAAGCTCTCTTTACCACTTAAGCATGAACTTTCCTACTCTTTTCCAATCCAAACCAAACTATTTGAAAACCAATGTATGAAAGAGGGGGTCCAACCAATTTATTCATCAAACTAAGAAAACCAAGCAAACGAAAAACCAAAACGAAAACGAAAAAGAAGACGCTCCAAGAACAACACAACTGTGTGCAAAAAACAGGCAACTGGCACTGTGGCATCTTGTTAATAGGTTAGTCCAAGAAATCATATGAAAGGTACTCCAAAGTTGGAACAAAACATAAGAAAGTAAATTTAAAACAAGCATGGAACATCAAAATTATAGATACTTTTGCAACATATCACTCTACTTCGCCAAGTTGGACGAGTACGTCAAGAGGACTACACAAGCCAAGGTGCAAGACAGCGACGACAAGGTCGAGATTGGTGAGCATGGGACTTTCCCTTCACCAAAGGAGGCGCATGGAGTTGAGAGAATCGAGCCTACCCCCATATGTTGGAGTGATGATGTGGTACCAATCCCATGTGAGTATGAGAGCCACTTAGCCCACTTGAGTGAAAACAAGAGTGAGATGAGTGACTCCACCATACGTGAGATTGAGTGCTTCCACTTTGAGGGCATGAGTGATACACCGAGTGAGTTGAGAGTGGTAGTTGATAGGTCATGTGAGACCACTTTGATTTCTAACGACTTACCCTCTACCTCTAGTGTGTTATCTCATGATGTGCTAAGTTCCATGGATCAAGAAGTTCCAAGATTGGAGATAATGATGCCTCCGACCGAGACGATGAACATGGTGGATGAAGATGATGCCATCCCCATAGATGATGAAGAAGTCGCCAACATGGAGGCCAATACTACCACACCACCCACTTCATATGAGAGGTATGAATAAGGTAAGAATATGGGTGTTGATGATGCCATGATCCCACTAGTGGACATGATGACTCGTGATGATTGGCATGCTATGGATGATATTTGTGATATCACATATGACTCATTGGTATTTCCATGTGATACTTTGCCTTTGCATAATGTTGAGCATGTGAAATTATTTGATTGTGATGATGTTTCCATAGACATGCCATGCTCTAAACGTTACATTGATGATATCATTGCTTGCACTTTGTTGAACAATTTCTCTTTTCAATGTTTTGCTTGCAATGATGTTACCAATGGTACCCCTTGGATAATGTTTTGTCATAAGTGTTTTACTATTTCTCCTGTTGCTTGGAATAATATGGATGACTGCTCTTTCACTTGTTTTGATTGCAACAATAATTATCATGTGCTTTATATTGGGATGGCCCCCATAGCTTTCTCAACTTTTGGAGATTTTGGTAAATGCCATGATAATCATGTTCCCCGCTTGCATACTCACCATGCACCTATGTTACACTTGCTTGACACTAATGGCGATGTGCACAAGAAGAGATATGTCATGATGGATGATGTATTTCTCTACCATGCACACACGTTCTTCCTTTTGTGTTTTATGTGTGTAGGTACCAGCATGATCATGTCAACCTCGGTTGAGCACGAGTTGACAAAAGGAGCTCTATAGATCATCCCCCAAGTGAGTTCAAGATCGAACCCAGCTCTGATACCTGTTGCATGCTTTGCATCTTTCATGTTGACAAATTGCTCTTTCCTATGGTTAGCTTGCAAGCATGTTGATGGTATTCTTTCACCTTGTGACAATCATGTTTCTCTATTGGATATTGATGCTTTGTGTGTTGCAACAAAAATGTTGAACAATTTCTCTTTCCAATGTTTTGTGTGTAACCATAATGCCATTATGAGCATGTATTGTTATGAGAGCTTCCAAGTCTCTTGTATTGCTGTTGCAACAAACATAAGGACCACTTGCTCTTTCATATGGTTTGTTTGCAAACATATTGTTTTTGCTTCCGCTTGCGATACTCATACCCCCGTGATCTCTGCTTTTGATGATATGTGTATGGCATCCAACATATTGAACAATTGTTGTTTCCAATGGTTGGTTTGCACACATAATTATGTTGTTTTGGATATTCTTCCTCTTGTATTTTTGCCAAATTCTCCTAGCTTTGCATCAAAGATTTTGATCAATACTTTAGTCAATTGCTTTGAGTGCCACTAAGATGTTATATGGAGTTTTTGAGTTCCCACATTTGTATGATGTTCAAACGTATTCCATGCACTTTGACCTTTCATATGCATCCCGTTTGCTATACATGAGTTGTGCTAATAGTGTTGTGAACAAGAATAGACATGCCACAAATGACATGTTCCTCTATCACACACAAACATATGTTGCTTGGTCTTTGTTGTGTGAAGGTACAATTGCTTACGAGTCAACCTCCATGGACCATAAGTTGACAAGACGAATCAAAGAGAGTTACCTAGAGCTGCCCTTCAATGAGCTATATCTACACCATAAGGTGACTTCCTTCTACTTGAGGACTGATGCTATAATCTTCATGAATTGGCTACGCTTTGAGTGTTGCTTCGCTTTTGTTGTGAGATTTGTAGGCTTCATGGAAGTTGAAGCAACATTGAAGTGTTGACAATTCAAACTTCGTGAGGACGACAATATGGTGAACCCCAGGATCAAGAAGGTCTCTCGACATCTTCTACTTGGTGATGAGCATGTAGAGTCGAGGAAGACTCTTTTTGAAGGGAGGGGAGATTATGTAGCCCGACCTTCGGTCGTTAACACATCATGGTCTCCAACCTATGCCAAGTCGTCATGGACTCCAAAGGTGAATCTGTTCCTCTATGCGAGCCCACTTCCTACCTTCTTGAATGGTATACTACTTCATACTCCGTCCCATTATCATGATAGGTTCACACCGACAAGTACGGAGGCAAGGGAGGAAGACCGAAGCACCAAGCCCAACAAGATGGAGGCTTGGAAGAGAAGAAGAAAGAAGCAGCAGCTGAAGCCCCGGAGTCTTCGGCCCTCAAGCCCCAGAGTCTTCGGCCACACCGGAGTCTCCGGACCTTCGACCCCGGAGTCTCCGCACCCCTGCCTAGAAGTATCTGCATGCCACCCCAGAGTTCACCCCGGAGAGCCACGTCGACCCCCGAGTCTCTAGCCCACCCCGGAGTCTCCGGCCCCTACACCCTGGAGTCTCCGGTGTAAGTGGACTGGGCATGCGCGCCTTGAGCTGGGCCTTTAGCCCATGTACCCCTCTTATCCTTAGAAACCCTAGTTTTATGCCTAAACTACCCCTTGTGATGTGGCCGGCCTATATATGGTGCCCCCACCCCCTCATCTAACCCTAGGCATAGATGATAGACTAAACAAAACCACCTTTGTGGAATCTCTAGTTTTGCCTCATCCCCTTCTACCAAAGGGGATCGACTATCGTCACCACCTCATTGGAGTTTGCATCGCGCCTCCCTTGTTGTACAAGGCCTTGGCATCGGTGTCCCTTTGCCAAGACGTCAAGACCCTCTCCAAGGTGTTCTTCCCTCTTCACGTGGTATCGAGGGAGCATGTTGACCAGTCTTTCCTTGCGATGATTCTATCGGACCGGTGGCCACCGGCGGGAGCAATCGGCCTTGTATCGTGTGAGTTTTGCGTGTGTTCATCGTGTTATTCACGAGGTGTGCTTCCGCTTCCGCTCCCTTTCCCTCGCTTTCCCATCGATTTGACCACGAGATCCGTGAAGATCGGCCCACCCACGGGATTACCCCATAATAGAATACCTCGGAATGAGCTGAGGAAAATCAAAAGGAACGTCGAGTCACAAAAGTAAGTGTGCCGACATAAGAGTAACTCGGCAAGAAAGACAAATAATCTAGCAGGTTGAACCTGTTGTGGCCTTATCAGCTGAAGTTGCTAAGACCGCACCAGCTTCGGGGATTAATGTTGGGGTGATAACCCCAGGTTGGGTCATGTCGGGGTATAATCGCCATGATAGCCGAGGTACGACAAGGTCAAAGCGTAAGCTAGCCGAGTTACCTCAAGGCAAGCCGACTTACGATAGACCTGTCCTGGGAGGAGTTCACCCAACATAGCCTCGACCGACATAAAGTGTATGTTGGCAACCTCATTGTAACCTGTTTGCGGGTACCCAGAGGACCAAGTTAACCAGGCCTGGGCTGGGTTACCACTTAGCTTACAAGGGAAGGAAGGAATCTTCTTGGTCAAAGGTTTTCTCTCTCCACTGTAGCGTGATCACGGAGGACAGAGGAATGGACCAGCGGGTATGGGCAGACAAAGGTGATGTTACCTATGTCGGGTGGCGTTGCCTATGTCGGGTGACACCGCGCCGCAGAGGGGCTCAGAGAGGCTTATGACATGAGTCTAGATCAGCTTACAAAAGGAAAATAGGCGCACCGCTTTACTATTTTGGGAGAGGCATATTTGGAGAATATGCCTTCCACATATTCCCAAGATTATAACCTGGGCTCCCCTATATAAGGAGCACCAGGGCCTCCATAGAGAGGGTCGGCCATTTTCACTAAGGGAAAACCCTAGATAGTTGTGTGGGTAGTAGATAAGTTCATCCTTTTCCTCCTGAAGAATAGCTCAAGGAGCCCTTGTAATCCACCATTGATCTAGTGCTCATTGCCCCCATATTTAGCCTATACATGGCATCTGCCATGCCACCACCACGACAGATAAGGAGAAAAAGAAGCATACCAGAGTTTTCTCACATACTTTTCAGCTTTTAAATAGTTTTCACAAACACTAGACTCAACATCGACCAATAGAAAGGTTTTCCTTGGGATGGTACTACTCTGATACCAAAACATGTGACACCCCTAGGATTAGGGCTAGACAAATCCCAGACCTCTGTTTGATATAAGCGTAACCTAAATCTCGGAAGCATACAGAGAAAGAATCGGTAACATTACAGTTACCCTACGACACAAAAATTATTACAGCAAGCTCATAATTGAGCTAAGAGCCAAAATATTACAAGCAGAGGTCACTAACCAGAAAAATCAAACAACAGAAGGCAAATTATGCTATTAAGTATACAAACTTAACAAATAGCCTAAGAGGCCTGAAGAAGTGGATCAGGGTGAAGGGAATATGCCCGAGAGGTAATAATAAAGTGGTTATTATCTTATTCCATGTTTATGATAAATGTTTATTTTGCATGCTATAATTGTATTGATTGGAAACGTCAATACATGTGTGTTTAATAAACAAAAAGGGTTCCTAGTTATGCCTCTCTTATAGACTAGCTCGTTGATTAACAAGATGATCAAGATTTCCTGATCATGGACATTGGATGTTGTTAATAACGAGGTCACAACATTGGTGGAATGATGTGATGAACATTCATCCGAAGTATAGCATTACGATCAAAATCATTATGTTTATATTTCTATAACATCATACGAAGTAATCTTTATCCTTAGACCATGAGATCATGTTAATTGCTAACACCGGAAGAGTATCTTGATAACATCAAACGTCACACCATAACAGGGTGACTATAAAGATGGGTTCATTGCTACGAAGGTGTTATGGTGAGGCTCATGGATCAAGAGTGGAATTTGTCAATCCCGATGACGGATAGATATACTCTGGGCCCTCTCGGTGATATAACACTAAGATAGCTTGCAAGCAAGTGATGTGATCACTAGAATGTTATATCACAGGAACAAGAAAAGAGTGCATGTCGGAAACGAGATCAAACTAGGTATGGAGATACCGATGATCGAATCTCGGACATGTAATATATCGCGAGACAAAGGGATTTAGTTACTAGCGTTAAAGGTTCTCACGATCACATAAGTCATCGTTGAATGTATAGGAGTCAGTATGGATCTCCAGGTCCCGCTGCTGATTATTGATCGGAGAGGGGTCTCGATCATGTCTGCATTATTCGCGAACCGTAGGGTGACACACTTAAGGGATACCG
This sequence comes from Avena eriantha, assembly GCA_910589775.1. Lineage (NCBI taxonomy): Eukaryota > Viridiplantae > Streptophyta > Magnoliopsida > Poales > Poaceae > Avena > Avena eriantha. Next base: position 389,464,544 of record OU342742.1, read on the forward strand.
ACACCATTTGGAGCAAATATGTTTCAGATAAAGATTTAAGAAAGCGCTGGAATTATTTCAATAGACACCGAAACTGTTTCGGGTGAAATTGCTGAAATTGGTTCTGCATGTAATATTGAAATGTTGCAGGGGGTTTTATGTGAATGTTTGTTAATTAAAGTAATTAACAAAATTCTGAATAAAAATAATAAAAGAGTTTTATTAAATGAGAGAGCATTAAATTTGGAGAAATTTAATGCATTTAAAGTGGAGACTTTAAAAGGGAATGTGAAGAGGCATTTTAATGTGGAGGGGTTACCACCACATGAATGGAGGAGGTGAAGAGGCACCTCCTCCATGCGCCGGCCATGAAGGAGGGGCACCCCCTCCTCCTATAAAAGGCCACCCTCTCCTCACTTCTCACTCACACCTCCTTGTGAATGATCTCTCTCCCCCTCTAGTATTATTCCCCCATGGTCTCGGATTAGCGAGATACATGTTCCCGGTGGCTTTATCTGGAAAGGAGTTGCTGCTTCCGCTGCTTTGCTGGAGCGAGGGACGGAGGTTGTCGGGGTACCGGATGTGTGCGCGATCACGGATGCACCGCTGCTTTGCGGTGCTGGACTTGGTGGTGCTGGAGCTGGATCTGAAGGACGTGCTGGAGCCGGACCTTCTCGGACTTCCTCACGATCTTGAGATCGGCAAGTGTACGACTACATCAACCACGAGTTCCTACTCGTTAACAAAACTCGTTGTCTTCGAGGGTAATTTCTCGATGGATGTATGTCCACCCGTTGCTTTGTACCTAGTAGATAGATCTTGGCGTGTAGTTCACATCGTAGGAATTTTTTTGTTTTCTCTGTTGCGGACCCAACACAGGGAATATAGGCTACAAAGGTAACATGCATCAGATAGGATTGATATATCTATCGATAAAATACGTTGGAATTGTATGCGCATGGCAAGAATGAAATACTTTGAAATCATAGGATTATATCATGTGTGGGGCTATGCTTGCCTTTGCCTGTTTATACCCAATACAGAACTTCAGGTTCATCTGTTTGGCATAGTTTATCAATAACCTTTGATGGGGTTAATCTCGGTCTTCGATCTCGGAGTCGGTATCGTAATCTACCGGAAAGAACCAAACACCAGAAAGAAAGGGGAAAACAATCAACACGTGGCATCGATGGAATTCTCAAGCAGGGATGATGATATGACTAGTTAAATTATATTGAAATGTCACCCTAAAGCATGTTTAGCAACTTTAAGCGGGGTCTAAGGGGTACAAACCCTAAAATAGGGGGAACCTCGGAGTCACCTGCGGGGTTGTTGTTGTTCTTCTAATTGAACTTGAAATTTAAGTTGTTGAACAATGCATGATTATGAGTCTATTGGGTAGACCTCGTTTTTCTGAACATTTTGATATATTATACATATTTTTCTGACTTAAAATGAATTAGGTATGATTTTCCCAATTTAAATCCATTTTAAATCATTTTTTAAAACAATTAAACTTTTTTTGAATTATTAAATATTTATCCACCTGGACCCACATGTTAGACTTTTATTCTATTTATAAAATAATTTCCAAAATGAATAAAATCCTGATGAACTAGGCGCACCTGTCATATTAATATTTATAGAAAACATTTTAAATAAAATCAAAAGGGGATTATTGCCTCATGCTGACGTCAGCCATGGAGCTCCTCCTCGGGCCGATCAAGCGCGCGAGGGCTAGCGAGGGTAGGTGCACTGGAAAGATCGTGGTGCGGGTGACCATATGGTGGTGGCGCCACCAACTATTGGCCACCGGAGCAGCGTGTGCGACGGCGGCCGATGGCGTAGCTTGCAGCTACATGGCAGCAAAGCGGTAGGGAGCTAGAGGGAGACAAAGGAGAGAACTGCCGTGCTCAGAGGCTCACCACGGACCCAATGGAGAGGTCGGCGAGGGGAGGTGAGATCGAACAACGAAGAATCGACGGCGGCAACTGCGACGGCCGGCGAGGCAACGAGCTTAGTTCGGGCGAATACAGGGCTTCCCGGCTTGCACGCTTCAACATGGAGGACTAGGGAGATGCGGTGGAGCTCCTGGGAATCTCGGCTGGGGGAGGGATGGCCGACAATGACGGGGAAGAACGGCGGCCAGAGCTAGGGTTTTGCTCTTTTGGGGGAAACTGCGAGAGGGTGCGAGAGAAGATAAGACTGGTACATGGAGAGAGAGAGGAGGACACAACTGTTCTTATCCTCCTCTTCATAGGAGGGGGTGCGCATCGTAGCGTCGACGAGGATCCACAACCGAGGATCGGGCACGCAGCTGCTTCGGCTGATGAGGAAGAAGAAAAGAAAAACACGCTGAAGGGGTACTAGGCCGTGGATGGGCTGCGGTGGGCTAGGCTAGGCCACAACAAAGGTTGCGAGGCGGGCTACTGTCTTGCACACTGAGTGGCGATTAGCGAGAGGGTTAGCTGGGTTGCGGGACCTGTTAGGCTAGGATCTCTATTTTTATTTTTAGAAATCTATTTTTTTTGTTTTCTTCAATTTCCCTTTTGTAAATCCATTTTCAACTCTGTTTTGAATATTTTCAAAATACCAGAAGTTGTAAACATTTAAAGATACTATGGGCCCTTGTATTCAGTTTGGGCTCCATAAGTTTTAGTACTTTTCAAAATATAAAAGCATTTGAATGAATTTCACAGGAGGAGGAAAATTAGGGTTTAGGGTTTTATTTCCCCTACTTATTTATCAATGCACATTTTCTTTAGTCCAAAGAGATGCATGCAATGCTCATGATGCACAAACAAACCCTCAATAAGGATTACTAAAACTAGGGGTGTTACAACAAATCCGGCTATGAGTCCAAAGGAGCGGGCACCGTAGGGGAACAATCCCTTTCCAGGCAATGACCCCGTCCAAGGCCTCGCTGCCCTCTTCCTCGATCCGCCTCGCCACCGCCCAGTGGAAGACAACCCTCAGGCCCCGGTAGAAGCAACCTCCCCGCCACTAGCGCACGGTCGGCAAGGTGGACAGTGGACATGCTTATACAGAGAGTCAAGAGCAAAATGGGAGAGAAGGAAAGTGTTGGATACAACCTTCACCTCTACGGCCACTTAAATAGGCAAAGGGGGTGGAGCCGCCCAGCACAACACAAGGGAAGTCCTTTGTATTCCCCTTAGAAGTGAAACTGATGTGCCAAGATCTTTGTCGGAATCTAATGGTCGGGGCCCAAGTAGACTCCATGGGCCGCCTCCCTGGTCCAGCGCCCTAAATGGGAGGGGTATCGCCTCGGGCCTCAAACCCATTAAGGCGGCACCCCGCTTGGGGGCTACTGTCAGTTCTGTGGCCCCCCTGCATCATGCAACCTCGGGCTCTGGGTTAGGCGCCCCGTGGCTTGTCTACCTAGGAGGCCTGGGGAGGCCTCCCTAGGCAGATTCAAGGGTCCGCTTCCCGGAGCGGAAGGGCCCCTGGAGACAAAGACCAACATCTAGCCTGCAACACCAGATCAACTGTATGACTGTCCAGTTGTTGTGAATATGCCCTAGAGGCAATCATGTATGATGTAATTCTCAATGTATTCATAAAGTTATTTAGTTATCCTAGTATGAACATCAAATATATATCATTGTATATGTGATTCAATTGTGGAACTATGTATTCATGTTTTTTTATACTGGATGTCCTTGGTTGTTGAGGTTGTGCTGGACATACAACTTAGACCAATGTGAAAGTCGGTTGATGACTCAGTTCCACTTGTCATGGGAATGGTGATGCCATTCCGACTTACACGGACTCGGCTAAAAGAGTTTAGCGAGTCAGACTGACACACAGTTGAGATGCAACGAGCATGTTGTCATTTGCAGTCTCAAGCAATGGAATCCTTCGACCTAAGGTGATCGCATGATATAATTTATTGATCACTATCTTAGGTTCTATCAAACATTGTTCCGTAAATTGGAAGTTATAAAGGTAGAGTTCGGGCTGGTTGTGAAGCAAGCTGCATGTCATGGATTATCAAGATGGATTTCCCCCTCTGTAATGGAGAGATATTCTCTAATCCCTCTCGTGTGATATGATTCGGAAGCATGGCCATGCACGACTTGGTTAAGTGTTAACCAAGGAGTCAGACTAAGTGTTAGTCTAGTGAATCGTATATCATGGAACGAGAAGAGAGTTAAGCTATTAAAGGGGTGGCAACTACTCTCCTATAGCTTGACAAGGTATATCATGAGGCAAAGGGACTTGGACGAAAGTAACATTGAGAAAGGTTCGTCTTCTGACTTTACGACACTTGGGAGTTGGCACATCTTGCTAGAGACCGCTACCATCTATCGACTTGAGAGCAAGTGTTCATGGGAGTAAGTTGGACTCAAAGCCATGACAGAATACTTGGAAGTGTAGCTCATGTCATGTCCACGTGTACGTTGACCTAAATGGTCACACACTTAAAGGGTAAGGAGCCCATGTGGATTAGATCCATGTGGAGATTGGGATACGGCCTAAATGGGCCTCAAGTGTTGAGCCCAGCTAGGAGTGTATATAAGTGGACTGACAAGGGACAGTCCCTGACCTAGCCGTCACTTTCTCCACTCCCATTTCGAGCTAGACAAGATCTAGCAGTCCTTTGCTTGGAGCTCCTCCATGTACGTGTGGATACCAGTAGTGCGGTGCTGGCGACGAAGGAGTTCGTGGGGATCTGGACATGCTGTATGTGGGATCATTTGGCACAACATCAACTAACATGCTTCATCAGTAATACGCACTTGCGCGTCTAGTGGTAAATCTCGTGGCCTATCACCTGAGCTATATCTTGGGAGCACCACATAGGAGAAAAGTTTTTGTTTATCTTTGCGTGGCCCAACAATGGTATCAGAGCCATAGCTTCTGGTTTTAGTAGGATCATGCATATGTGATATGTGGTTGGCGTTAGATTGGATCTAATTTCTTTTTGGTGGTTGATCTATGAGATAGATCGTTTTTGTACGAGACTGACTGGATCAACTATACTCGAGGAATGGATGATCTGGTTTCCGTGAGTATACTGCTTAGGTCATGGAACAACATACCCCTACCGGTCAGCTTACGCCATCGGGGTAGACTGTTCCACATAAATTCGGATGCGGTGATCAAATATCAAAGAGTTTGATCGAATCAGAGTACATATCGGATTTGGGTAAAACTGTTTCACAACACCTTAGATGTCGTTGTGAGTTTCAGAACACCGATAGATATCGTATCTATGCATAACTTGTTTTTGCAGGATGATGTTGTGAATGGTATGTCTTATGTGCATGTGATGTATGTAATCCATACGTGATTTGCGTATCATGGTTTATGTTATCCGGCTAGAGCCTAGGTGCTGTCATTTTATTGTATTACGACCCGCGTGTCGGACTCTCCATCTAGTGTAGCTTTTTGGAGAACCTGGATGGCATGTGAGTCAACATACAAGTTGGTGAAAAGGAGTAAGATAGAACGTGACAAGAGTTGGCACGAGTCGACTTACATGCTTCGTGGAGATGGAGATTAGCATGAAGAGAGCCATACCATTTCACATTATAATTGCTTCATTTTGTGTTATGTTTATGTCTCTGTTTTACTACTTTTAGATAGTTGGTAGAAATTAATCCCTCAAAGAAGGTCTAGTCAGTCTCCCCGCCAGTGCTGCACTATCACAAGTCGAACATTGTTGGTAGTGGGCTCATAAAATTGAGGTGCTAACAATTCTTTTTGACTAGGTGGTTTCGAGTCGGACTCGTAAAGCGGAAGCAGTTGGTAAGCTAGATGTGTCATCACAATGGTTGTGGGACTCGGGGAGTGGTCGGTTGGGAGCCGGGATAAGAGATGCCACCCGACCAACAAGAGTCGCATGAGATGCGATTGGCAAGGGGTTTTCTACCTAGATTAGTTGAAAACTTGCGGTGATGCTAAAGCTCACTAATCGGCTTGCTTATTTAGGATCCTGAATCACTAAGTAACCATCGGAGGGGTGTTGGTTCTAGTGGGAGCATAAGTATTAAAATGTTTAATATGCTTGCTCTTTTATGGATACATTTGTTAAGTGTTTCGCATATTTTCTTTTGTAGATCAATGGCACCTAATAGCAGTCTCCCTCAGATATCCAGCTTTGTGTTGAGAACAATCCTAGAGAAATATAGGCTTAATGGAACTAAAACTGGTATTGTAATCCAATAATTGTTTGCAAACAAGAAAAAAGGGACCATGTTCTAGATAACCCACTTCCAGATGAGCCAAATGAGAATGCGAGTGTTGCAGTCACAAATACCTACCGTAGGACTTGGGATGAGTCCACAGAGATTAGCTGTCTTATGCTTGCTCACATGGAACTGGACTTGCAGCAGCAGTTTGAGAATGTCGATGCCTACGATATGATCGAAATCCTCAAAAGTATGTTCTAGGCTCAAGCAAAGACCAAGAGGTATCAACTCTCTCAAGCTTTGCTAAGTTGTAAGCTTAAGGATGGAAATCCACTGAGTCCCTATGTAATCAAGATGGTTGGTTACGTGTAGTCTCTAGAGAGGCTAGGCTACCCCATTAGTGAAGAGTTCGCTACAAACATAATTCTGAACTCTCTTCCTAGTACATAGGGCCAATTCATCTCGAACTACGACATGCATGGTATGGATAAGAAGCTCACTGAATTACATGGGATGCTCAAGCAGGCAGAGGCTGATCTCAAGAAGGGTGCCAGTCAAGTGTTGATGGTAGAGAATAAGGTTAAGTTCAAGAAGAGTTGTTGGACTAAGAATAAGAAGGCTAAGTCTGGAGGTAATGCTCAGGATTTGATCCCAAGCGTTTCCTCGGGGACTAAGCCATCTCCTTCAGCTGGATCCACCTCCTTCTATTGTAAGATGGATGGCCACTATAAGTGGAATTTCAGCAATATTTGGCCAACAAAGCCAAGAGTGGAGGTGTGACCTCCAACTCAGCTACGCTTGTATGCAATGTTATAGACATCTATCTAGCCAATGCACTTAACAGTCCTAGGGTATATGATACCAGATCATTAATTCACGTCTACAACATATTGCAGGGACTCGTAAGAACTAGGAGCATGCCAAGAGGCAAAGTTGACTTTCGAGTCGGCAACAAAGCGAGATTTTCTACGTTGGATGTCGGCACAATGCAACTTCATTTACCTTCGGGATTCTTAATGTAGCTAAATAATTTTTATTATGTTTTAGTGCTTAGTTGAAACATTATTTGTACCTCATGTTTGATGAGACAAGGCTATGAGTCGAACATTAAGAATAATGGTTGTTCTTTATACTTGAATGATATGTTTCATATATTTGCACCCGTCCAGGATAGGTAATTTATTTTGAATCTTCATGGTGAATCGGTCTATAACATAAATGTGAAAAGGGTGAAACCAAATGATCTGAATATGACTTACTTTTAGCACTGTCAGCTTCGTCATATAAGTTAGAAACACATGAAGAATCTCCATCATGATGGACTCCTACCTTCGTTCAACTTAGAGTTGATGATGGACTCCTAACTTCATTCAACTTAGAGTCGTTCGAGACATGTGAATCCTTCCTACTCGGCAAAATGACTAAGACACCTTTTGCAAGGAGTTGTTGAAAGGGCGTCTGACTTGTTGGGACTAGTATATAGTGATGTATGTTGTCCAATGAGAATGACAGCCATGGGTGGTTATGTGTACTTCATTACCTTCATTGATGATTTTAGTAGGTATGGATATGTCTACTTGTTGAAACATCAGTTAGAAGCCTTTGAAAAGTTCAAAGAACTCTAGAATGAAGTACGAAATCAACTCGGCAAGAAAATAAAGTTTCTTCGGTCGGGCCAAGGGGGCGAGTATGTGAGGCATGACTCTGATGACCATCTAAAGAGTTGTGGGATATTTCCTCAGTACACTCTATCGGGAACACCGTAGATAAACAGTGTGTCGGAAAGGCAGAATCGGGCCTTATTAGACATTGTACTATCAATGATGAGTCAGACGGATCTGCCTTTATCATTCTAGGGTTCTTGTCTAGAAACGACGGTCTTCACACTAAACAAAGTACCATCAAAATCGGTAGAGAAGGCACCGCATGAGATGTGGATAGGCAAAAGGCCAAATCTATCTTTTCTTAAGATTTGGGGTTGTGAAGCATTTATCAAGTGACTTCAGTCGGACAAGCTCACGGCCAAGTCGGATAAGTGTATCTTCATGGGGTATCCAAGGGAAATCTTAGGTTACTACTTATACAACCGAGAAGACGACAAAGTGTTTGTCACTCAAAATGATGTCTTCCTTAAGAAAGAGTTTCTCAGTGGGGGAGCCAGTAGGGGCACAATGCAGCTTGAAGAAATTCAAGAGGAACCGACCAGTACCGAATCGTAAAAAGCCTTGGAGGTTGAGCTGGTCATGGTAGCTGAGCCGGCAGCTGCACCTACACCGCGAAGATCGGCAAGATTGCGAAGTGTTCGTAATGTGTTACTATTAGACATTTATGAGCCGGCAAGTTATTCGGAAGCAATGGTGGGATCCAATTATGAGTCATGGCTTGGGGCCATAATATCTGAGTTAAAGTCCATAGATGAGAATCAAGTTTGGAACTTGGTTGCTGCCAAACGGTGCAAGACCCGTCGAGTGCAAATGGGTCTTTAAGACGAAAACTGATATGGATGGAAATATTTCTGTCTACAAAGAATGGCTTGTTGCGAAGGGGTTCCGACAACTTCGAGGAGTTGACTACGATGAGACTTTATCACACGTACATATGCTTAAATCAGTTTGGATCATGTTAGATTTAGTAGCCTATTTCGACTATAAGATATGACAGATGCATGTCAAGATGGCTTTACTCAGTGGGAAATTAGTCGAGGATGTGCATATGATACAACCTGGGGGTTTTTCAATCTGGACGATGCTGACAAGGTATGCAAACTTCTGAAATCCATTTATGGGTTGAAGCAACCATCTCGGAGTTGGAACATTCGTTTTGATGAGGTAGTCAAATTGTTTGGCTTCATCAAGAGTGATCATGATTATTTTTTATACATGAAGTTTAGTTGGAGCATAAACTTTCTAATCTTATATGTGGATGATATATTACTGATTGGAAATGATGTCCAGATGTTGTAAGAAACCAACGAATCATTGGAAAAGAGTTTTTCGATGAAGGACTTGGGTGAGGCCACTTACATACTAGGAATCCAGATCTATAGAAATAAATCAAGGCGGCTCATTGGATTGAGTTAGAGTACATATTTGGACAAAGTGTTGAATAAGTTTAACATGGAATCACATAAGATGGGGTTCTTACCAATGTCCCATGGTGTAAAACTTAGCAAGACTCAGTTTCCTTCGACAATTAATGAGCGAAGTCGGATGAGTGCGATTCCGTATTCTTCGGCAGTTGGATCCATCATGTATGCCATGATTTGTACTAGGCCAGATGTTTCCTATGCTCTAAGTGTTGTGAGAAGATACCAGGACGACCCTAGAGAAATCCACTTGGCAGTGGTTAAGCACATCCTTAAGTACTTTATAAGGACAAAGGATGTGGTCCTAGTTTATGGAGGTGAGGTTGAACTTAGTCTAAAGGGTTACACGGATGTGAGTTATCTTACAGACTCAGATGATTCTCATTCGCAATCTGGGTACGTGTTTATAATGAACGGAGGGGATGTGAGCTAGAAGAGTTCCAAGCAAGATACTATGTCTGCATCTAGAACAGAGGTCGAGTATACTGCTGCCTCGTAGGCGGCGAAGGAGGACGTTTGGATCAGGAACTTCCTGATGGATCTTGGTGTGGTTCAGGGCTCGTCCAATCCGTTAGACGTGTATTGCAACAACAATGGTGCTATTACACAAGCCAAGGAACCTAGACAACACTAGAAGAACAAACATATACTCATGTGGTACCACCTGATTCGTCAGTTTTTAGATCAAGGTGATACCAAATTATGCAAGGTACACATGGAGGCAAACGTTGCGGATCTGTTAACAAACCGCTTCCACAACCGAAGCATGAGGCGCACGTAAGAGCCATGGGCATTAGATGCCTAGACATGTGATGTTGAGATGATTGACTCTAGTGCAAGTGGGAGACTGTTGAGAATATGCCCTAGAGGCAATCATGTATGATGTAATTCTCAATGTATTCATAAAATTATTTAGTTCTCCTAGTATGAACATCAGATATATATCATTGAATATGTGATTCAATTGTGGAACTATGTATTCATGTTGTTTATGCTGGATGTCCTTGGTTGCTGAGGTTGTGTTGGACAAATAACTTAGAGTAATGTGAAACTCGGCTAATGACTCGGTTCCACTTGTCATCGGCATGGTGGTGCCATTCCAACTTACACGGACTCGGCAAAAAGAGTTTAGCGAGTCGGACTGACCCACATTTGACATGCAACGATGTCATTTGCAGTCTCAAGAAATAGAATCCTTCGACCTAAGGTGATCGCATGATCCGAGTTGTGGATCGCTAGCTTGGGTTCTGTCAAACGTTGTTCCGTAAATGGGCAGTTATAAAGGTAAAGTTTGGGATAGTTGTGAAGCAAGTTGCATGACATGCATTATCAATATGGATTTGCCCCTCCATAATGGAGAGATATTCTATGGGCCCTCTCGTGTGATATGATTCGGATGCATGGCCATGCACGACTTGGTTAAGTGTTAACCAAGGAGTCGGACTAAGTGTTAGTCCAGTGAATCGGATATCATGGAACGAGAAGAGAGTTGAGCTATTAAAGGCATGGAAACTACTCGCCTATAGCTTGACAAGATTGTCGGGGCCCTGGAAACCGGGGTGCCACGTCCTGATGGTTAGTGGCTCCCCCAGTTGCTCGAGACGGTGGGCCCTGGGGAGACTTCGGCACCTCTAGAGACAGGTATGGCCGGGTTAGTTCTCGCGAGGGTCCACTTCACAAGAGGACACCCTCTTTAGGGGGACACTTTCCCGGTAGGCGCCACCACAGAGCCAAATGGCAAGTGCTCTAAAATACATCCCGGGGCTTATCGTTAACTTCACAATGCGACCAGCCGGTGGGGCAAGTCCCGACATGGGGTCAAGTCGCCTCGTGACCTCTGTTCGCCTCGGGAAAGGAAGGTCTGGTCCGCCCCCCTTTTTCTACAATGGTAGTAAAGACGATTTCAAGACAACAGGAGAACCAATTGTCGTTTGGGTGTTAAGGAGACAGTACGCAGCACCAGATGAAGATAAACTGGGAAAAGGGAGGCTGCTTTACCAATTGGAAGAGGCGCCCAGGTCCAAGACTTAGTCCACCGAAGGGAAGCCTCATAGACCCGGACCTCAGGGAACTGCACTGTGGTGACCCTTCCCGTCCATAGACTGGGGGAAGAGGCCCGATGTCGCCCTATATAAGGAGCCCTTCTCCTACCTTGGAAGGGATCAATCCTTGAGATCTAAAACCCAAGAATTTCATCCTCCATTGTACCCTCGCGAAGCACGTGAGCAATACAACAAACTAGGAGTATGCGCTTTACCTCCTCACGAGGGTCCCGAACCTAGGTAAAAAAACCTGGTGTCATATCTTTGTCATGTGTTTGCTCCGCCATCATCACCATTGCTAACTACCTTCGAAATCACGTGTTCAACACCCTCACGAACCGAGGGATTGTTGGACCCTAGTTCCTTCGTGGGACAAATCTACGACAATTGGCGCGCCAGGTAGGGGAGCTGAGGCGCGCTTTCAAGACCTTCGACGACCTCAGCAACGAGACGTGCGCGGAGCGAGCCCTCTATCGCGCGGCAAGCAAGGCCCAGACTTAGCCGACTCCGTAGCGCACCGCCTCCGAGCAAGTCCCATGGACGGAGGACAAGGGGAGCTCCTCCTACCGCCCGTCGCGGGAGCCCGCTCCCTCCTCGCACGGCGTCATGTCGCTCTCCCACACCACGTCATCCCGTGGCCACCCCGAGCAGCTCACCCTGGAGGCCGCAAAGCGCATGGTGTGCGAGCTCCTGGACCACCCGCCGGCTGAGCGGGGCCAGGAGAGGTGGAACGACCGTATCGCCGAACTCCTCGACGCTTGCACCCTCTTCCTCGAGGGCCTAGGAGCGGGAATACGGGGGCTGGGGGATCACCTCGCCGATGTGGGGATGCGGCCAAGCTGGACAACGCCACTCCACCGCCCGCGAACAGTTGCCAAATCATCTCACCTCCCGCGGCTGTAGCGCTACTGCACAAGCACGAGGACCGCCTCGCTAAGGAAATCACCGCCACGGGGCAGCTCAACCACACGGCCCTCGCCAGCGGCAAGGCGGTCCAGGCCATATGTTGCCTCGCCTTCACCAAGAGCCTCCGCCGCGTGGTTTTGCCCCACAAGTTCTGCCCAAAGACATCGGCGCGCTAGGATGGTACGATCAACCTGTGCGAGTTCCTCCAGCTCTATACCATGGGCGTCGAGGCAGCGGGAGGAGATGACCGAGTCATGGCAAACTGGTTCCCCCTATGCCTAAAGAAGACTGCCAGTACCTAGTTGATGAACCTCCCTAAAGAGTCGATCGACTCATGGGAGGAGCTTAGCTCCCTCTTCATCTCCAACTTCAAGGGAACCTACGAGCTCCCGCTAACCTACTATGACCTCCGCCAGATATGCCAACAGCTTGGAGAGACCATCTTCAAGTTCCTGCAGAGGTTCAGTCTAGTCCGCAACAGGATCCCCAAAATCTTAGACTCCAACATCATCACCACTTTCTCCGAGGGCATGAAGGACGTCAAGATGAGGGAAAAGATAGGGATCTGGGGTGAGAGCCTCACTACCACTGCCGAGCTCTTCGTAATGGCTAAGAAGTGCGCCAAGGCGGAGGCAGGGCGGATGTTTGGCCTCGCTGAGGCGGAAACAACCCCCAAGGCCTCAAGCTCATCCAAGGGCAAGGACAAGGACCCCAAGCGCAAGACCCCCACTGTCCTGGCAACAGAGCCAAATCGGAAGAGCCCTTGTGAGGGGACTGGCAAAAGGGAGTGGGACGACAACTCATACTGCCACTTCCATGAGAAGCCAGGCCACCCCACTAACGACTACTACAAGCTCAAGAAACTCCATGACCTACATAGCAGCTAGAGGAAGGAGAGGCCAGGCGGCGAGCGAGGCGTCCAAGGCGGAGGTAACCGGGGAGCCGACCGCTAGAACAACAACTCTGGTGGGCGTGATGCCCCTCTGATGGGGAATCAAGCCAAAGCTGCCCAACAGCACCCACACCCCCAAGAGAAAGGACGTGTCGAGGACCCCGGGGCTACCAAGTGTCGAAGGGTGCCATAGCCTGCATCCTTGGTGGCTCCCAAGCCCCAACGTCCAACCAACACTTCAAGATACTCACTCGCAAGGTAGTGGCTACCAGACCGGGAGTCCCCTCATTGAATCTCAAGTGGTCCTAGTGCACCATCATCTTTGACACCAGCGACCACCCAGTCTCCACTAGGCATGTGGTCACTCTCCCCCTGATCTGCACTCCCACCATCGACAAGATTGCGGTTGCGAAGAACCTCATCGATGGAGGCGCAGGCCTGAACATTATCTCCACTGAGACTTTCGCCCAACTATAGGTGCCGTACGACAGGCTGATGCCAACCATGCTGTTCTCCGGGGTAACTAGCGGATCCACCATGCCCATCGGGAAGGTGCATCTCTCTATCACGTTTGGGACACGCGATAACTACCAGACCGAGTTCATCGACTTCCATGTCGCACACATCAACCTCCCGTACAAAGTCATCCTCGACTACCCCGCGCTGGCCAAGTTCATGGCCGCTACTCACCATGCCTACAACATGATTAAGATGCCTGGCGGTAGCAGTGGGGTCATCACGGTCCGTGGCGACGAAGTGGAAGCCCTACGCTCCCTAGAGCATGCCTACAAGACTGTTGCCGGCACCTATCCCAAGGATGTGGACTCTGGGGACTACGTTGGAGGCTCCACCAGGAGAAAGCAGATGATGGCCTAGGAGAACGTCATGGCAAAGAGAGCAGCAACCGCTATGTTCCCGCCTCGCGAGGGGTAGGACGAGGCTGGCGCCTGCGACCTCAAGAGGGGCCCGGGGGCACCCCCTTCCGGCCTCAAGAGGTATGAGGTGCCTCCCAAGGACGGCGATGACGCGAGGACTCTGGACTTCCCACTGGACTGCATCCAGCACGTGTACAACACCCGCTGCCCTCATGGCGGCTACTGGGCGGCCGGATGAGCCAACAATTAGGTTGCTGGAAGGTGGACAAACCTCTCCACATGGAGCGCTTGACTCCACGACTTTGTGAAGGTGACCCCTAAAAAACCCTCGTTCCTTACTGTTTTGCCTCTCGATAGACCCCGTGCAAGCCACGGTGGCATTGTAATAAGCCCGCACTACTGGCGCCCCTTGGATCTTTTGATGCACGCACGCTTGGCTATTTGGTTTTTTCCCAAAAGGCACTTCTCCAAAAAACCGCACCGCTAGATTTCCCTCAGACACACCGCACGAGCGGGGGCTAGGGACGGTACCCTTCACCAGGCAGTCCCCCATCAACATCAGAGCCTAAAGTGTCGAGCTCTTAACACACGGGATAGTCCCGACCATGAGTTACCTCGCCCACCATACCTGGTGCTGGAGATCCTCGTGCGGCATGTGTACGGGCCTCTAGCGGTGCGTGCTTTTCCCTACGGCCCTCTCCTGGTAAGGTCTACGGGGCAACTCGTTAGGACCTAAAGTATCGAGCACTGAACTCGCGGTCCGTTCCTCAGTCGTGAGTTACCTCACCCATGGTTCCTGACCCAGTTTATTGTCACGAGGGCTCATGAGGCACTGCCCCTCCGTAGCCCGAGCTCATCAGGACCTAAAGTGTCGAGCTCTAAACTCGCAGCCCGTTCCTCAGCCGTGAGTTACCTCACCCACGATTCCTAATCTAGTTTGTCCTTGAGATGGCTTGTGAGGCACTGCCCCTCCGCGATCCGAGCTCGTCAGGACCTAAACTATCGAGCTCTAAACTCGCGGCCCATTCCTCGGCCGTGAGTTACCTCACCCACGGTTCTTGACCCTATTTACCCTAGCGACGGCTCGTGAGGCACTGCCCCCTCCATGTCCCGAGCTCGTCAGGACCTAAAGTGTTGAGCTATGAACTCGTGGCCCATTCCTCGATTGTGAGTTACCTCACCCACGTTTCCTGACCTAGTTTATCCTCATGACGTCTCACGAGGCACTTCCCCTCCATGTCCCAAGCTTGTTAGGACCTAAAGTGTCGAGCTTTGAACTCGTAGCCCGTTCCTCGGCCGTGAGTTGCCTCACCCATGGTTCCTGACCCTGTTTACTTTTGTAACAGCTCGTGAGGCACTGCCCCTCCATGGCCCGAGCTTGTTAGGACGTAAAGTGTCAAGCTCTGAACTCGCGGCCCATTCCTCGGCCATGAGTTACCTCACCCACGGTTCCTAACCCTGTTTACCCTCATGATAGCTCGCGAGGCTTTGCCCCTCCGTGGCCCAAACTCGTCAGGACCTAAAGTGTCGAGCTCTGAACTCGCGGCCCATTCCTCGGCTGTGAGCTACCTCACCCACGGTTCCTGACCTTGTTTACCCTCGCGACGGCACATGAGGCACTTCCCCTCCACGGCCAGATACCTTCGATTCAGATTACGGATGTAGTGTAGCTTCTTTTTCCCTAGTAGACCTAGGTTATCGAATCCTTGGGAAGCGAATGCGATGTGAAGTTACTTTAACAGACCTTTGGGAGTTTTAGAATTCCTTTTGTGTTTTTACCAGACCAATAGCTTGCGTATTTGTGTTGTTGTCGATGATGGAGAGAGAGGGCCTAGGGCATTTGGTTTCACATGTAGCTGTGCAAAACATCTAATGGGAATAAAAGATAGAAATAAAGTATGGATGTACTTATTAGAGCAAGATAAGCTATATGTGGGCAGTGCATCCATAATTGCTATTGCCTCTGCAACCACTTATAGCAATAATCTACTAGTCTCGTCCGTAGAATAAAGAGAACTAATGATATGCATAGTGATGTCAATGTTAATCCCAAGTAAATCCCTCACATACAACCGTACTACCCCTTCTATCACTAGGGTTCCCAACCTGCAGATCAGTCATTACTCATACTCCCTATACCTAGATCAACCTTCGAGGTCTAGGGTACCTAACAAGTCCTTGGATTGAGGCAAGAGAGGATACAATAATCATCATGTCATACAAACTAATACATGATCCCATCTATGATAAATAACATGGACAATTGCTACATTGCTAGGACAAAGCCCATAGACCAAGGAGAATTACTCACCCATAGAGACGAGATCAACAATCACAAACATTGTAATGAAAATCATAAGATTGATAGAAATAGTATTACATTGTCGCCAATCGGAGAAGAGATCTAATATTACAAGTGGTGGAATATGGCTATGGAGATGAAGAAGGATTTTGAGATCTAGAGGCGGTTGGAGATCTGTGGCAAAGACTTTTTGGCGAGGTCGCTCTTGTTTTCTCGTCGCTCGAGGCTTCTTTATATAGGGGTCCCTTCATGAAAGTTGTTCTGTTTGACCTAACGGTGGAGGCGCCAACTATACGACCGGAGCCATACGGCCAATTTTTTTTGCTCCGGTCGTATAGTTGGTCGTTAAAGCGTTTCCCTCCGTCTTATGGCTCTTGGATTCTTCTGGTTGTTGGAAATCTCTATCTTTGACTTTAATGTAGTGATTCCCTCCTTTAAACGATATTATCCGCACAGGAAAAATATAAAAAGAAAGGATTGCATACCCCTTTGAATATTAGCATTAGTGGGAGGGTTTAGAGAGATATTTCATCAAAATTATGAATAATATCCAGTTTAAATGTGGACGTAGATGGCTATATTTCAGATCCATCAACCTCCCCAAGCATAAACTTGACCGTCCCCGAGCAAGAAAACCAAAATCAAAAAGGAACTCAACATTTAAACTAAAATAATGAGATGGTGATCTTAGTCATGATTAATAGTCTCATGTTTCCTCCACTTCATCAATCTGAAAAACTTCAGCATAGATAGAGTAATACCAAGCATAACATACTGGTTTCATGCATCCTTATAGTGCAGAAAAATTGTTGTAAACATGGATGATTCAAATGAGTAAACTTTATTCCATGTCAAGTAATCAACTCATAGGCTTGCCTTTGAATAAATAAAGTATAATTATGTAAATTAAGAGTGTGAGAGTTGTCATGAAAGCATATACACTAGAGTATCTCAATTCTCCCACATCAATAAATCAAGACTTTTCAAGCACTACTTTTCTATTCATTGTCCTTCAAGAATTTCAGTTTATAAGTAATTGAGAGCATGCCAAAGATTTTTATTAGTTTATCGGGCTGTGATGGACACTCGTGGCATCACTAAGGTTTTTGTTCCTTTTGCATAATGATTACTCATAATAGCCATAAGAGTGATCCCATCATGATTACAGCTACCCGAGAGTGCCAAAAATCTTACCCACTATAGCATTGCTGCTACAAGTGTTTAATTAACTCATAGCCGAAATCTAGGAGTTTCCTCCATGAAGATTGTTCGTAGGCCAGCGGAGTTGTTGGCATCCTATGAAGTTTAACACGCGCAAAGCTATATTATTCTTATGATTAACAATTCAAACTTTGGCATGCTCACAAAAACCGCTAAACATTAATTCAATCGAACAAATCCTTTCAAAGAGAGCTATCAAGTCAATCAACATTTTCAGTGGTGTCAAGTGTCTCTAGAAATAAGCCTTCAATACTAAGCACTACAACACCGAAGCCTTCAATTGTGAGACTTTTTCTTATTATAATTGTTTAGCAACTTTGAGGCAAGACTTAGTTAATTACGAGAGCTGGAACAAAACGTACCCAATTAAGTACCCATGCAAACGAAAAATCTTACTACAATACAAGACTCACTCCACCAATATAATATTTCAACATTTACTACTAACTAGCATGGGTTTATCAAATTTCAAAAGTGGGGAGTCATAAGGCATACCTCTCATGTTTGGTTCCACTTCTCTCTCCCTTTTTTTATTTGCTTCTTGGAAACTCGAAGTTGATCATTCTCCTGCAAACATATGAAGACCTCAAGGCAGAAAGAAAAGAAAGAGGGAAAATAAGGAAAAAGGGAGAAATATTTTTTTGATTTTTAAGAGAAGGAATTTAAAGAATAGAAAATTAGCGGCCAAACTCAGCTAGAAAATCCCAAAAGAAAATAAAGAACTTAGAAAATAAAGTGTTGGGAAACCAACACGAGTGCGTACAAACTCAAATAAAAACACAACCTCAAAATAAATAAAAGCAAATGAATGCCAAATAAAGATACATGAGGAAACTTCCCCAAGCTTAGGCTTTTGCAAGCCCTTCAATTTATTGTGGTGGCGGGAAAAGGTCATTACTCCAGTTCGCAAATTGGGTTGAGAGGTTACTTGTTGATTCTCGGAGGTTCAAAGAGAGGATGTGCATCCTCTCCATAGTCCCTCCAAGTCCCTAAAAATCTTGGTATGTGGCGAACCGGGTTTGTGGCTGCTCCTCCCGATAAGGAACTTCTTACTCCTCCTCTTGGTCCTCATCCTCTTCTGGAATCTCTTCCCTGGGTTGGTGTTGCTCAACCTGCAAGTCATATAGCAAACGTCCTTTATCGATAGAGAAAAGACCATTAGGCATAGGAGCGGGGTAGATACGCCCAGCTCCAGCAATATGCAGGTAATAAGCACCACCACTCCTAGTGAGCATCCCGCAGGTTCTCAAAGTGGAGAAACCAACACGTGTCTCACTGAGTACGGGTTGCAACTCACCTAGATTGATGTCTAGGGCATGGTCAAGCACGGTGATGACGCCTCCTCATGTGATTGTCCCTTGGCTTCGGGAGGCTTGGTTCTCCAGGTAGCGCATAAGGATGGAGCCCAAGTTGAGTGACAGGTTGCAGTTGATGTAAGCAGCCTTTGTGAAGACTAGGACGTCCTCCTTGTTGATTCTAATGAACTCATTATGTGCCTACAAGGTGTTAGCAATAGCATAGAACAAATAGTGAATTGCAGGATGTTGAATATTCTTCCCCTTGCTCACTCTAGTAGTGAAACTCATTCCATTATAGTATTGTTCAGGGGAAGGTTCTAAGCCAGTAAAGGATGCGCGTAAAGCATGAACATCATTGTTTGGAAAATTAAAGCATGCGCACCATTCATCTAATGTTAAGGTGTAGTTGTTGTTCATTAGACAGAAAGAAATAGTGTCCTCTCCTTGCCATTGTTTAACGGTGCTTTGCAACGAACTTAGGAATTCAATGGTTAAGCGGCGATAAGTAGGTACATCATTATACACAAAGTTTTGCAGGCCAGCTCTATTGCAAAGTAAATTAAAGTCATCAGAAATACCAAGTTGGTTCAATATAATGGGGCAAGCCCACTTGGTGACCTTCACTTCACGGTTCTTGATCCTATTGAAGCGTTCGCGATGGGCCTCATCCCTGAACTGTATCCCCATGCGTTCCTAAGCGGCAGCCCGAGAAGCGCTAGCAGTGGCACGAGCACGAGTTTGGCTCCTTGTTTTTATCATCTAAAACATTGAAGAAAGGCAAAAATAAAACTTTTTGATCCAACAACAGTAAATACAATGTATTCCTCATCATATAGCACACTAAGAATCTCCTCAAGATAATAATCTAGGGAAGAAAATCATGGCAATTGGTTCATAATAGGTCTCACCCTAGATTGATAATGACAACAGATCGAAGATGAATTTGCAAAAAGTAATTGAGGGATCGGAGGAGAAACATACCGTAGATCACTCGTGTGTGAGAAAATCGAACGAAATTGAGTGGAGATGAAGGCCTCTTGAGGTTTTGAGAGAGTTTGGAGGTAGAAGAGAGAAAAAAGGATTGAAGTTTTGGAGTTGGAGGTACCTTCCCGTGTGATTTTGTGGTTGGACGCAACTATACAGGCGCAACTATACGGGTGGAATATGTGTTCCCGCCGTATAGTTGGCGTTCTGTTAAAAATTTGGGGTTTCCTCCTGGCGGCGTAGCTATACGGACGCAACTATACGGTCGGAACAAAATATTCCGGCCATATAGTTGGTCGTTAAACTGTCTGTCCCTATGAAATAAAATATGCAAAGACATCGATATCTATACGGCCAGAACTATACAGCCGGAATTTTTATTTCCATCGTATAGTTGGTCGTTAAACTCCTAGTACATTAGAAAAAAATTGTACGAAGGGACTGATATCTATACGACCGGAATTTTTATTCCTGCCGTAGAGTTGGTCGTTCAACTCCTAGTACATATGAAAAGAAAATGGTCGAAGGCAAAGATATCTATATGGTCGGAACTATACAGCCGTAATTTTTATTCCCGCCGTATATTGGTTGTTAAACTCTCTATGTGCATCAAAAAAATTATATTTCCTCGAGAATTACTTCTTTTCTTGTAACTTAGTGATATACCTTGTTTATGACAGAAAATTGATAGTAAATATTGTCGACCAACAATAGCATGAATAAAGCAGAATTTCAAGTACTACCAAACTTGTTCTCCTCAAATGGAGTTTTCTAGCAGTCTTTATTAAACATGAACTTAAACTAAAATTAAAAACTTAACTCAAACCTTTATTTAACATGGGTTTCCTCCCAAGGAGCGCTCTTTTATGGTCAATCGCTTGACCTTAACGATACTTACTTGGGCCGGATGAGTGGAACACCCACTCCAAAGTAATTGGCCTTTAAAGTGATGGCCTCCTTCTCGTCATGTTTGGCTTTCTTTTTCATGGGGAAATGGATAACAAAAGGATCCCGCGAAGGCAATTGCAACTTCACGTTCCCTTCATGAAGGTTAATTAAAGCCTTTATAGTTATCAAGAAAGGACGGCCTAGTATTATAGGAGCAACATTATCTACAGGCATGTCAACAATAACGAAGTCAATTAGAGCAGGACAGCCTTTGATGTAAACTAAAGTGTTCTCCTTAATTCCTACAGCTTGTTTGTAGATAGAATCTGCTAGATGAAATTTTAACTCAGTAATTTCAAAGGAGCGAAGATTTAACTTGTGAAAAGGCTCTATGGATTTTTGAGACGCTTGCACCTGGATCACAAAGTGCAGCTATCTTATTGGTTCCAATCTTTATCTTAATAGTAGGTTCAAATATGTCATCTAGTTTAACAGGAAACTTTTCAGCGATTTTCTTGTATTCCTGTTCAAGCTCGTGTACCTTAATTGCTACTTAATCAACAAAGTGTTAATACATGGCTTCATTGTTACCTTCACTTACGGGAATTTTGAAGTTGATCCTCTTTACGAGGTCTTCGATGGTGTAGCTTGGTGAAGGGGCATTACTATAATCAAGTTCTTCAGGCTCCCTTTGGATCGTCATCATTTTGAGTTCTTCAAAAGGATTGGGCTCAGATTTACCTGCAAATTTAGCTAGAATGAGAGTTTGAATCTTGGTTATCTTACCTAGCTGTGCCTGAATGATCCTCGTTCTTTCTTGAATGGTCTGCAAATCATTTCTCAAAATAACATCTTGGTTAGATAATTTACCAAGCATGGCATCATGGTTCTCCGTTATTTTAACAAGAATATTGTTTTGTTGATTTTGCAAGTGTATGAAATACTTAAGTGTTTCTTGGAGACTACCATTACCAGTTCCCGTATTATTATTAGAATTCCCTGTAGGACTAGAATAATGTTTCTAAAAGTTAGGATTGTAACTCTTCTTCCAAGCAGGGTTATAATCATTACGAGCTACGAAGTCTCTTTCTTCAATATTTGTTTCAGGGGTGGCTCTTACCTGGGTTTGCTTACCTTTTACATCTAGTATGATCTCATCCAACTTGGCATTGAGTCCTTCGTTTTCTTGTGGTGAAATAGCGTTCACCTTCTTCGTGTTTGATCTTTCCACATGCCATTGGGCATGGTTGTCTTGCATATTGTCTAGCTGCTGCTTTGCTTCGGTAATATGTTTGCCAATGAATGTTCCTCCAGCTGCAGTATCAAGCATAGACTTAGATACAGGATTAAGAGCATTATAAAATAAATGGAGGATTACCCAATCTTCCATCCCATGACTAGGACAATTTCTTAGGCATTCTTTCATCCTCTCCCATGCAAGCGCTAGTGGCTCACGCTCTTCCTATCTAAAACTAGTAATATTAGATTGGAGTTGCATAGTCTTTGCAGGTGGGAAAAATTTAGTCATAAATAAAGAAGTACATCCCACCCATGATGTCATAGTATTTCTAGGAAAAGATAGCAACCATTCTTTTGCTCTCCCTCTTAGAGACAAAGTTAATACACGTAATTTGACCGCATCAGGGTCAATGTCTTTTATACGCATCATATCACATATTTCAGTGAAAATATTTAAGTGGATACCTGCGTCTTCAACAGCAGAGCATCCGAATTGATTCTGTTGAACCAAACTTAAATAATGGGGCTTAATTTCATAGTCATCAGCAGCAATTGTTGGCTGAGTAATAGGAGTACGCAAATAATCATTGTTTGGAGTAGTAAACTCCCCAAGCTTCTTTTCAGCCATATTTCCTATGTTTTTGGGTTTTCTTAATCAAGGAATTATAATAGTAAAAACAAGAATTTAAAGGCTAACTATTTTTTTTGGTTTATCAAATAAAAACTGAAAGCAAACTAACAAAATTAAAAAACAAGAATTAAAACTAGCAAGGTTCCTAATAACCTCACCAGGGTAGCTATTGCTTCCCCGGCAACGGTGCCAGAAAAAAGGTTGATACCTTCAATCCGGATTACCGATGTAGTGTAGCTTCTTTCCCTAGTAGACCTAGGTTATCGAATCCTCGAGAAGCGAATGCGTAGTGAAGTTACTTTAACGGACCTTCGGGAGTTTTAGAATTCTTTTTGTGTTTTTACTAGACCAATAGCTTGCGTCTTTTTGTTCTTGTCGATGATGGAGAGAGAGGGGGGGCCTAGGGTGTTTGGTTTCACCTGTAATTGTGCAAAACATCTGATGGGAATAAAAGGTAGAAATAAAGTATGCTTGTACTTGTTAGAGCAAGATAAATTATATGTGGGTAGTGCATCCATAATTGCTATTGCCTCCGCAACTGCTTATAGCAATAACCTACTAGTCTCATCCGTAGAAGAAAGAGAACTAATGATATGCATAGTGATGTCACCTTTAATCCCAAGTAAATCCCTCACATACAGCCTTACTATCCCTTCTGTTACTAGGTTCCCAACCTGCAGATCAGTCATTACTCATACTCCCTATACCTGGATTAACCCTTGGGGTCTTGGGTACCTGACAAGTCCTTGGATTGAGGCAAGAGAGGATACAATAATCATCATGACATACAAACTAATACATGGTCCCATTTATGATAAATAACATGCACAATTGCTACATGGCTAGGACAAAGCCCTTAGCCTAAGGAGAATTACTCACACATAGAGATGAGATCAACAATCACAAACATTGTAATGAAAATCATAAGATTGATAGCAATAGTCTTACAATGTCGCATATCGGAAAAGAGATCTAATATTACAAGTGTAGGAATATGGCTATGGAGATGGAGAATGAATTTGACATCTGGAGGCAGCTGGAGATCTGTGGCAGAGAATTTTTGGCGAGGTGTCGCTTGTTTTCTCGGTGCCCGAGGCTTCTTTATATAGGGGTCCCTTCACAAAAGTTGTTCTGTTTGACCTAATGGTGGCGGCGCCGACTATACGACCAGAGCTATATGGACGGAATTTTTGCTCCGGCCGTATAGTTGGTCGTTAAAGCGTCTGCCTCCATCTTACGGCTCCTGGTTTCTTCTGGTTGTTGGAAATCTTGTATATTTGACTTTAATGTAGTGATTCCCTCCTTCAAACGACATTATGTACGCAGGAAAAATATAAAAAGAAATGATTGCATACCCCTCTCAATATTAGCATTAGTGGCAGGGTTTAGAGAGATATTTCATCAAAATTATGAATAATATCCAGTTTAAATATGGACGTAGATGGCTATATTTCAGATCCATCACGACCCGAGCTCGTTAGGATGTAAAGTGTGAAGCTCTGAACTCCATCACCCGTTCCTCGACCATGAGTTACCTCACCCACAGTTCCTGACCCACTTCTCCCCTGCGACAGCTCATGAGGCATGGTCCCTCCGTGGCCCGAGCTTGTCACTTTCATTCTCACGACGCCTCATGAGGCACCCCCCCTTCGCGGCTAAAGCTCGCCAGAACCTCGAGCATCAGGCTCTGAACTCATATCCCTCCCTGCGGCTATGGGTCACCTCACCACCTACTTCTGACCCCTATGAAACCAAAAACTCTCTATGATATGCCAGATGACTTTATCCTCAAGAGGTTCGTGACGTGCCTCATGACACGCTCAGCCCTCAGGGGACCAGGGAATCGCAGTGCCTAATTTTCTAAGCCTAGAACTTATTGCCCAGCAACACTACCAAGTTACCACACATGTGGCTCTCAGCGCCCGTACCCAGCCGCTTAAGCTCGTTACAGGGCCTCCCTCATGGCGTGTGTGCCCGAGCTTGTGGCTACTTCCTTGAGAAGACCCACAAGGGACCGGCGAGGCCCAAAGGAATGTCACAGGCGAGCCTCTAGAGGCGGCGGCGCCCGAACTGCCGGGCTTGGAACCATACGAAGGCTCCCCACAGACCACCGGCTAGGGACGCTCGGCAAGGACGCCGGCTCCTAGCGCCATCCCTAGAGATTACCTGACAGGACGCGGCCTCCACATACCCCCCCACCTCGTGAAGCCTCACATCTGGGCACAACCTGTGGGTAGCTTCACCGGGAAATGCATCGGGCCCGCCAGCCACCGCCTGCTGTGCCGGATTAGCCCCTCGCTATGAACATCAAAACTCCAAGCATCACATCAAAACATTCAAGGGGGGATATAACAAGTGTGAAGATCCGCTTACAAATATCTACGACAAGTCTCCCTTACATGCCCAAAAGGAGAAGTAACAAGCACAGAAGGTCACGTACAGACTTCTGCGATAGCCTTTGTTACAAACCTGGCCACGAGATAGGAAACCAGAGGAGGTCGCATCTCCAGCCCTAACGGGGTGAGTAAGCTTCAGCGGCAACACCGTAGCCGAGTCCCCCGACTCGCTAGCCTCTTCAGAGGTGGCGGGATAATCCCCCCGACACGACATGGGGTCGTACACCACCACCGTGAAGCCATTCTCGGCATCGTGGCAGAACCTTAGCACCGAGCCACGCCCGATCTCATGGTCGTGGATGAAGCTATTCTAGACCGAATAAAGGTACACCTATCTGGGTGCAGGGATCTCGAGATCCACGGCCCACCAATCACTGCCCCTTGAGTGCCTCAGAGGCACAAACTCCTGGAGATGGGCCCCCGAGGTATGGGCGAAATGCGATGGAAGCCGCACCTTGGTGGACCAGTCGTCGTCCTTTAGGACCAAGACAAAGTTGATGACCGGTGATGCCCACAAGTATAGGGGGTGTATCATAGTATTTTCGATAAGTAAGAGTGTCGAACCCAACGAGGAGCAGAAGGTGCTGGCCAGTGGTATGGATCAGGAATTCTCTGCAAATACTTAGCAAACTGATTTTTAGGGTTTTTTGATAAAGCAAGTAAACAAAGTACGAGTAAATAAAAGATAGTAGGAATAAATGCAGCAAGTGGCCCAATCCTTTATGCAGCAAAGGACACGCCGGATGTATTACTTAAGATGACCAAACGTTCTCGAGGACACATGGGAAGACTGTCAAGTGCTTTCGCTTCATATAATTGATTAATCTTGTTTAGCTTGCTAAGTGTTGTGTGGGTGAACCTGTGCTAATGTACCGCCCCATCCAGGACTAATACATACTTGTGATTAAACCCCTTGCAAACATCCGTAAGTACAAGAAAGTAATTAAGGTAGAAACCTAACCATAGCTTTAAACTCTAAGACCCTTACGTCCCTTGTGCAATGATTTCCTAACGGGGGTTCAGGTTTCTGTCACTCCGGTAACCCCTACGATTAGTAGCCAAATACACAATGCATTCCCCTAGGCCCATATAGGTGAAGTGTCATGTAGTCGACGTTCACATGACACCACTAGAAGAAGTACACCACAACTTAAATAACAATCTATTGACTCTTTCTCAACACAACTCCACTACTAACAGCATGACTTCTCCCATCTCCTCAAGAACAAAACGAACTACTCACAAGACAACATATGGATCATGATCAGAGATGGAATAATGATGTATAACAATCTGAACATAAACAATAATTCAATGGTTTAGTCAATAGCATCAACTACAAAGAGTAATCCACACCGGGAAAGTTTCCCCTATGAACTAATGCAAGATTCAACCAATTGTTACAGCAATATGGAGATGGTGATGAAGGTGCTGATGGTGATGATGGTGGTGGTGATGATGATGATGATCCCGACGAAGTCCAGCTTGATGGTGGTGTTGATGGCAACGATCTCCCCTCTCCAGGAAGGAATTCCCCCGGCAGAAATCTGTCTGCCGGAGAGATCTTTCTCTCTCGGTGTTTTCCGTCCCGTAGAGGCGGCGGAATCTTTCTGTGGTCGCTCCCCGAGTCTTAGGGTTTCGGGAGGATGATATACGCCAGAGGGGAGAGGCTGGAGTGGGCCAGGGTGGCCACACCACCTGCTGGCACGGGCATCCCTAGGGGGTGGTGTGGGCCCCCTGTGGCCCATCTCCACTCCGTCTTCTGGCATCCTTAGTCTTCTAGAAAAATAGGATTTTCCGTATATTTTCCTGGATTTTCTGATCTTCGCGAATTTTGCCTCCAAATAGCACCTTTTCCATCAGAATCCTGACTACAGCGGTCCATGCTCCAAAAGTCATCAACCATGCAAAAACAGATAAAATAACATAAGTATCACCTCTCGGTACGAAATATATCAATGAATAATAGTGAATTAAGACATAGAATAGTGATGCAAAATGGACGTATCAACTCCCCCCAAGCTTAGACTTCACTTGTCCCCAAGTGAAACTGAGCTCAATAAACATGGCCTCAGGTTTATGGAGTGAAGAGTCGATAAAAGAATATGGACAAGAAGCATCACATCCATCAAATACATAGATCATAATAGAAGACAACTCACTATTATATAACTCAACTTGTAATGAGTAAAGGAAACACAATAAAGATACATAAAGTAAATAATAATTGGTAATGGCGAACTTAGCTCTTGGTCGAAGAATAGTTGATAATTTGCTAGAGTTCACAAACTGCTGGTTTTCAAAGATAGCTTTCAAAGTAGTAAGCATTAAGATAAGAGCAAAGTGCAAAACAAGGAACATAAGAAACATGATTAAATAAATCATCATATGAATGAATGCAACACAACAACTCAAAATACATGCTGAGATAGAAGGGAATAGGTTTACTGACTCAACTAAGAAGTAAAATAAAGGCCCTTCGCAGAGGGAAGCAGGGATTGCAAGTCTCATAAAGAGCTCCCAAAAATTATGATACTTACTAGCTTTCAACTCTCATTGCCCCTATCATAGGCATCTTTTGGTGATTAAGGTTAAAGTGACACAACTAAGAGGATATGCTTGACAAGTTATAGATTGGAGTCCCATGCCCCTTACTTATGAGTACCGAACCTCATGCTACTCAACTTCAGTCGCGAGCAAGCTCTTGTCATTGTAAATACATGTGTATCATTAAGAACCGCCAACGGGGTACCCCTTGCACATGACAGAGGAGCTATCCCATAATCAAAATGACAAGGCAAGCAGACAGTGAGCATCTCAGCGATCTTTTTATTTGCTATTTGCATAGGTTTTTATTGAGGATGCTTCATAGAATGCTCACTATAGTTATGCTGCAAGTTTCCACCATGATTAGGCATGGCTTAGGCTAGCGGCCCAGGCTTTTCTCTAACACACATATAAACTCCATGATCTTACAAGTTCCACTTTTATTTTACACCGTCAGGATCCATAAGCAAAATAACATGATATTAACTAGGTACAAGTACCAATGAAGTGTTGAAAGCGGTCCCCATGATACATAGTTCTGCTAACTTCAACTCATAAAGCGCAAGCATATACGCAACAAAGAAGGACCCAATGGTTCAAGTTTATTAAATGCAAGAAAGTAAAGTGTGCCATCAAGTTCGTGAGAGCTTTAATCACTAATTTTCGCATAACAAGTTTAATTTGGGAGGTAGATAAAACAGGAATTTACTTGGAATAGCAATAATGCTACTAGGTAGGTATGGTGGACACGAATGGCAAATGTTTTGGTTTAAAGGAGGTGGATGCACGAGAAGAATTCCCTCTCAGTACAGGTTTTTGGCTAGCAAGTACAAGAGTTGAAGGAAACAAACAAACATACAAGCGATAAAGACAAACATGCAATCTTCCTTGGAAGCACAAAAGATCTTAACTAGAGAATACTAGACTTATGAGCAAATCAAGAAAGAAAGAAGATGAAATTATTTTTCTCTAGAGTACTTTTATCTTTTCTTTCAACTCTCAAAAATAGTGTGCTACTGACCGAGCCAGGTTTGCCAAAACCAACTAAATCAACTCAATGATCCCAAAGTGATACCAATACTAACAACAAGATCAATCATATAACCACGAATTGAAAACTAATATAAGCTATGCAAAAGAGTGAATGATAGAACTTCTCATTAATATTCCATAATGGAAACTCACACCAAGGGATACATATCTAACGAGAGAGTGGACACTTCCATAATGCAAACCATCCTACATAATAACTCCTCTATTCATGATATGACTCTACTAATAAGGTAAAAAAGATAGAATATAGTGATGTGATACCGCGGCACTCCCCTAAGCTTGGAACAAACCAATCGGATGCCAAACCTGATGACGAATTACTCCTTCGGTGGTGGTGGTGGTATCCTCTCAATGAGCTCTTTGATTAGTTTCCCCAAGTCCTCAATCTTGAAGGTGAGATTACGAATCAGCTATGAGTTTTGCTCAATGCGGCTCATGATCATGTCGTGTTGAGAATTCCAGCTCTTGCTATTCTTTCCCCACTCTTCCTCTTTGAAGTCTTCTTTTCCTGCATGGCTAGAACGAGGCAAATCCCAATTGGAGGGTAATTTCCCCTTGGGCATATTCTGGTATTGATGCTCATGGATAAGGGTATGGAAAGGATTCTTGGTGCATGGAGGAAGTGACCAGGGATCTGAACGGTGATGAGGAGGCTTCCCTCCAATAGACATAGTCCTGGCAGGGTTTTCCACCACTCCAATGCTTTAAATGGTAGTGTCGGTGTGCGGGTGTTGGCCTTGCTCCTCTTCACCTTCACTCTTGATATCCTTCTCCTTCCTGGGGTCTTGGAGGTCTTCATCCATAGGCTCCTTCCCTTTATCCTTGGCAGACACCATTGTGCTTCTAAACCTTCAAAGAGTATGTCCTGGCAGAAACAGATCGAAACAAAAACACGACCAAAACATGATATATGAACCTCGGGGGATCCGGGGATTATATAATATGAAGTTTCATATCAAAAGGAAGGTATTGGGAGAAAACGAGTCGGAGGCGGAGTCCGGGGTGGACTCACCACCTGGTGGCGTGGCTAGGGGAGGGCCCGCGCCACAGGGTGGTGTGAGCCACGCTTGCTCCGTTTCCGTCCCTTTTTCGCTTCGTAGCTTTCCTTATTGACTAAAAACTGCAAAAATATAGTTGGATAGTATTTTCACGGAACTTTTCTTACCAGAACCGTTACCTATTTGAACACAGACTCTGCAGGTCTCTGAATTTGGTATTTAGTGGATTCTTCCGAAGTCTCCACTTGAATAATCATTACTATCTTCATCTTCCTACACTTATTACTTGAGTCATAAAACCCTTCTCTTCCTTATTACACCATTATCTCCACTTCCTGAAATTTCTTTCACACAAAACTTCACACAGTTCTCATTAGCAACATTAATATAAGTGAAGTGATAAGACCTTTTGAGTTCAACTTCAACTGAAAACCATCAAAACATAAGCTACTGTAGGAACCCCTTACGAAAACCCAAAAATAATTCAAAAAGGAAATCGAATAAAGGGGCAAATGCAAGAGTCGCAAAATCTGTCAAAACAGACCAGCAGGTAAAGATCAATTTTTTCTAAAATCTTCTGTTGCTCAAGTCAAAAAGTGAAAAACTAACGAAAGTTAAATAACAACCTGGGGAAGAAGCACAAAAAATTACAGCTCAAACCAAGGTACAGAGATCGCTCACGAATTTTTACGGTGAAGCACAAAAATCTATTTCGGGACAGCAACTTCCCCAAATCTTACTTCTCTCTCATTAGAGGTTGATCTTGACACAAAAACCAAACAAAATGGATAAGAAGAGGTTATTACCGAAGTAATAACTTCCAAGACTCAAAGAAAAACAAACAAACTGAAAGCAAGAATAAATTGGGTTGTCTCCCATAAAGTTCTTTCTTTATAGCCATTAAGATGGGCATGATAATTTTGAAGACGCTCACATAGGAATATGAATTGAAGTAAAAGGGAGCATTAAGAAGCAAAAACACACACACACATTTAAGTCTAACCCACTTCCTATGCAAGGGAATTTTGTAAACAAACAAGTTGTTGAAACCAGAGGCTACAAGCATAGGAAGGCAAAAGAAGTGCAACATAAAAACTTTCAGCATAAAACGAGGAAACTTGATATTATTGAGATGCATAAGAACACTTTCCCTCTCTCATAATAACTTTTAGTATCATGCATAAACTTAACAATATAGCTATCACATGGACCATCATAGCAATGATCACTTATTCTAACAGAAAACACATGAATTCTAGCTCTCATAACACTACTATGTGAAACAATATTAGAGGTATCCTTACAAAGGATAGTGTGTCCCTCTTTTTCATATTTAGTGACAAAGCCTTTCACATTTACTATTATAGGTTCATAAACCATTTGTTTATCAGGTTCAACAGCTTTATTCATACTTTCATCTACCATACTAGCCATCATAGAATGTTCCTTTATCTTGACTGGGAAAGACATTTTCTCAATATAAGGTTCAGGTAAGAAATGATTAGCAGTATAAACTTCGGTATTTCTTGCAGGAACAGTCTTAGTAATATCTTTATAAGGTTCATGATACTTATGCCACTTCTTTTTAGGCACTTCAATGCAGGAAGCAAAAGCCTTAAAATAAGAAGCAATAGCTTGAGAGTCTAGACCATAAGCATTTTTAATATTTTGAAAGTCATCAGTTCCCATAAAAGTTTCAATGCATTCAAAATCATAATTTATACCCGACTTTCTACCTTTGTCATTCTCCCAAGCTTCAGCATTGTCTTGAATACGGTCCAGAAGATCCCATTTAGCTTGTATATTTGATTCCGATCTTTATGAATCTCACTAGGAGGATAAAACTTTGAATAAAAGAGAGGCACTATTTCCTCCCATTCCAGAGCTTGACCATTCTTCAGCAGCTTATACCATTCCTCAGCTCTTCCTTTCAGTGATAATGAGAATAACTTCTTCTTAACTTGATATGTAGTAATACCTACACACTTGAACAACCCGCATAATTCGTGTATAAAGAGCAAATGATCACCGAGATGGAAAGTTCCATCCCCAACATAGTAGTTATCCATGCCACGATCAATAATTCTTGTAGGTATGTTGAAAACATCATTCTCAGCAGGTGGTGGCTTATCTACTACCTTAGCAGTGGTAGTAGCATTACCAAATAAGAAACTCAGCGAATTATCCATAACGAAAAATAAAGCAACTAGCAGAAGTAAACAATACTCATGGTAGAAGTTTCCTTTACCAGTTCCACTCTCCAATAGCGCTTCACTCCCCGGCAACGAGGAGCAGAAGGTGCTGGCCACAAGTATAGGGGGTGTATCGCAGTATTTTCGATAAGTAAGAGTGTCGAACCCAACGAGGAGCAGAAGGTGCTGGCCAGTGGTATGGATCAGGAATTCTCTGCAAATACTTAGCAAACGGATTTGTAGGGTCTTTTGATAAAGCAAGTAAACAAAGTATGAGTAAATAAAAGACAGTAGAAATAAATGCAGCAAGTGGCCCAATCCTTTATGCAGCAAAGGACAAGCCGGATGTATTACTTAAGATGACCAAACGTTCTCGAGGACACATGGGAAGACTGTCAAGTGCTTTCGCTTCATATAGTTGATTAATCTTCTTTAGCTTGCTAAGTGTTGTGTGGGTGAACCTGTGCTAATGTACCACCCCATCCAGGACTAATACATACTTGTGATTAAACCCCTTGCAAACATCCTTAAGTACAAGAAAGTAATTAAGGTAGAAACCTAACCATAGCTTTAAACTCTAAGACCCTTACGTCCCTTCTGCAATGGTTTCCTAACGGGGGTTCAGGTTTCTGTCACTCCGGCAACCCCTACGATTAGTAGCCAAATACACAATGCATTCCCCTAGGACCATATAGGTGAAGTGTCATGTAGTCGACGTTCACATGACACCACTAGAAGAAGTACACCGCAACTTAAATAACAATATATTGAATCTTTCTCAACACAACTCCACTACTAACAACATAACTTATCCCATCTCCTCAAGAACAAAACGAACTACTCACAAGACATCATATGGATCATGATCAGAGATGGAATAATGATGTATAACAATCTGAACATAAACAATAATTCAACGGTTCACTCAATAGCATCAACTACAAAGAGTAATCAACACCAGGAAAGTTTCCCCTATGAACTAATGCAAGATTCAACCAATTGTTACAACAATATGGAGATGGTGATGAGGGTGCTGATGGTGATGATGGTGGTGATGATGATGATGATGGTGATGATGATGATGATGATGATCCTGATGAAGTCCAGCTTGATGGTGGTGCTGATGGCGACGATCTCCCTTCTCAGGGAAGGAATTCCCTCGGCAGAAATCTGTCTGCCAGAGAGATCTTTCTCTCTCAGTGTTTTCCGCCCCGCAGAGGCAGCGAAATCTTTCTGTGGTCGCTCCCTAAGTCTTAGGGTTTCGGGAGGATGATATACGCCAGAGGGGAGTGGCTGGAGTGGGCCAGGGTGGCCACACCACCTGCTGGCGCGGCCTAGGGCTGCCAGCGCCAGGGGGTGCTGTGGGCCCCCTGTGGCCTATCTCCACTCCGTCTTCTAGCATCCTGTCTTCTTAAAAATAGAATTTTCCGTATATTTTCCCGGATTTTCTGATTTTCACGAATTTTGCCTCCAAACAGCACCTTTTCCATCAGAATCCTGACTGCAGCGGTCCATGCTCCAAAAGTCATCAACCATGCAAAAACAGATAAAATAACATAAGTATCACCTCTCAATACAAAATATATCAATGAAGAATAGTGAATTAAGACATATAATAGTGATGCAAAATGGACGTATCAACCGGCTCCAGCTCGCCTCCAGCCTCAACCTCAATCCTTGATCTGGGCAGAGCATGGCCCGGGTCGACGTTCAGACCAGATTTATGGTGCTAGCATCCGCAACCTGCTCATACTCGTTCGTGCATCTCGGGAGTGTTCCTCCAAGCCCCCGGAGTGTCTTGGGTGGGGGCCCTCCTTGGGGATGCACGTCGACCACTGCCTCGTGGTCACCCTCGGCCTCGCTTGGCTGCAGGGGTTTCCTCCGCCACTGCCACCACAGCTTTTCCCTTCTCGGTGGCTGAGAAACACTTGAGCACCATGAAGGTATGGATCCTCGCACGAGCGTTCCATAGGGGGAAGGGGAACAAAGGCGAAAAGTGAGAGCTCATGCGTCCACGCCCTACTATACACAGGGTCGTATGAAAGGACATATTGCTATCCCAGACATGGGGCATAACTGTGGGGGTCCCACACGTTGTCGCATCGTGGGAGCGACTCCTGGCGTGGGAGCGACTCCTGGCGTGGGAGCGACACGCCCGAGCCTAGAGATTAATAGCCCACGGGCGCTTCAAATCTGCGGTCAAGACAAGGGCATGGTAGGATCATGATTGTGTTGGCAGGCATTGGGACCCACCAACCGTCCTAGGCCGTTTGCCCCTTCAAGTCTATCAGGAGACATGTGCAGGCCAAACGCCCGGGGGCTACTGTTGGGGCCCTAGCAACCGGGGTGCCATGTCCTAACGGTTAGCGGCTCCCCATGTGCCTTGAGACGGCAGGCCCTCGAGAGACTTTGGCACCTCCGGAGATAAGTATGGCTGGGTTAGTTCTCATGAGGATCCACTTCACGAGAGGCGTGACCACATAGCCTAATAGCAAGAGCCCTAAAATACATCTCGGGGCTTATCACTAACTTCACCATGCAACCAACAGGCGGTGCAAGTACCAAGAAATGGTCAAGTCGCCTCGTGTCATCTATTCTCCTCGGGAAAGGAAGGTCCAGTCCGCCCCCATTTTCTACAACAGTAGGACAGATGATTTCAACACAGCAGGAGCACCAGATGCCGTTTGGGAGTTAAGGAGATAGCAAGCAGCGTCAGATAAAGACAAACTAGGAAAAGGGAGGCTGCTTTACCAACTAGCAGAGCCGCCCATGTCCAAGACTTAGTCCACCGAAGGGCAGCCTCGTAGACCTGAACCTCGGGGAATGACACTTTGGTGACCCTTCCCGTCCATAGACCGGGGGAAGAGGCGCATTGCCCTATATAAGGAGCCCTTCTCCTACCTTGGAATGGTCGATCCTTGAGATCTTAAACCCTAGACTTTCATCCTCCATTGTACCCTCGCAAAGCACATGAGCAATACAACAAAGTAGGAGTAGGGGCTTTACCTCCTCATGAGGGTTCCGAACCTTGGTAAAAAACCATGGTGTCATCTCTCTATCATGTGTTTGCTCCACTTCCATCATCGTCACTAAGTTCCTTCGGAATCGCGTGTTCAGCCCCCTCGCGAACCAAGGGATCGTTGGACCCTAGTTCCTTCGAGGGAAAAATCTCTGACAAAAGTATATTGTGAGGCAAAGGGATGTGGAAAAAAGTAATATTGAGAAAGGTTTGCCTTCTAACTTTATGGAACTTGGGAGTTGGCACATATTGCTAGTTACCGCTACCATCTATCTACTTGGGAGAAAGTGTTCATGGGAGTGAGTTGGACTCAAATCCATGACGGGATACATGGAAATGTAGCTCATGCCATGTCCAGGTGTACGTGAACCTACAGGGTCAAACACTTAAAGGGTAAGGAGCCCATATGGATTAGATCCATGTAGAGATTGGGATACGACCTAAATGGGCCTCAATCGTTGAGCCCAGCTAGGAGTGTATATAAGTGGAGTGATAAGGGATAGTCCCTAACCTAGCCTTCACTTTATCCACTCCCGTTTCGGGCTAGACATGATCTAGCAGTCCTCTGCCTAGAGCTCCCCCCTATACATGTGTATACCGATAGATGTGTTGCATGTGCGGCGCTGGAGACGAAGGAGTTTGTGGAGATCTGGATGTGATGTATGTGGGATTGTTCGGCACGGCATCAACTGAAGTGCTTCATCAATAATCCGCACTCTGCGTCTAGTGGTAAATCTCATGGCCTATCAGTTGATCTAGATCTTGGGAGCACCACGTAGGAGAATTTTTTTTGTTTATCTCTGCGTGGCCCAACACCACTGATCCAGTGGAAGAATCAAGACCACACATCGCCCTATGGTGGTGCTCACCCCATGTGTCGCCGACATGCACTAGAGGTTTTGATGTGTGACCAATAGACGGTTCAACCAGGACACCCACTCGGGTCCCTCTAGCACCAACACAGACAACCCCATCCAGGGTGAACCACCGCCTAACACAACACCAGAGCAGGGCTGCTACGCCATGTTCCGAGTCAATAGCAATGTGTGGCTGAGCCCTAGTCACCACATGAGCTCTGACCCCTGCGGTGACCCCTTACCCGTATAAAAGGAGGCCTGGGTCGATCGAGAGAAGGGGAGGAAAAACAGAAAGAAGACAAGTGTAAAATCGTGTGGCAATCATATCCTAGATAGTTGTAGGACGTAGGGATTCGATTAGATCAAACTTGAACCTGGGAAAAAACACTACGCCCCTCACTTTGTGATTATGTTTGCTCGGTTCTCCAATTCCGCTTGCAAGGAACTGCGCCCCTGGCCGAACTTCAAAGGGGACGATCCCCGGTGTCAGAAACCACGACATGACACTAGTCTTCATGAAGGAAGGGGGTCTAGAGGGGATGTTGATAACATGGGTTTTTGCGCATCAATACTAGAGGAATTATGCAATCTAGAAAATACACACGGGCTAGTGATGTTTATTTTAGTGATTTAGTAATTTGTTTTCAAAAAACAATGTCCAACACAAACATGTTTGTTGC
Source organism: Avena eriantha (assembly GCA_910589775.1). NCBI lineage: Eukaryota > Viridiplantae > Streptophyta > Magnoliopsida > Poales > Poaceae > Avena > Avena eriantha. The sequence goes on from OU342742.1 coordinate 389,500,783, forward strand.
ATATATTGCACTACTAGTTACTAGTAGAAGTTGCAAAACTAGGCCTATATCAAAAGTTGCAAAAGTAGGAATATCTCAAAAGTTGTTCATGTGTATTTTGACTGCCATTTTGTAGTTGATTCTATAATATATGTAGTTGCTCAAGACAACCTATTTGTTGCCTATATCTCAAAAGTAGGCCTACTCTAAGGAAAGGGTCTAAATAGGCTATAACGAAGAAACCTAGCGGTGATATGGTTGATAAGGGGAGAATCCTATACAGAAGGGAACAAAGGTTCCAGCCACCAAGAAATTAGACAACTCTGATGTATGTTCTACTGTTCTACCCACATTGTACCCATCATAAATCCAATTACTCATCAGGTTTTTTCGGGTTTTCTCATCAGCAAATGCAACATTTTCATTTCCTAAATTGTTTATGTCATAGTTGCTTATTGTAGACTTTCTTTTTGTTTGTTGTTTGTACCATTTTTCTTATTATAGGTTGTTTTTATAGGTGCTTAATATTTTCACTTCATGTACCTAGAATATGGAACTAGAAGTTGCTAGTAGGAATAAATCATACATTTTCTTCTAGTTTTGTCCCCTATGTAGTTGCTTCTCTATCATTGGTAGTTGCTCAACAAAACCTGTTTGTTTCCTATATGGAACTAGATGTTTCTAGTAGAAGTTTGGCCGAAATATGTGCATCTACGCTCTTGTGTAGTTTCTTCTCTGCCATAGGTAGTTGCCTATATGGAACTGTAATTGCAAGTGGAAGTATTGAGCAACTACATATTTGTTGCCCATATGGGACTATATCGTACTTCTACTTTTTTTGTAGTTTCCTTGTACCCCTTCAAGTGTTTTTTGTTCTCATCTACATTGTTTTTTCCCATGGCTAATACACCACTTTTTCTGTGATTAAACTGTAGCTTCAGGAAATAAGAAAACAGGCATCACCATCGCGGTTTGTCGCACTAAACATAAGTTGTACAAGCTCACAAAAGGTTGCACTAATTAATAAGAAATTTGGAGGCTTGTTAAACATTAGCGCATGTACCATGCCTCTTGACCTCATGCAGTTGGTTATGAAGTGTTATGATCTAGATAGTTCTGAGTTAGTGATATCTGACCGTGGAAAGATACCGGTTGATGCAGATATTGTGCACAAGGTTTGGGGACTTCCTAACTTGGGTTTAAAAGTTTGCTATGTGATGAATATTGATACCATCCAAGAAATCAATGAGTATTATGTTTTCCCTAGAACAAATTCTCCTGAACTGACCAAATTGTGAACAATGATCAATGAAATAGGCGGGACATCAAGCCCTAGGTTTGTTCGAGCTTGGTATATAGTGGATTTCAATTGCTTTCTCGGTCCCATAACTGTTCTAAAAGTTAGCACATGTTGCTTCCCTGTTGTCTATGATGTTGAACTCCTCCTGACGTGGGGTGATCATGTCAATGCCCATGGTTAGTGGACTTGGGTTCTCAGGGAAGAATTATACACTAGAAACTTCGTCGGATAACAGACAAACAATGGGACACGAGGTTTACCCAGGTTCTGGACCTGGAGGGAAAATCCTACTTCTAATTCTCTATTCTTGATTGAAGGAGAATCCAAAGGTTACAATGGCATCGAGATGGCTATGGTGCACGTATTATATTTGGTGTGTGTATAAGAGTTTCGATGATCCTCCTACGCTGACATTAGGGATGGTGGACACCCCCTATTTGTTCGGTAGTGGGCACAAAGGCGTTCCGACCTAAACTTCAGTGAAGGAACCTGCTGATACGAGCGTACAACACACATAGAGCACACATGAGCATTTTTTACCCAGGTCCGGGCCGCCCTTTAGCTAACAACCCTATGTCCTGCTTTGGTGGATCGAGATACAAGAAGATGATATCTATGGTGCTAGGGAGATGCTTTCTCTCTAGCTTCTACACTCCTCGAGCTTCCTCTTTCTTTGTTTCCTCACTTCCCTGCTTTCTCATAGCCCTCTGAACGTCTCTCCTTCCCAAAACTCTCCTCCTAAATTTCTATGCCTCCAGCCAAACGTCTTCTAGGAAAAACCTCCTCTAGGAAACAACCTCCCTTAGGAAAAAGCCTCCCTCCCTCAACTCTCGGCCAAGTTCCTCCTTTTATACACCAAGGGGTCACCACAGGGCCGGCATGGAGCACCATCCGGGGCATTCCCAGGATCAACCGCGGGGTGCCACGCGGTCTTCAGAAAGATAGGCAGCGCCTGTGGCCAATGGATGGCTAGGGGCGATGCTCAGATGCACTCGATGGCCGAGTGATAGCTCAGGCTACGAGGTGTCACTCCTGTCGGTGGCACGCTGCAGTGGTGCTGCAGTGGACTATAGCACCATGATGATGTCCAGCAATGCTAGCGCATCATGGGTTCCTAAGGCTAGGCCTAACACGCCTTGTCAGGCACAGTTGACTCCGGTTCCCGAGCCGCATCTGGCCTAGGAGAGGGTGCTTCCATGGTCCTTCCAGGGCTCGGTAGAGGCCGCTCCTTGGCCTCGCTGCCCCCAACAGTGCCCTTGCCCTCCTTCCGAGGCACCCCCAGAAGGAGGGGCAAGATCGCCATGCGCTCGTCATTGTCCTTTCCTCCTTGTTTGCATCCGGCTGGCGGATCGAGCGCGTCTTGTAGCATTCGTCTCACCCATATGCACCTAAAGCATAGCTGATACTTAGTCTCCATAGGCTCATCATGACAGAACTATACCTGCTTGGAACACACAGTGCTTGTAACTTGGCGATGCCCTTGCCGGCCAAGCCATAAATCTGTTGGGTCGCTGACCGGTGGGTCCTAGCCCACGCGCTGAGGCGCAATGCGAGGGACCCCCGATCCCATTACACCGATAGAAGCCCCCTAGAGAGGGCCGGCAACTTGCAATGCGGATCGTGGTTTGACGAAGAGGTTGTTGCCGCGCTTCGCCCTTCAATAGTGTGTGGGCCCAGTCCATGTCGCGAGAAGTGCGACAAGACTGGATGACACGCTTTCCCATCCCACAGAGCTAACGTGTGCGTGCCTGCGCACTCCAGTGGCTACGGGGCTGCCGAGCCACGCCTTGGCTTCTGCAGGAGCCCGCATTGACTACACCCACTTCGATTCTAGCAAAATAACTTTGGAAGGGCGTGATCATTGCCCTCCCGTGAGTCGGTGAGGTGGACAACAACCATTCCACCTCCTTTTTGTTATAAAAGAGAGGGAAGGCGCGGGGTTGTGGCTCACTCTCGACTTCCCATGCAGCCTTTCCTTCCAAATCCCTGCTCGGTAGTGAAGACGATGGCGTTGGGAAGCTCCGCTGACTAGGATCTTCCTTCACGAGTAGGGGAGATGGCTCCGGCCTCGTTGGAGGGGCCGCGATGTAGGCTCAGGCACCGAGGCAGCCGCGTCTCCTCCAGCGCTGGCGCGGATCTCCCACAACCGCAAACAAAGGCCTCGCCCCATCGCAGCCACCGGGAAGGCGACAACAGATGGGGAGGCCCTCTTGGTCGCCGTTCTCCTTCTCCAAGGCGCGGACGCACCCCGCCTCGCCAGGGTCGCTATGGATGGCGAGAGCATGATGGGAATTCCCCACCCCTGCTGCTCCGTCACGGGGACAGTGATGATGAAACGGCGGGCCTCATTGGCTTCGTGTTTCTCGTCTTCCTCCCGGTGAAGTTCAAGTGGTGGCTACGCCTGCTAGATCTGTTCATCTAGGAGCTCAGATACCACCCCTCGTGCGAGCTTCGGGTGCGCGAGGCTAGCGGCGACCAGCCCATATGGGACTTTCAGAGGTGGGTAGACGATATCAGCGGCATATACCTGAGTGACGAGTGGCCGGATTTCAAGGACCACTATGAGCTGACAGTTGGCGATGTCTGGAAGTTTTTCTATCATGGAAGGGGTCGCTTGTCAGTGAAAATATTTGATGACACCCTCTGCCGCCAGAGCTACTACATGTCGCTCGTCTTCGACTTGGACCTCAGCGGCGCCTGAGGCTGGGTGTCATGCTGAGCGAGTCATGTAGTCGTGCGCGAGGTGGAGGATGACATACAGGCTATGCCCTTGCGTCATCGACTTTCGGCTCTATCCTTGACGCCTAGTTTCCTCCCTGAGCAAGTTGCTGCATTGTACATTTTTCAAATGTAATGCCAATTGGCTACCATTAGTATATTTACCTTAGCCTTGTGTTATTCGCTCTTCTCTTTGTTGTGTTGTGCTCATGGCTGCCCTTGACTCGCCTATCTGTTGCTGCCTAGGCGCCTTTGTGGTACCCGTGGGGCGTCGTTCATCGTCTCAGAAATCTGGATCCCATTTCTTAGCTCAGTCTTGTGATTGTCTCATGCCCTGCTTGCGGGGCCAACTGCCCTTGTTGCTGCTTTCCGGTGGTGAGCCCTTCACCCTTGTCGAGACCTGACCCTAACCTCATCTTGCGTATCCATCCACTGCTCATCCTGAAACATGATGAACACACCTTACATCATCTTACACATGCCTCAAGTTTAAAACAAGGTGTTGTGCGCTTGATCAGGGCGCATGGTGTTGCCAACTCGGAGGCCTGATGTGGGAGGTGTGTCTTCATGATTTAGTGCTCATCGGAAATGCCTAGAGCATAACGCTCATACCTCAGAGCGGATCATGAGAGTACGACGTTTCCTAGCTTGAAAATCTCATTAACCATGTCCGAACCCGAGAAAAACCAAAGGAATGCAAATCGTGAAAAGTCTCTACAAATGAAAACGTGCGGAAGAACGAGAGCAACGGGATTTCCATTCCAAAATGGGGGCAGCCCCCGTGTTACAAGCGGTTTACACATAGGAGGGCCAGGCTAGATATGCTAGTATTAATCGCATTTTCCGGAGTACTACACTCACTCCCGGGCTTTAGGGTTTACTGGGAGCACCACGCACACTCCTAGCCTTTCATTTGTCGAGGGAACCTCCACTCACACCCGGGCTTTAAGGTTTTGCTGGCAGTGCCACGCCCACTCTCGGACTTTTAAGGTTTGCCGGGAGCACCACGCACGCTCCCGGCCTTTAATTTTCTGGGGGAACCTCCACTCACACCCGTGCTTTTATTATAAATATATATTTTTTTAAAGTTTGCTGGGAGCACCACGCAAACTCCCGGGCTTTCATTTTCTAGGGGAACCTTCACTCACACTCGGGCTTTTTAGTTGGTAGGGTGGATGCGAGAAGTTGTTACCTTACTCGGAGAGCCACCAGTACTAGAAAGGTCATCGGAACTAAGTTCCGGAAAGGGTCACAACCTTTTCTCGGGCGAGGAGGGAATCAGGGAGAAGGGTTGGTCCGAATCGGACAGAGAGCCAGTGTGAGTCATAGGGGAAGCGGTGGCTGCCAGTTTGAACAATTGTTAAGAGAAGAACACAACATCCCTAATATCACCCTTCATGGCCAAGGTCCCCCAGGAGGAGGGAAGCTTGAGCGAGTTGTAGGCATGGTGAACTTTGCCAAAGCAGGGCGCCCTATTATGTCATTATACAGCACGGAAATGTCCGCAACATCAAAGATGATGTTCTTAGTGCGGTAGTTGTCTTGAGTGCCGAATGTGACTGGCAGCTCAATCTTTCCCCATAGCTAGATAGCTCCCAGGCTTATGCCTAGAAAAGACCTCGTAGGGGCCAATTGATCCTCAGTGATCTGGATCTTATCTAGTAGCTTTGTCGAGAGGATATTGAGGCCAGCCCCTCCATCCACCAGCATCTTGGTAACTCGTACATTCTTTATGATGGGGGAGACCACCAGGGGTAGCGTGCCGACCCCGGCGTTGCGGTCCGGATGATCTCCTGCATCAAAAGTAATTGGCACATGAGACCACCGAAGTGGCCGTTGCACCTCCGGGCTGGGCTGCACGGCGCATAGTTCACAGGAGAAACGCTTAAACTCCTCGTGGGAAGTCATGGTGTAGGCTCCTCCGTGTGCGCACACGCAGTCATGTACTTGTGGGTATTGTCTGCACCCGTCGTCGTCGCCACCTTGGTTAACGGCAGGGCCATTGAAGCGCGGTTAAGGGGCTGCGTTGCCATGGCCCCCTCCACGGCCTTGGTTTTGCTCCACCTCCATCTCCTCCTTGTGCAACACTCACGTTGCCCCCACAACCTCTGGCGGGGGCACCTGGGCCAGGTTGTACCGGGCAATCTTTTACATGATGGCTGGCCTTATTGCAGCGGTAGCAGTTCCCGAGGGTACCATCAGCCCCCTGCTTAGCGATGCGCCTCTTCCGTCCCTGGTGTAACTGAGGATGGAGCAGCAGTTCTGAGCGTCATGCTCATCGGACTCGTGCACAGGGCACCACTTCCCCATGGCGGGCTTGGCAGTCGCCACTTCTTCCTTCGAATTGATCTTATTTTCCGCCCCGGTGGGAGCACTAGGCTCTGCAGCCAAAACCTGCCGGATGCCCCGCTTACGTGAGACATGCTTCTTCGCATCAGTGCTTCTCGGGTCCTCCACTCCAGTGGCTTCCCGGGGAGCGTCCTCAGACGCGAGGCGTCCTTCCTCTGCTAAGGAGTAGAGGTCAGCCAATGCCCACAACTCATGGATGCTCTTGATGGGATACATGTTAAGCTCTTCGTGCATCTTGCTATCCTGCACATTCATGGTGAATGCGCCAATAATGGCAGCGTCCTCCGCCTTTGGGATAGTGTGTGCGATATGTGAAAATTGTAGCATGAAGTCTCTCAGCCGCTCTCCACTCCCCTGGACCATTGTGTGGAGCTGAATGAGTGGTCCCGGGTGCTTGAAGGATCCTTGGAACACGCTCACAAAGCGAGCACACAACTCGGCCCAGGAATGAATGGACAACTTGGGTAGATGCATGAGATAGGACAAGGTTGTGCCCTTCAGGGCCATTGGAAATCAATTGTCCATGACCTTCTCATCAGCACCCGTAGCTACCATTGTGGTAGAATAGATGGCCAGAGACTCCTTCGGGTTGGTGTCGCCTTCAAACTTGACGGGGATAATGGGACAAAACTTTGGCAGCCACGCCACCTGCCGTAAGGCAGGAGAGAAGGCATGGCAACCATTTCCGTATCCCAAAGCCATGCTTGCTGCCTCAGCTTCGCCCCGTGGGTTGGGGACGGCCGCACCCGCAGCCTGTTGATGCAACTGGAGTAGGTAATCTCGAACTAGCACCTCGCTCATCGGGGCAGAATCGCCTCGGCGCCCTTCGGCGCATCAGTGTACGAGGTCGGTAGATGAACCCACAGAGAGGTGATCTTGTTCGGTAGGCCTCGGGGCTCTAGCCCACAAGTGTCTTGCGGCATGGTTGTCGGTCCTCCTTCCACCATCGCAAGGTCCAACAGCCCCCGGCCGAGGGGAAACGTTCCGGGAACACGGCCTCAGGGTAGGGTTTTGCATGGGTCCCGCGGTGGTGGTAGGAGCGTGCTCAGCCCCATGCCTCGGCCCTAGGTTGGGATAGGAATGAGTGTGGGCGGACTCTTGGTGTAGCCTAATGAACTCCACCTGCGTGTCGAGGTCGTCCCTCCGCGCCGCATACTCCATCGTCCCAGGAGCTGGTGGGTGTCGAGCTATGTCACGGGAAGCAGTGATTACTTCCCCCAAAGTTTGGTTCCCAGAGCGGTGGGACTAAAGTTGGCGGTTAGTACTTGGTGCGGCGAGACGAGTCCTGGACGATCTGGTACGTGCTGGGCTGGTGCATGATGTTCCGGTTTGGTTTCAGCTCCTCTGGATCCAACCGGTGCGACTCCTCCAGACATATGGCCCCTCCGGCGGCGTCTCCTACGCCACCGGGGAGAGGCGCCGCCGTTGTGTCACCCGCGAAGGGATCTTCAGACGGGATGCCTCCTGCGTCTCCTAGCGGTGGAACCTCCTACGCAACGGTGCCCTGCCAGTATGCTCGCCCTCCTCAACCGCAGGGTGTGGTTGCGACGACGGTGGTAGTGGCGCGATTGCGCTTTGCCCTAGACACGGGTCGGCACTAGCGATGGTAGTCGCGCATCGTGCATGAGGCTCGACATCCAAGCTCCTAGTCGTGGGAAGGGCGTGGGAGCGAGTTCATGCAGCGGTCGAGTCTACCGCAATAGGGCTGGTCCTAGCGCCAGCACCTCTCCTCGGTGCAATGGCTGGTGCTGACGCGATCGATGTCGATGTTGAACACGAAGATGAAGTAGACATTGGTGACGATGACGGTGATGAAAACGAAGCTCACGAAGCTCATTGACGATCAAGATGATTCCCGAAGCCGAAAACGCGAGCGCCCCTACCTGGCGCACCAGATGTCCCGTCTCACCTACGCTAACATCGGGGATGTTGGACACACCCTATTTGTTTGGTAGTGGGCACGAAGGCATTCTGGCATCAACATCGGTAAAGGAACCTGCTGATATAAGCGTACAACACACACGAGCATTTTTTACCCAAGTTTAGGCCGCCCTTCAGCTAACAACCCTTTGTCCTGCTTTGGTGGATTATCTGTGGTGGATAGAGGTACAAGAAGATGATCTCTATGGTGCCGAGGAGACGCTTTCTCTCTAGGTTCTACACTCCCTAGGCTTCCTATTTCTTTCTTTCTTTCATCACTTCCCTACTTTCTCACAGCCCTATGAACCTCTCTCCTTCCCAACACTCTCCTCCTCAATCTCTGTGCCTCCAGCTAAACCTCTTCTAGGAAAAACCTCCTCTAGGAAAAAACCTCCCTTAGGAAAAGCCTCCCTCCCTCAACTCTCGGCCAAGTGCCTCCTTTTATACACCAAGGTGTCACCATAGGTTCATCGTGGAGCACCACCGGGGGCATTAACGGGATCAACCGTTGGGTGCCACGTGGTCGTTAGACAGATAGGCATCGCATGTGGCCAATGGACAGCCAGGGACGATCCTCATATGCACTCGATGGCCGAGTGACAACTCAGGCTCCGAGTTGTCACTCCTATCGGTGTTGTGCTACAGTGGCACTATAGTGGACTACAACGCCATGATGATGTCCAGCAATGCTGATGCATCATCGGTTCCCAAGGCTGGGCCTGACACACCTTGTTAGGAATAGTTGACTCCGGTTCCCGGGCCGTGTCTGGCCCAGGAGAGGGTGCTTCCATGGTCCTTCCGAGGCTCGGTAGAGGCTGCTCCTTGGCCTTGCTGCCCCCAACAGTGCCCTTACTCTCCTTTTGGGGAACTCCCCGAAAGGAGGGGCGGGAACGCCATGTGCTCATCATTGTTCTTTCCTCCTTGTCCGTGCCCGGCTAGCGGATCGAGGCACGTATTGTAGAATTCGTCTCACCCATAGGCACATACAGCATAGCATACTTGCTTAGAGAACACGGTGCTCATATCTTGGCGACACCTTGATGACCAAGCCATACATCTGCTGGGTCACTGACTTGTTGGTCCTGGCCCACACGCTGAGGCACAATGAGAGGGACCCCCAACCCCATTACACTGACAAAGTCCATGATCGAGAAACCTCGATCATCATCTGCCCAACAAACTAGTACTAGAGGATACTAGGGACCTAGTTGTTTATATACCACAACTATAGCATGATACAAAAAACAAACTTTATTTATTTTCCTCTAGGGCATATCTTCTTCAGTCTCCCATTTGCACTAGAGTAGAATTACACTAGTTTACAATAGGCAATAATCTAACAACAATATCATCCCGGAGTTGGTCATGCTTATTCTATGGAATTGGCTTGGTGAATGGATCAGCTACATTCACATCCGTATGTACTTTAAATGTTGCCTTTAGGAACAAACTCTCTTATTACATAGTAACGTTGGTCTATGTGCTTGGCCGTGGAGTGGAACCTCTGGTCCTTCGCATTTGAAATGGCCCCTGTGTTGTCGCAGTAGATGCACATAGGGTCTTGCGCACTTGGGAACACTCCAAGTTCAATAATGAACTTCCTCATCTATACAGCTTCATTAGTTGCATCTCCGGCAGCCATGTACTCTGACTCCATTGTAGATTGAGCCACCAAGCTTTGCTTCCCGCTCCTCCAGCTCACTGCACCACCATTAACCATGAACACATACCCTGTTTGAGATTTCATGTCATCTAGATCAGTGTAGAAGCTTGTATCCACGTAACCTATTACACAAAGTTCTTCTTCACATCCACCAAAGACTATAAGCATATCCTTAGTTCTTCTCAAGTACTTGAGGATATTATTAACTTCATTCCAATGAACCGACCCAGGGTTGCTTTGGAAATAGCTTGTCAAGCTAAGAGCCAAGGTTATATTTGTTCTAGTACTCAACATGGCATACATGATGGATCTAATGGCGAGGCATATGGAATGCCTCTCATTGCTTCCTTTTCATGTTCTATTACTAGGCATTGAGTCACACTCAATTTATAACATTTTATGATTGGCAATGAGCTTTTCTTTGACAGATCCATTATAAATTGCTTCAGAATATTTTGTAAGTAGGTGCTTTGACCAAGAGCCAACATACGCCTTGATCTATATCTATAGATCTTAATGCCTAATATGTAGGCTGGTTCACCCATGTACTTCATAGAGAATTTATTATTTAAATACTCTTTCATGCTATTCAGAAGATTCACATCATTCCCTGTTAACAATATGTCAGCCACATATAGTACTAGAAATACCACCGAACTCTCATTCACTTTCTTATATATGCAGGCTTCTTCTGCGTTTTGGACAAATCCAAAACTTTTGATGCCTTCATAAAATGGAAGATTCTAGCTCCAAGATGCCTGCTTTAGTCCATAAACGGACTTCTAAAGCTTGCATACTTTACTATCACCCTCTAGATTGATAAATCCCTCCGTTTGTATCATATACAACTCTCTCAATGTTGCCATTCAGGAAAGTAGTTTTTACATCCATCTACCATATTTTGTAAATATGCAGCATCTGCTAGTAGAATCTGAATAGACTTTAGCTTTTCTATGGGAGAGAATGTCTCTTCATAGTCAATTCCTTGAATTTGTCAGAAACCTTTTGCGACAAGTCGAACGTTGTAGATAGTGATGTTTCCAGCAGCGTCCATCTTTTTCTTGAAGATCGCGGCTATCGGGAATACCTACCAAAGTTCATACATGGTTTTGACACATGGACTTCATTTCGGATTCCATGGCTATACGCCACTTCTCAGGTTTAGGGCCTTCCATTGCTTCCAGGTAGGTTGCACGTTCATCATGTTCCACAATCATGAGCGTGTGCACAAGATAATTGTACCAATCAGGGTTAGTATGTTTTCTTGTTGACCTGCAGGGTTCAAGAGAAATTTCCTCATGAGGTTCATGATCATCATCATTCACTCCCACTTCAATTGATAAGGGTGGCTCCGGAACAGCTTCTGTTGCAACACTTGGTATTTGAAGATTAGGATCGATAATATCATCGATTTCTATCTTCCTTCCACTCACACCTTTCGCGAGAAACTCTTTCTTGAGGAAAGTATATTTATTCGCGACAAATGTTTTTCCCTCAGCTTGGTTGTATAAGGTATATCTAATAGTCTCCTTTGGATATCTTACAAACATGCATTTTCCGCTTTAGGTTCGAGTTTGTCGAACTGTAGTTTTTTAACGTAAGCCTCACATCCCCAAACCTTTAGGAAAGACAACTATGTCTTAGTGCCATGCCATATCTCATATGGCATTGTCTTCACGGATTTGGATGGCGCTCTATTTAAAATGAATGTAGCAGTCTCAAGTGCATATCCCCAAAAATATACTCAAAAAGATACACATAAGTCGGTAAGAGACATCATAGACCGTACTCTATTCAATAGGGTGCAATTACGTCGCTCAGATACACCATTATGCTAAGGTGTTTTGGACAACGTAAGTTGTGGTACAATGCCACAAGCCTTTAGATGGGTACCAAACTCGTAACTCAAATACTCACCCCCTCGATCAGTATGAAGGTGCTTGATTTTCTTGTCGAGTTGATTCTCACCATCACTCTAAAATTCTTTGAAACTTTCAAAGGTTTTAGACTTGTGCTTCATTAAGTAGATATACCCGTATCTACTCAAATCGTCAGTGAAGGTGACAACATAACGATAACCATTGTGCGTGGAGACGCTCATTGGTCCGCATACATCCGAATGTATGACTTCCAATAGTTCTGCATCTTGTTCATCATTCCATTGAATGATGTCTTGGTCATCTTTCCCATAAGGCATGGTTCACATCTATCGAGGGATTCAAAATCCAAGGATTCCAGACATCCATCAGAATGGAGCTGCTTCATGCATTTTACACTGATGTGACCCCGACGGTAATGCCACATGTACATTGAATTATTGCTAGCATGCATGCATTTCTTGGTATTTATGCTATGGATGTGTGTATCATCACAATCAAGATTCAATAATAATAAACCTTTAATGTGTCACGCATGAGCATAAAATACATTATTCATGTAAATAGAATAACCACTTGTCTCTGATTTAAACTAATGGTATCGATAGCCATGACTTCAACTATCTTGCCATTGCCGACGCGCATCGTCACATCTTCCTTCACTAGGCGCCGCTTATTCTGCAACTCCTGTTGAGAATTACATATATGAGAAACATAACAAGTATCAAATACCCAGGTGTTTCTCCTCGCACTAGTGAGGAAAACATCAACAACATATATATCATATATACCATTCTCTTTGGCAACGACCTTGCCATCCTTCTTAGCATCTAGGTACTTGGGCAGTTACGCTTTCAGTGACCCTTACCCTTGCAGTAGAAGCATGTGGCATCGGGCTTGGACTTGGGTGCCTTGGAGGAAGAGGCAATATTTTTCCATACCTCTTGGGTTTACCCTTCTTATCCTTACCCCTCTTGGCAGATTTCTTGAAGTCAATGGTCTTGTTGACCATCAATTTACTTTACTAGCTAGTGTAGCTGTTGAGATAACCCGGTTGACATGCAAGTTGATGTACAAGTAGGCTACATGGAGTAAGGCGGCACGTGACAAGAGTTGGCACGAGTCAAATGACAAGATTTGTGGAGATGGAGATCGCCATGAATAGAGCCATACTATTTCACATTATAATTGGTTTATTTGTGTTATTGTTATGTCTATGTTTTACATATATTAGATAGTTGGTAGAATTTAATCCCACAAAGCAGGTCTAGTCGGTTTCCCCACCAGTGTTGCGGCATCACAAGTCAGACATTTTTGGTAGTTGGCTCATAAAATTGAGGTTCTATCAATCCTTTATGACTAAGTGGGTTGGAGTCGGACTCTTATAGTGGAAGCACTTGGTAATCTAGACAGGTCTTTCATAGTGGTTGTGGGACTGGGGGAAAAGGCAAATAGGAGCTGGGGCATGTGATGCCACCCGACCAACAGGAGTCGTACGAGATGCGATTGACAAGGATTTGTTTACCTAGATCACTTGACAACTAGTGGTGATGCTTAAGCTCACTAGTTGGCTTTCTTATTTAGGATCCTGAATCACTTAGTAACCATCGGAGGGGTGTTTGTTCTAGTGGGAGCACAAGTATTAAAGTGTTTAATATGCTTTCTCTTTTATGGATACATGTCTTAAGTGTTTTGCATTTTTTTCTATTGTAGATCCATAGCACTTAGCAGTCTCCCTCTGATTTCTAGTTTTGCATTGAGAACTATCCTAGAGAAATATAAGTTTAATGGAACTAATTTCACCAACTAGTATTGTAATCTGAGAATTGTTCTCAAACAAGAAAGAGGGACAATGTCCTAGACAACCCACTTCCAAATGAGCCGAATGAGAATGTGACTATTCTTGCCACCAATGCCTACCATAGGACTTGTGATGAGTCCACTTAAATTAGTTGTCTAATGCTTGGTCAGATGGAACCGGACTTGTAGAAGCAGTTCGAGAATGTTGAGGCCTACGATATGATCAAAATACTGAAAAGTATGGTATAGGCTCAGGCAAAGACCGAAAGGTATCAAGTCTCTCAAGCTTTGCTGAGTTGTAAGCTTAAGGGTTGTGATCTGATGAGTCCATATGAGATCAAGATGGTTGGTTACGTGTAGTCTCTGGAAAAGCTGGGCTACCCCATGGGTGAAGAGTTCGATACAGATATAATTCTAAACTCTCTTCCTAGTGCGTATGGTCAGTTCATATCGAACTACCACATGCATGGTATGGATAAGAAGCACACTAAATTACATGGGATTCTTAAGAAGGTAGAGGCAGATCTCAAGAAAGGCGCCAACCAAGTGTTGATGGTGCAGAATAGGGATAAGTTCAAGAAGAGTTCTTGAACTAAGAAAAATAAGGCAAAGTCAGGAGGCAAAGCTCAGGACCCGGTCCAAAGCGCTTCCTCGGGGTCTGAGGCATCTCCTTCAGCCGGATCCACCTGCTTCTATTGCAAGGCGGATGGCCACTAGAAGAGGAATTGTAGCAAGTATTTGCCTGACAAAGCCAAGAGTGGAGGTGTGACTTCCAGCTCAGGTACGCTTGTCTGCAATGTTATAGACATTTATCTTTCTGATGCACCAAATAGTTCTTGGGTATATGATACCAGATCAGTTATTCACATCTGCAACTCGTTGCAGGGACTGGTAAGAACTAGAAGTGTGGTGAGAGGCAAGGTTGACATTCGAGTCGGCAACAAGGCGAGAGTTGCTGTGTTGGAAGTCGGCACGATGCAACTTCATTTACGATCCAGATTCTTAATGGATCTAAATAATTGTTATTATGTTCTAGTGCTTAGTAGAAACATTATTTTTGCCTCATATTTGATGATATAAGGCTATGATTCGAATATTAAGAATAATGATTGTTCTTTGTATTTGAATGATATGTTTCATGGTTTAGCACCCGTCCAGGATGGATTATTTATTTTGAATATTGATGGTGATTTGGTCTATACCATAAATGTAAAAAGGTTGAAACCAAATGATCTAAATATGACTTACTTTTAGCATTGTCAGCTTGGTCATATAGGCCAGAAACGCATGAAGAAGCTCCATGATGATGGACTCCTAACTTCGTTCGACTTGGAGTCATTTGAGACATGGGAATCTTGCCTACTCAGCAAAATGACCAAGACACCTTTTACAAAGAGTTGTCAAAGGGAGTCCGACTTATTGGGACTAATACATAGTGATGTATGTGGCCCGATGAGCACGACAGCCAGAGGTGGTTATGAATACTTCATTACCTTCACTAATGATTTGAGTAGGTATGGATATATCTACTTGATGAAACATGAGTCGGAAGCCTTTGAAAAGTTCAGGGAATTTCAGAATGAGGTACAGAATCAACTCGGGGTCGGACCGGGGGGAGAGTACATGAGCCATGATTTTTATGACCATCTAAAGGATTGTGTAATAGTTCCCCGGCTCACTCCTCTAGGACCTCTGCAGAGAAATCGTGTGTCGAAAAGGAGGAACAAGACCTTGTTGGACATGGTACGATCAATGATGAATCGAACAGATCTGCCTTTATCATTTTGGGGTTATTGTCTAGAAACTGCAGCCTTCACACTAAATAGAGTACCATCAAAATCGGTAGAGAAGACACCACATGAGATTGGCAAGAAGACGAGTTTGTCTTTTCTTAGGATTTGGGATTGTGAAGCTTTTGTCAAGCGACTTTAGTCGGACAAGATCACGACCATGTTGGGTGAGTGTGTTTTCATGGGGTATCTGAGGGAACCTTGGGTTACTACTTCTACAACCGAGAAGAGGCCAAAGTGTTTGTCACTTAGAACGGTGTCTTCCTTGATAAAGAGATTCTCAGTCGGGGAGTCAGTGGGAGCATGGTGCATCTCGAAGAAATTCGAGTGGAACCAGCCAGTAGCGAGTTGGCAAAAGACTTGGAGGTTGAGCCGATCGTAGTAGTTGGGCCAGCAGCTGCACCAACACTGCAAATATCAGCCATATTACAAAGTTTTCATGGTGTGTTAATGTTGGATAGTTATGAGTCGTCAACTTATTCAAAAGCGATGGTGGGATCCGAATCCCATTCGTGGCTTGGAGCCATGAGATCCAAGTTAAAGTCCATGGATGAAAATCAAGTTTGGAACTTGGTTGATCTGCCAGAGAGTGCAAGACCCGTCGAGTGCAAATGGGTTTTTAAGAAGAAAACTGATATGGATGGAAATATTTCTATCTATAAAGCACAGCCTGTCACGAAAGGATTCCTACAAGTTCAAGGAGTTGACTACGATGGGACTTTATCACCCGTAGTGATGCTTAAGTAAGTTTGTATCATGTTAGCTATAGCAGCCTATTTCGATTATGAGATATAGATGATGTATTTCAAGATGGCTTTCCTTAATGGAAATTTAATCGAGGACATGTATATGATACAGCCCAAGGGTTTTGTCGATCTGGCTAAAGCTGACAAGGTATGAAAACTTCAAAAATCCATTTATGTGTTGAAACAAGCATCTCGGAGTTGGAATACTCGCTTTGATGAGGTAATCAAATTATTTGGCTTCACCAAGAGTGGTCAAAATTCTTGTTTATACAAGAAGTTTAGTGGGAGAAAAGTAAACTTTCTGATCTTATATGTGGATGGCATATTACTGATAGGAAATGGTGTCCAGATGTTGCAAGAAACCAAGGAATCATTGGAAAGGAGTTTTTTTATGAAGGACTTGGGTGAGGCGACTTAAATACTAGGAATCATGATCTATAGAGATAGATCAAGGCGGCTCAATGTATTGAGTCAGTGTACATAATTGGACAAAGTTTTGAAAAAGTTCAACATGGAATCGTCTAATAAGGGGTTCTTACCGATGTCCCATGATGTAAAACTTATCAAGCCTTAGTGTCCTTCGACGACTGATGAGCTAAGTCAGATGAGTGTGATTCCGTATGTTTCAGCAGTCGGATCCATCCTATATGCTATGATTTGTACAAGGCCGGATGTTTCATATGCTCTAAGTGTTTTGGCAGATACTAGGCTGACCCTGGAGAAATCCACTGGGCAGTGGCTAAAATATCCGTAAATACTAGAGAAGGACTAATGATATTCTCCTAGTTCATGGAGGTGAGAATGAACTCAGTGTAAATGGTTACATGGATGGAAGTTCTCTTACTGACTCCGATGATTCTCGTCCACAAAGGAAGCAGTTTGGATGAGGAATTTCCTCATGGATCTTGGTGTGGTTCAGTGCTCCTCCAATCCGTTAGACGTGTATTGTGACAACAATGGTGATATTGCACAAGCCAAAGAACCTAGAAAACACCAGAAGAACAAACATATACTCATGTGGTACCACCTGATTCGCCAGTTTGTGGATCAAGGTGATATTAACTTATGCAAGGTACACACGGATGCAAATATTGTGGATCCATTGACAAAGCCACTACCACAGCCAAAGCATGAGGCGCACTTGAGAGCTATGGGCATTAGATGCCTAGACATGTAATGTCGGATGATTGACTCTAGTGCAAGTGGGAGACTGTTGGGAATATACCCTAGAAGCATGTATGATGTTATTCCCAATGTATTCATAAAGTTATTATATTGTCCTTATATGAACTACGGATATGTATCATTGAATATGTGATTCAATTGTGGAACTATATATTCATGTTGTTCATACTAAATGTCCTTGGTCATTGAGGTTGTGCCGACACACAACTTAGACTAATGTGAAATTCGGTTGATGACTCGATTCCACTTGTCATGGGTATGGTGATACTATTCAGACTTACACAGATTTAGCTAGAGTTTAGAGAGTCACACTAACCCATAATTGAGATGCAAAGAACAAATCCTCGTTTGTATGTCTCAATCAATGTAATCATTAGACCTGAGGTTGTTGCACAATCCAAGTTGTGGATCGCCGACTTAGGTTATGTAAACATTTTTCCGTCAAAGGGCAGTTATAAAGGTAGGGTTTGGGTCCGCTGAGAATCAAGCTGCGTGATGTGGATGAACAAGATAGGATTTTCCCCTCCGACTGGAGAGAGATATTCTCTAGGCCCTCTCGGAAGATATGATTCAGAAAGCATGGCCATGCACGACTCGGTTAAGTGTTAACCGAGGCAGCCGACTAAGAGTTAGTCGAATGAGTCACTTATGTCAAATCTGTAAGAGAGTTGAGCTATTTTAAGGATGACGATTATTCGCCTATAGCTTGACAAGATGTATCGTGAGGCAAAAGGGACTTGGACGCAAGTCACATTGGAAGGTATGTCATCATGACTATTTGGTACTTGGGAGTCGGCATGTTCTATTAGGAGCCGCTGCCGACTGATCGATCATAAGTAATACTCGAATCGTGTTCGAATCACCATGAACCTGTCAGGTCACAAACTTAAGAGCGGAAGCAAGTTTGGGTTGGACCCGAACAGGAAATCTGTTTGGGTTCTACCCGAATTGGACACGGACTGATTCAATGAGTTGGAGTCATAGTGACTAATATAGGCCTTTTAGTGAATGGGCCATAAGTGAGTTAATCTCACTTTCACTCCCTATATATACTGGGGCGTAGATGCCCAAGGTTCAAGGCACGGTTACGTTATTCCATGCGTTGAAAACCCTATGTAACACCCCGTCCACTCTTGGGCCCGGGGGGTGTCACTACTGGCAGCTTAATAGGATATCTAGACTGGCCCCACAGACCAGCACTAGTCTTTTCTGCGCACTTTGTCCTCACTCGTGTGCACCCGGTTACCCACTTCCCGGTCGGTCGCCCATCCTAAAATTGCTCTAGGCCAAGCACGCTTAACCTTAGAGTTCTTTTCGAATAAGCTTCCGGAAAAGAAGTTGCAACTTGTTGGTATGAGTATTCTATCAATCCAATTAAGCCATGTGTCTGGTCTCACATACACCCACCCTTTAGAAGATTGATGCCCTCATCGATCAAGCACACCCCAGGAATGTTCCCTCTTGGCACGCGTCTGTGCGTCTAGTGCTGGCACATGTGCCAGGCCGTGTCCACTCCGGGCCACACGCGCCATGCTCCACATGTCCCGCCACTAACCCGCACACACCTATGTAATCGCAAGGGTTGGCTCTGATACCACTTTGTAACACCCCGTCCACTCCTGGGCCCAGGGGGTGTCACTACTGGCAGCTTAATAGGATATCTAGACTGGCCCCACAGACCAACACTAGTCTTTTCTATGCACTTTGTCCTCACTCGTGTGCACCCGGTTACCCACTTCCCGGTCGGTCACCCATCCTAGAATTGCTCTAGGCCAAGCACGCTTAACCTTAGAGTTATTTTCGAATGAGCTTCCGGAAAAGAAGTTGCAACTTGTTGGTATGAGTATTCTATCAATCCAATTAAGCCATGTGCCTGGTCTCACACCCTAGCTCCAGTTCAGTCTAGTTGTCGTACCGGACCTAGCAGTCCAGCGCCGGTGCTCCTCGTCGTGTGTGTGGATACTAGTAGAGGTGTTGTATGATCAACACTTCGACGATCATGGATTGAATTATATCGTGAGGACTGCACTTGATCAAGTAACATGCTTCATCAATTCCACAACCGCGCGTCTAGTGGTAATCCTCATGGCCTTCTACCTTAGCTAGATCTTGGTATCACCGTGTAGGAAAATTGGCCCATCAGTAAGTTCTGTTTGCTTTCATATGTTGGTAGTCTCTTCCCTATTGCGTAAACAGTCCTGATGTTTCTTCTTTGCATCTTAGGTTTCTTCCTGACAAATGCATGGACATCGGTCTTTCGGCGTGCAATCGTCCTTTTTCGTCGTCTTGTGGTTCGTCGTTGTCATCGATAGTTGTAATTTTTGTTTATGTTTTTTTGAGAAGTCGCCTTCGGAGTTATACGTCTGAAGTTTCTGCCTACTGCGCTTTTAGGAAGTGATAGCTTGATGGATTTTGAGTGTTGTGTCACCTGTTTTTGGATGAGGTATGTTTTCACACTTTGTTCGTTAAAGTCTTAGACTACTGTGTATTCCATCGTGCTGATGTTCTTCTTTCTGTTTCTCAATGGGATTCGCCTACGAGGTCGGCATCTGCAGTGTCCACGTGTTACTTAGACTTGGTAAGCGGACAATATGTTTAGATCTACTTTATGTTCTAGAGTTGGTTATTACGTTCGAATGGTTTTGTTGTTTAATCCTTTCCTCTCTTTTTGTATAGTTCAGCGCCGGTCTGTGCCAAGATACAGTAGTTTCTTTGTTGCAATGGTTGTGCAAGTAAATGTTGTTGATGTGTTTTGCGACCTAATGGTGTTGTACACAAAGCAGGAAAATGACAGTAGAGGGCTCGATCCAAGGAGCAGCAAAGCTAAGAAGCATAACGGAAATACGACATAGGATAGGATTAGTAGACTTTATTTTTAAGAATTTGTTGTACCATTGTCCGTGTGTAAATGAAATCATGTACGTATATGTGAAATAAACCATCATTCATATTAGTGTATTTCTGTGTGAAATTTGTATGGTGTCTATGTTTGTACTCTATTCCAAAGCCTGCGATGATCTCTACATGTTACTATATTCTCTTCGTACACGCATTACCTGGTCTATTTAGTCAACACAATGTGTGGACAAGTTACATCGTCTTCATGATGTCATCTCTCTGCGAGGTTGTTTTGCCACTAAACTAGACGTACGCGTAGCATGGATTTTCGTGTGTATTGTTGTCACTCCTTATCCATTTGCTCTTGGCCTTGCTATACTCAAACCGTAATTATTGGAACTTTTCCCCTACCCGCTCTTCCATTATTACCCTCGCAATCGTCCGACCATAAACATTGGCCCTCTTACTCTGCTCGCTCTTCGGCTCTTGCCCTTGCCATAGCCTGACCGTACAAGTTGCCGATTTTCCTCTGCTCACTCTTCCATTCACCCTCTGTTCATCCTTTATTTAGGAGCTAGCCATCGACTTCCACCTATGTCTGAAAAGGTGGCACTCTTTCTTCGTCCACTCTTCTCCTCAACATTTAGTCTACCCTTTCCTTCGCCACTACACCATACTTTTTTGTGCGATGTCTACCGTGTTAGGGTCATCTCTTAGCGGCGATGTTGTGCAAGAACATTCGCTGGTTTCTATGCACGCATCTAAACCAAGCTTCCCCTATGTTCATAGTAGGAGGTGATGCACGGTCGTTGCTACCATTTGTATAGTACTGTCCTGGAGGAAGAGACGCATACGACTCTTCACCTCGCTCTTACGGCGAGCTCCCTCGCTGGTTCTTCTGGATGAGCTATTCGCTCGCCAGGTTAGCGACCGCACGAGCAGATGGAAAGAGACGCTAACTGTCCTGTAGGAGACAGCATCCGGACAATGCAGAGTTTCGGACAAAGACTTTGAGATTGTTGTCATTCTTTTGTCTCTCGCAGCAGGAACTGCTAAGAGTACCGAATCCCGAGAGTTGTTAATCTTATTCTGAGGCCTTTGTTTGTCTTCTTATTATTAATCTTCTATTGTAAAGCTATGAAACACTCGGCTTTAGCATCTTCCATAGTGTGTCCAAGAAGCACAATTTACTTTTTGTCTGCTTTTAGTAGTTCATATTTGTATGCAGTTGTATGTGTATGCGGGGATGTGTATGCTCCGTCGTCTTTTGCTAAGTGCTCTCCGATACGTTTTTTATGTCATAGCAACATTAGCCATTATGTTCATGATTCTCAGTACTCTAATACATCCATCTCGGCAACAATTTATTATTGTTTATTTAATCATGCTTTACCAGCTTATTCGGAATAAAATATATGATTTGTTGCCCATATATTCAACACTTTCTTAGTTCGCCTACCTACGTAAGAGTCGTCCTGCAATAACTAGCACCGACTGAATCATAGACTACGAGAACATATATTTTATCTTGCACGTAGATGTAGTGCTATCGAATCATAAAGCGTTATGTCTACCGGCCATGCCCCGGGGGCACAGAGAGAAGTCTAGTTGGTATTAATGATAGTAAATATTATATGGCTGAAATGGAACAAAGTATTAAACATTGGAATCTATCAATATAGAACGATACACTTAATGAACATTAGAGTTGAAATGCTTCATGTATTTGATTATGAAGATGTTCAGAATATCCTAGATAAGATTGTGAAGAAGTTCAGAATAGAATAAGGCAATAAAGAAGTTCTTACTTAGATGAAGCATTGAGTTAATGTCAGTATTACAACTATGGTTAACAGAAAGAAAAGATATGTGTTGCATGTCCTGTGTGTTGGGGATATGCTATATGGGTATCCTCATAGCATGTCACCAATCCAGCTAACCCGGGTGGCCCATAGTTGGTAGCAAGGCCTATGGCCTACTGGGTAGCCCAGTTAGACGGATCCAGAAGGGAGACTTATGCCAGATAAAGGAAGGCTACGCAGGAGTCACCGACATACTCGGGAGCCTTGGAGTACAAGACACGAAAGACTAATTCGTATTAGTGTACGAGTCTTTACCTTATTCGACAAGGATCTTTCCCTGTAAACCCTAGGTTTTGGTGCCTTTATAAGCCAGACCTATGGGAGCCTTTAGGGCACAACCTCTTAGATTGCTATGTACAACGTGCAACACCTCGCACAGCGAACCTATCTCTGTAACTCGGCATATTGCTATTATAGTAATTTATAGCAGGAGTAGAGTTTCGCCACCATTGTGGGACTTGAACCAGGGTAACCTGTGTTACTTCATACCCTCCAACTCCCAGCCTTACCCCACGTCTCTAAACACGCACTGTGAGGACCCCTCCATGGCGTACTCATCGGCAATACCATGATAGTTGGCACCCACCGTGGGGCAAGAGGCACTTTGAGCTCTACACTGGGCAGAGGTCCAATCTCTTCGCGGGAATCAGAAACACCATAGTCATCGGACGCGTTCTCTTCTTCGGCAACGTCCTGATCATCCCTTCAGATGAGTTTTGGGTGCCGGCGAAGACGACCCTACGCGTTGCTCTGTCATCCCCTTTGGAGACATCCACATCTTCATCGGCGAAACCGACTTGGGTCCTACCTCCTAGGAAGTCGGAAACTAGTCAAGCCCTGCACGGACCGCCTATGAGCAGGACACATTGGCGGAAGGATCTGGGTCATATCTCTCCTTGGAGTATGGTGGCTCAGATCAGGAAAATTCAAGGCCCACCCAAGCCGCCCATGTGCAGGATATAAGGGTGGAAGGACCCCGCAAATCCGCTTGGCTTCCCCAAGCATTAGAGATGCGGCAGGTCGTACTTTGTCGGCGTCATCACCATCTTTGATCTGGCTAGATGCATCCAAAGGGACGGAGAACCTCCCCGCGAATACCTCGCCGGATGGATGAGGGTGAGGGAAACCCTAGAGGGTGACCGCGCCGATGAGCTCATTTACCACTTTGTGGAAGGGCTCACACCCGAAACACTCCTCCAGCATACCCTCCAAAGGCGGCAGGCCGCAGGTCCTCTCACACTTGGTGAGATGGTTGCAATCGTCAACGAATACACGGACACCCAAGCTATGTCTGGGCCAGAAGCCAGAGGAAACAATAACAAGAACGGCTCGCCTCCATCACCCTCGACATCCGTTGTCGACAACACTGAAGCCAACTCCGACTCTGTCCTCGACGCACTATACGCCGACATCAATATGGATAGCGGTGGCTCGGATGCTAACTCGGAGGAATATGATGCTGTTATGAGGGAGATCGAGCAGGAGATCGAGAAGGAGGAGCGCACCGAGAAGACCAACACTTCCCATCAGGTGTTAGTCGCCATTGGGAGCGTGATGGAAGAAGACGAACATGACCGGAGCGCGAAAGAGCTCCGCCCACGCCAATGGTTACCAGAGCAGCAGCAGCCAAAAAAGCCGCTAAGCCTCCAGCTCCGGCCAAGGCTTTTCCCCCTCCGGTTATCCGCTCGTAACCGGCGCAGGAACTCACCACAGCCCCTAGTACTGCCAGACAGTCAAATCATTCACCAATGCCACCATTAACATCTGCAGTTGGCAACCCATTGGTTACTCTTGCCGACAAGGCAATCTACGGCACACTCCTCATTCAGCCTATCACCGTCGCCCATATCCGGAGCGTCACGGAGCTTGATGAGAAGTGTGTGGCAATCCTAGCGGAGGCCAAGTGCATTGCGGAGCAGGGCTCTAAGCTAGACGAAGACATGGCCAAGGTGCAACAATCCATCAAGGTGGCAAGAGCTATGGAGGCTGAGTACAAGCAATTGATGTTAAAGAAAAAGGCCAAGAAAGTGCCAGCTCACATCATCGAAGACCCCGGCGTTCGGCGTAGGTTGGCATATGACGGGTCCAAGCCGACAAAACCCATCCCATACATCGATTCAGAGGGGAGGAAAGTCATGCCAACCCTGATGATGTAGCCCAACATATAGAAACCACCTTTGGTCCACATCATGCCACGCTAATCATCACTCCAAAGGTGAACTCCTTTCATGCTTTGCCTTTCGTTGGTTATTATGCGAATGGAATTTAACTTGAGACTAATGCCCATGATGTGACTAGGTCCATGAACATGATGCCAAGAAGATGCAGCAAGGATGGCACTAGAGCCAAGACACCCAAGAAAGAGGCCTGGAAGAGAAGATGCAAGAAGTTGTTGAAGCAGGACCGGAGTCTCTGCACCAGCAGACCGGAGTCTCCGGTCTACCACACCGAAATCTCTAGCCCGTCTCCGGACCAAGCCCAGAACCAGCATCTGGGACCGCCTGTGACCCCCTCCGGAGGTTGAACTGGAGAACGACCCGAGTCTCCGAACCGCTACATCGGAGTCTCTGGACCGAGCATCGTGGGCCTGCGCGCCTCAAGCTAGGCTTGGCCCATGTAACGCCCCAAACTTCCTGTTTATGCCTGTTTTACCCCTAGCTCGTGGCTGGCCCATATATATGCCCCCACCCCCTCCTTGAAACCCTAGAGATGATGATGAATTGAGGCATGTGCCAAACCCTATATGGGAACCCCCTCTCAATAGTAAATCTATGAGTTGTACAAGGCCTTGGTGTCGGTGCCCTTCTCCAGGTTGTCAAGACCCTCCTCAAGTGTTTGGTCTCTCCCTACCAAGGATTCTAGTAGTGCTTGGTCTCTCCCCTTTGGGATTCTACTTGGTTGCTACTCTCTCCTTGGTTTGGATTCTACCATCCGCTTGCCGATCTCTCCTTTGGTGATTCTACCGCAAGGTCTCTCGCCGAGGATTCTATTGGATTGGTTGTTCGAACCAACGGGAGCTAATCGATTTGGGTGTGATTTGGCGTGTGTTTGTATCTTTACCTTGCATTAGAGTTGTGGTCATCGTGTTCATCGTGTTTTCCCTCTCTTCCGCCTCAAATCCGTGATGATCAGGCCACTCCAAGGGTAAATCCACAAGGAGACCCATAACAACTAGTATCAGCAGCTTTTCGTTGCCACGGATTTGACTTCGCTCTTCGATTTCCACCATATACTAAAAAATACCAAAAATATAGCCCCAAATTGCTTTTGGATCGATCTCTCGTTTTGGTGAGTTGATTGTGGTTTTAGTCCAATAGAAACTTGTCTTTGGAGTTGGTCTACTTGTGCCCCGCGTTTCCCAGCCCAATTTGGTCGAAATTTTCTGGATTTGAGGGTTCAAGGGCCGAATTTCCACTCAAGAACATGAGTTGTTCGTCGCGTTGCCTCCAGACCGGAGTTTCCGGACAAAAAGACCGGAGTCTCTGGCCTAGACCGGAGTTTCCGGACCGCAAGACCGGAGTCTCCGGCCATCACCAAAGTGTCCAGACCACCAACACCGGAGGCTCCGGCCCTGACAATTTTTTTGACCCATTTTCCTTTTTCGACTGATTTCCTTTTGACCTTTGTGTTTTGTGTGCGTGTCTGTCAACTAACAAAAGCTTCCGCAACACCTCGCACTCGACATCGACACCACGGAACTCGAACCATACCTCCACCAATGGTTGCAAGTGCGACATCACCACAAGGTATAACTTGCACCACCCTTGTTAACCCCTTCTTCCTTTGTGTGTTACCTAACCTATCGAGAGTAGCTCATCTTGTGTTTTCCGAAGAATTGTGTGCTTGCTCTTGCATAAGTCATAGTGTAGAGGTAATAGCAAAAACTTGACTCCATAGCATAGCAAAGAAAGAGGTACAAAAAAAGCTTCTAAGCAAAAGAAAAAGAGAAAGATACCAATACAAAAGAGAGTCCAAAGCTTCTAAGAAAGAGTGTGAGCAAGAGGAAGGCAAGCGTACAAATCCGTTGCTTCTCAATCTTTTGGAAAATGGGCTACAGTCCACGACACCGAGCATTAGTCTTCGTTAGGACCAACTTTGTTCGTTGCTCATTTTTATAGTTGTGTTAGCCACATTAATCTCCACCGTGTGTGTATAGTCGTAGGTTCTTGTCACCCTTTTGACCTTTTCCTTTGACTTCTTTTTTCTTGGATTTTACCCACTTTTGACAATAACCTTTTTGTTTGGTTGTTCCATTTGCTATCCACCTTCATACCCATCCACCATAGGCATTTGTGTATGTGTGTGTCTTGTGTATTCGCTTTGCTCTCGGCAAGAACAACCTTTCCAATTTTTGACTTGGTGAGGCAAGGTAGCACATACCATACCACCAATACCACCCTCGTTTCACTTGTGGTCAAACAACATGTCTAGGGAAAGCGAAGAAAGCGGAGATGGCAACTTCAACAACCAAGATGGTTTTGCCACGCGCCACAACTTATGGGTGCAACGCCAAGAATTCAATGCCCAATTTGAGAGGCTTGAGAATCGGCTTGATGAAACTTTTCGAGAATTCAACTACCGTGACCGGCAACACCAAGTGGAGGACAATGCTCAATTCCAAGATCTTCGCCAAGCTATTGCCAACCTTGGCAACCGTCATGGACACCATTCAAGCTCGTCAAGTTCGTCTCGCGCGCACTCCTCAAGTCATCATGGTGACTCCTCGCGCTTCCATTCTCATCATGGAGAACCCCACCACCACAACGGGGAACATCAAGCTCGTCATCGCCATGAACAAGTGGTTGAGCCACAACATCAACAACCGCACCACGCAAGACGTCATCGACACCATGATCACCAGGCGCATCAAACATGGTTGCCCTCCAGAACAAGCTATGGTACAAGCTCCACCACCACCCCAAAAGCAAGAAAGCCATGGTGAACACAACCGTGTTGGTAGGCGCCAACACCCGAACCATGACCATCGCCATCAACAAGTTCATCGAGCACCACAATGGGATACAAGTGATGATGACGAGGAGGCACACCGCTCGAGACGCAACAACCGCTATGCTCAACAACACCATCATCATCAACAACCAATGAATGCAAATGATCCTGAGCAAAGGCGTAGAAGAGACTTTGCGCATCAAGCTCCTCCCCAACCGCATCCTCGAGAAATCAAGCTCCTCCTCCACCACCACGTGCACCAAGTGAAGCGAGCATACAGCAAGATCACCACAACTACCACCGTGAACATGAAGAGGGCAAGTTTGGGAAGCTCAAGTTCATTACGCCCAAGTTCAAGGGAGAAGAAGACACTGATGCATACATTGATTGGGAGCTCAAAGTTGACAAGATCTTCTGAGTCCACAACTACTCTGAAGAGAAGAAAGTTGTAATGGCATCCCTTGAGTTTGAGGACTATGCAAATGTTTGGTGGGAAGACTTCCAAAAGAACCACGAGAAGAACGGGGAACCTCAAATTGAAACTTGGACCGAGATGAAGGAAGTAATGTACACACGCTTTGTCCCTGAGCACTATCGACAAGATCTCTTCGACAAGCTACAAAATTTAAAACAAGGCACCAAGTCAACTGAAGAGTTCTACAAGGAAATGGAGAAAACCATGATGCGAGCTGATATGAGAGAACTCGAAGAGCAAACCATAGCAAGGTTCCTCAACGGTTTGAGCCGCCCAATAAGGAAGATTGTTGACTTTCAACCATACAAGAACCTCACCGAGCTCCTCCATCAAGTTACCAAAGCTGAGCGGCACTTGCAAAAGGAGAATGCATACGAGAGGCCCAAGTCATACTTTGCGTCCATCAATGCAAATGCTCCCGCAAAGCCAACAAACCAAGCAGCAAGCTCATCCAAGCAAGCAAAGACCATGATAGCACCCTCCTCCAACACGACAACAAATAGTCAAGTCACTTGCTTCAACTGTGGAGTGAAAGGTCACAAGTCATATGAGTGTACCAACTCACGAGTGATGCTTACGGATGAGAATGGAGCAACCTACTATAACTACCTCGGTGAATTATGCTCTTAGTTGCATGCCTGGATGAGCAAAAGTGGTTAAAATAGTACGGCGGGGCCCGGGGCCACTCACGATAGACCTTTCGGTTGTCCTAACCACTTTCAGAACATCGGACAAGAACGAGCGGCGTAATCGGCAGGCGAAGGGATCAAATACATACACAAGTGAGTATGTATGCAAGCCACATACAACAGTTCTCAGAGCCATTCCATCTAAAAGAAATAGAAATATTGCAACGCCATATGGCAAGATTCAAATATCCTAGATAGAGATAATATTTTAGGATAGCTCCTCATACATCACACATCAGAGTACCAGGCGAAAGCGGAAAACAAAGTCCGAGTACGGATAAGAAGCAAATCGGCATAAGATGCCACATAAATAAACACATCCCGCCCAGAGATCTCACGGATCCCCGTTCCCAGAATCTCTATGATCGTTGATAACATCATCTGTCTCCTCCACCCAGTATCCATCTTGCGAGTACACCTGTTCATCTGAATCAAACAATTTATCGTGTGAGACCCTAGGGGTACTCAGCAAGTCTTTATGCCACTAAAGGGGACACAACCTGGGGTGACGCAATTGCAGCAAAAGATAATAACTAATAAGCCTATAGATACTCGCTAACCATCCGCCTAACCAATAATAAAAGGATGTCCGTGAATTAAGAACAACAGTTATAACAGTATAATTAACAGATCCATCCTCCTCCTCGCTTACCAACGAGGAAGCGGACGGACAACCCTCCCATCCGTTGGCAGTTTTATTAACCATTCCATGAGTGTTGCACTATTTACTAGTCAAGTACTTAGTCAAATTAAAAGCGGTACTTTGGTTATACTTGTCCATGATCTAGAAACTGTGCTCCAAGTCGTCCATAACCGCGGACACGGCTTTCAGAAAGATTTACCCTGCAGGGGTGCATGAATAGCAACACACACTCGATCAACCTCAGAAAAAACAACTCAAAACCCAACGAGGCATTCACGACAAAGCGATCACAGGATCTAGTAATATTTCAGGGGGCCACCCATTAAGCTACCCGCAACGAAGTTGGCCGGCTCCGATACGGACCCAAGGTTTGCGTCAATGGCGGTAAACGACTGGGAACCCGAAAATGTGACTGGGCTTGTCGATACCGCGAAAACACTCCGCATCCAAAACAGTAGAGGTGCTCCACGCACAATCTTAATAAAACAGTAAAACATGGCATAAGTACAGAATAGTAATAAAGCCCCAAACTACTTTGTGGCCCCAAGAAATAAGAATGAACCAAGCTCTGGCTCAGGGGGGGTCCATAAGGCCTCCCGGATGTGGATAGTGCGAATAGTCAAGGAACAGGAATCAAGTACTCGGGGTCCTACGGGACACAAGTGAGCATGAAAAACCAAATAGCAGATATTGCTCACCGGTGCCTCTTCCATTAGTTATCCCATTACTACTCAGGTTATGTTGTTTAGGTACCTCGTTATTCATCAGACACTCACATACCCTACACATGCTTTTCTACGACTCGCATGGCTCAAACAACTCCTGTAGTAATGGCTCATGGGATGGAGGAACAAGCTTCGGTGGGGTTTAAAAGTAAAGGCTATGCAGTACTTGGGATTCAATTTAATGCAATCACGACTCAATGATGCAAGAATAAGATGGAGGCAATAGGTACTATATGTATGCAAGCATGTGGTAGTGCTTGCCTGGCAGCTCAGTTGAAGCGAGAGATGGATCTGGGTAGTACTCCTGTGATTCCTGGTAATTCTCCTGCTGGGCGTCTATTCGAAGAAGAACCAAACAAACAAGGGCCAACATAAATAAAGTGCACAAGCATATGAATTAAAATGCGACAAGCAAACAAGCATGCCATGATGAATGATGCACAATTTACATGGCAATAAAGTAGCATGGCAAGGGTGAGGTGTGGGGTACAAGAATAAAGCATTTTATTAATTATTTAGCCAAGTTTTATTGTCATAAACAGTTCTGATTTGTAATAATGACATGATGCATGCTTCAAATCAGAACAAGGAGTGCATAGATAGAACGGGCTCGTCGCGCTGATCAATTTAGACATATTATTTGTCAAATTTGGAGTTATAGAATTAAAGTTATTAATTTAATTAGAAAAGGGTTGTTTTATTTGTAATTTTAATCATCTCGAAATTTTAAAGTGCCCAAACATTAATTTGAATAGCATATTTGAATTCCTCACATTTTTCTGATTCAAAAACATATATTATTTGTATTATTTGGATTTATAATTTGAAAGTTATATGAAATCTGATTTGAATTTGAATTTAAACAATTTTGAATTTATTTTGTTAAACAGATAAACGGAAAATACTTTTATTACTCAGTCAGACCCAGCCACAGTCGCTGACGGTGGGCCAACTGCTGACTGGGACACGCGCGCTCAGAAATGGTTTTCTCACCGCGGCGTTACTTAGCCACAACGATTGACAAGCGGGGCCAGCGGCTACGGGCCCACGTGACAGCGGCTAAACCCGCAGAGGCTGACAGGTGGGAACGCGCTGGACCGCGGGTTAAGTGTGCAGAAAAGCGGGTGCCTTTTTGTAAAGAAACCACAGACACCGACAGATGGGGTCGGCCTGGACCGCGGGTTGAGCCGGCAAAAGAGGTAGGGGTGTATGTGCAAAAAGGCGACGGCTACTGTTGTTCTCGGTGTTCTGACGAAACTGACGGCGACAGCACGCGCGGCGCGGGACGGGGACTCGAACCGGGGATCTGGGCGTGCCCGCGGAGGGCGAAGCCACTGTGGTAGGTCGGGTTGTTGTTAGGGAGTAGCTGGGCAGCTATGTGAGGCGTGGCGCTGCACGGAGGCGGCAGACGCGAGCGGCCGACGGCGCACCGAGGGCGTTCGGTGAAACGCCCGGCGAGGCAGAGGATCTATGGCGAAGCGGAGGATGTCTAGGCGGGAGAGGGACTCATCGCGGGATGGTTGGCGGCGGCGGATCGGCTTGGGGCGCAGCAGGGCGACGACGAGGCTGGCGGCCGGCGAGATTAGGGTTTCGGCGGCGTCACGGTACTGCGGCAGAAGTGGGGCTCCTCCTCCTCACTGGCGCGTCCAGGGTGAAGTAGGGGAGCCTCCTTGGCCTCCTCGACCACCTCCACGTCAACCACGATCGCTGGAACGAGGGAGCGGCGGCGGTACTGACGGTGACCGGCGAGAGAGGGGTTGGTGATGGTGGAGAAGAAGAGGGGAGGGGCAAGGCCCTGGGGATAGATCTGGGCGAGGCCAGGAAGCGTGAGAAAGGAGGCAAAAGCGAGAGGGAGGAAGGAGAGGCCGTGGGGCTCGGGGTAGAGATAAAGTGGCTTCGGCCACTTTTCCTCCTCCTCCCCACGTGCTCGACGTGAGCAGCCAAGGCAGGGGCAGGTAGGGTGCCTGGCAGGTAGGGACGGCGTGGCTGTGGGACCTGCTGGCAGGGAGGGAGAAAGGAAGAGGGAGAAGGAGAGGGGAGGCTCGGGGGTAGCTAGCCTCGGCTAGGGTTAGGTTAGAGGGGAAGGTTCGGGTTAGGGCTGGGGTAGATGGGGTAGCTAGGGTGTGGGGCCAGCATGGTAGAGAGAGGGAGAAAGAGAGAGAGGTGAGTGCTTGCATGGAGATCAAGGGGTTAGAGTTTAGGCTAGAACTAGGGTTAGAGAGAAAAAGGAGAGGTGTTAGGGTTTGAGGTAAGATAGAGATAGAGGGTAGGTAGGGTAGATTAGAGGGGGGTGGCTAGGTGTAGGTTTGTTTTCTTTCTTTTCATATGCTTTTTATGATTTTGATCCATCCAAAAACCCTTCAAATCAACAAAAAGGAAGAATAAAAAGATAGGAATAAAAGAGGTGTAAACCTTGCATGGGGCATGCATGCATTAAATGCCTTGATGCTAGTTGTGTGAACAACTAGTTTTTAAATAAAATTCAAGTTTAGATTAATCCCCAAATGTGGTTATGGAAGCCTTCCCACACATATGGTATAAAAGGGTGGCAAGCATACCCCCATACTCAATATTGTGAAAACAATTATAGCCCTGGTATGGAAGTGGTTAGAGAGTAGAGAGAACCATCCTCAACTTATTTATGAGCTAGATATAAATACCAAAGGAGGACATGGGCTCATATATGTTTAAGATGGTGGAGATGATGGGTGGAAACAAAAGAAAGGTGGTGGAATTATAAGGTGATGACAAAGAAAGGTGATGGAGTTGAATAAAAGATATGCCCCCAACTCAACTTGGGCATTAAACAATATATCAATAACCAAATACAATATCAAGAGGCAAATACAATTAATAATGCATATGAGAGAAGAACCAAAGAAAAAGGGTTTTATATGATGCTCAAATGCAAGGTGGCATGATGACATGAGCATGATATAATTATGATGCAACAATTGTATATAGGAAGTAGCCATTATATTACTAGACCAAGTAGCATTACCATTGTTAGACAATTGGGATGCTACAACTACTCCATGAGTTAAGAGGAATATGAAGCTCTCACTCAACACGCTATTGCAAGGACAGCCACAATGGAAGAGGATGACACACTTGTATGCGAGCATGATCCGGGACCCGCACTTGTCATAGCTCAAATATCAACGACAAACTCCATCCCAAGAGAGGACCAACGCCTCAATATCTTCCAAACTCGTGCCGGAATTGATGGCAAGTCCATAAAAGTGATCATTGATGGAGGTAGTTGCCAAAACCTCGCAAGTATGGAGCTTTGTGAGAAACTCAAGTTGCAATGCATAGAGCACCCTCACCCCTACCATGTCCAATGGGTTGATGACAATGGAGCACTCAATATAACATCAAAGGTCCACGTCTCCTTCAAGATTGGACCATATGAAGACACTATCGAGTGTGATGTCGTGCCAATGTCCGTGTGCCACATACTACTTGTAAGGCCATGGCAATACGATAGAGGAGCAATACATCATGGTTCCACCAACCAATACTCCTTCAAGTTTGTGCTCCAACCCATGACGCCTAGCCAAGTCAGCGCATCCAACATGACACCCGTTAACAAGATAAAGCAAGCTAAGGACCCTTGTGAGACGAGTGGTGAGAGAGTGAACCACCATCGAGAGAGTGAGTGCCACAAGCCAAAAATGAGTGGAAAAATCATGAGTGCCACGATGCAAGCCACAAAATGTGAGAAGAGAGACTTGAGTGTGACCCATACTAACAATCATTCATACAATTCTATCTCTTTGTTGTCGGTTTTACAAGGTACCCAAGATAGACCACCAACTACAAGGATAAGGCTACAAGATCTCCAACCACAACATGATGGCAAGAAGTTCCACAAGATCCTCACCAAATTTGAGAATGGCTTCGACACCGGTGATCCGACCATGTACAAAAACAAGGCCAAGGACACACCTCCTTCCTTGCATGGTGAATGAACATCGTCGAGGTCGACTCGTTTTCAAGCAGGGGGAGATGATGTAGCCCAACATACGGAAACCACCTTTGGTCCACATCATGCCACGCTAATCATCACTCCAAAGGTGAACTCCTTTCATGCTTTGCCTTTCGTTGGTTATTATGCGAATGGAATCCAACTTGAGACAAATGCCCTTGATGTGACTAGGTCCATGAACATGATGCCAAGAAGATGCAGCAAGATGGCACTAGAGCCAAGACACCCAAGCAAGAGGACTGGAAGAGAAGATGCAAGAAGCTGCTGAAGCAGGACCGGAGTCTCCGCACTAGCAGACCGGAGTCTCCGGTGTACCACACCGGAGTCTCCGGCCAGTCTCCGGACCGAGCCCGGAACCAGCGCCTGGGACCGCCTGTGACCCCCTTCGGATGTTGAACCGGAGATTGACCGGAGTCTCCGGTCCAGACCAGAGTCTCCGGACCGAGCATCGTGGGCATGCGTGCCTCAAGCTGGGCTTGGCCCATGTAACGCCCCAAACTTCCTGTTTATGCCTGATTTACCCCTAGCTCATGGCTGGCCCATATATATGCCCCACCCCCTCCTTGAAACCCTAGAGATGATGATGAATTGAGGCATGTGCCTAACCCTAGATGGTAACCCCCTCTCAATAGTAAATCTATGAGTTGTAAAGGGCCTTGGAGTCGGTGCCCTTCTCCAAGTTGTCAAGACCCTCCTCAAGTGTTTGGTCTCTCCCTATCAAGGATTCTAGTAGTGGTTGGTCTCTCCCCTTTGGGATTCTACTTGGTTGCTACTCTCTCCTTGGTTTGGATTCTACCATCCGCTTGCCGATCTCTCCTTTGGTGATTCTACCGCAAGGTCTCTCGCCGAGGATTCTATTAGATTGGTTGTTTGAACCAACGGGAGCAAATCGAATTGGGTGTGATTTGGCATGTGTTTGTATATTTACCTTGCATTAGAGTTGTGTTCATCGTGTTCATCGTGTTTTCCCTCACTTCTGCCTCAAATCCATGAAGATCGGGCCACTTTAAGGGTAAATCCACAAGGAGACCCATAACAACTGGTATCAGCAGCTTTTGGTTGCCACGGATTTGACTTCGCCCTTCGATTTCCACCATAAACTGAAAAATACCAAAAATATAGCCCCAAATTGCTTTTGGGTCAATCTCTCATTTTGGTGAGTTGATTGTGGTTTTAGTCAAATAGAAACTTGTCTTTGGAGTTGGTCTACTTGTGCCCTGCATTTCCTAGCCCAATTTGGTCGACATTTTCTAGATTTGAGGGTTCAAGGGTTTCGGAGAGCGCAGCAGAATTGAAGGACATATGAGCTGGTCCCACAAGGAACCACCACGTCCGACAAGTAACCGCGACAGGCACGAGGAGTCGCGGGAAGGGCACAGCAAGAAGGCTAACCCACCGCCTCCACCACCACCATCGCCACCTAGCATCCATCATGGAGGAGGCCACGGTGGATCTCATAGATCGCGCCACAACTCCCCTCCCCATGATGGAAAAGGGAAGCAACCAGAGCCATATGATGCGCGTACATGGCTGGACAAGATCCAAGAAGCTCGGAAACTCCCATACATTGGGCCATGTTGTTTTGGACCAGTCATACGGGCCACAACCTATCCCAAGGGCCTCCAAATAGACAATACCATCAAGTCCTACGACGACGCCGCTAGGCTAGCAACATGGTTATAGGACTACAGCGAAGCGATTCACATCGCAGTGGAAAACCCCAATGTTGCTGTCAAGTACCTCCCACTCATGCTGACCGGCACCGCCAGGCAATGGATCGACGACTTGCCAGAGAAATCAATATGCAATTGGTTGGACATGCATGAATCGTTCACCAAGAATTTAGAGGGTACGTACAAGCGTCCCTACACTATTGGAGACCTACAGCAGTGTCAGCAAGAAAAGGATGAAACCTCTCGTTCCTACCTCTCTCGAGGGTACTCGTCGGCAATACCATGACACTATGCCTTAGTCATAGGTTCTTCCATATAACCATATTGTATACTCGACATAATGTGACCCGTGTCTTGAAGTGATTCCTGAGTTAAGTTTTAAGGTTCAAGGTTAGGCATTGAAGTTGCATTTATGCACTATCTATTAGGATCTACATAGATATAGAAGTATGTGGATACTTCTGAAGTGGCTAGTATAGTTGTTTTGGCTAATGAAGTTCGACTTTTGCTGAGTGTGTTCCTGATTTTACATGTCAACATTGAAAGTTCAATTGACTGGTTGACCATCATTTTAAACACTAGGAAACAAAATCTCACTCTGTCGCCAAACAAATACTTCGATACATTTTGTGATAATGGTTTAAATGTAAAATTAGGAGACATTAACAATTTGCAAAGAACATAAGGATCTGGTAATACATATCAAGGACATGACATTTCCCATAAGCAAGCACGATTAAAAGAATACTAGGTAATAGTATGTTTATGATTAGTAACAAATGTAAACAAGATTATGTGTACTCTAGTGCAAGTGGGAGCCGAATGAGATATTCCCCAGAGGCAAATAACAAATGGAATTTATTAACTGTATCAATTGAAAAAAATTGATATAGGTGTGGTATGTAAACAAACCAAGGTCCCTAGTAGACTCTACTTAAATTGTATCTTATGATCGTGAGATCATATTAATCACTATCACTTGACACTGCTTTGACTACATCAACCGTCACACTATAATAGGGTGATCATAAAGGTGTATGTTGGGTATTCCAGAGGGATATGTTGAGACCTATGCATCAAGATCAGGATTTGTTCACCCACGTGACTGGAAGATACACAAGGCCCACTCGGTGATATTACATCCATAACTTTTCCACTTGTGACTAGGTCACGGGGAGGGAATATGTAACACCCTCGAATCAGCCCTATGCAGATTTCAGTGATTTCATGCCAAACCCGCATAGAAACAATTTGAAGATGCCCACCAAGCACTTGTGTGTGGGTGGAAAACAAAGTAATACCATTATACAATAGTCCACGATTGAGCCCACAAGAACATATATATACCACAATAACTCAGCGAGTCAAGAATACAAATATACATTACAAAGATCCCAACCATATTGAAAACAATACAACATTCGAGTACAGACAAGTTGCTAATGGGACTAAGAGTCCTAAAGAATAACTAGTGGCGTTCATAACCCAGGCTAGGCCAAGCCGAAAGTGTAATCTTGCTAACGTCGTTAACTCATACCTGTCAAAGTAAAAGGGGTGCCGACAAAGAGCAAAGGAAAAAAGGTAGCAGACAGTACTGACGCCAGTACACAGCGAGTCTTAGAATTCGGTGACTCTCATCTACATGGGTATGGTGGACTGAAGCGGCAACAACGCATGCACTAAACAACCTATAGAGACTCGATACAAATGTCGGCTATCAGAGATGGATAAGAGAGCCTTATTCAGAACCAAACTGATACTAACACCAAACATAACTCATCATGTAGTTTCCCCCTCAAGACCAAACAAGGAAGTCATTCCGCGGAATGGTGGTTTTATTTAAGCATTCCATTGAGATTGCGGCACTTACTAGTCAGATATATATAGCATAAGACAAGGCACACCATCCTTCGGCCCTTTTAATTAACCATTCCATTATAGTGGAGATGATTACTAGTCATGCTGAATTTGAATTTAGAACACTACTTTAATTTGGGTTGTCTATGGTCGAGACAATGTGCTCCAAGTAGTCCATAACCGTGGACACGGCTTTTCGAAAAGATTTACCCTGCAAGGGTTCACAAATAGCAACACACGCATGATCAACCTTGGGAAAAACAAAATGAAAGAAAAGAGGGATCACGACAATGCATTCACTAGATTCAAAAAAGATTTTAGGAGGCCACCCCACTAAGCTACCTGGTACGAAGTCAACCGGGCTCGAAGACGTACCAAGGGGTTTGCGACAAGGCTGAGAAAGATTGGGAACCCGAAAGTGTGACTAAGCTTGTCCAAATAGTGTAGACGTGGCGCGGGTTTCAAAACAGTATAGTAGTAAACCGCTCATCGAGCAATAGTAGTAAATAAAGCAATAAAGCATGGCATAAGTATAGGATAGTAGTAAAGCCCCAAACTAGTTTGTGGCCCCCAAAAATAAGATGTAAATCAAGCTTGAGTGAAGGTGGATCCATAAAGTCTCCCACATGTGGATAGTGTGATAGTCAAGGAATAGGAATCAAGTACTCGGGTCCTAGATGGACACAAGTGGGCAGGATAACACCCAAATCTGAACTATTGCCCACCACTGCCACTTTATTAGTTATATTTATTCCCAAGATTTTAATTATCAAGTTGTAAGAAGAACCATGGTTACCTCCATCATTAAGCATATTCCAAACTCCCGACAACTATGGAACTCGACGACTCAAAACAACACCTGAGTAAGAAACTACTACTCGCAAGGCCAACTATCTACCAAAACAACTGGGCAATAGGAAGTGACCAAGGAAATATAGGCTGTAGAGAATATAAAAGGTATGGAAACTAAATCATCGCAACACGGATAGCATCAGAGAGAAGTAAAGCCATAAAGAAAAAATAGGTAGAAAGGGGAGAATGCTCGCCAGGAAAACATTGCTGAAGATACATCTGAAGAACTTGTCAAAGCTCACATCAACTCAACAGTCTATCCGACAAGAAGAAAATCACTAAAGAAAACACCGGATCCACTATTTAATACTACCGAAAAAGATCTGGCATGTTTATGATATGATGCGTGGCATGGCAATATACGATGCAACTTAACAATATTAAGCAGAATCGGAGTTCCGACAATTATTTAGAGGTTCAAGTTATTTAGATACCCCAAAATTAAATGTTGTTAGCATGATAAAACATGGCATTGGTAAGATACACAATATTAAATGGAGTTGAGATAAGACAAGAATATCCCACATAACACCCTATATTTATCTAGTAGGTGAATCGGCTATATGCCCCAAACCACGTGATATGTATGCAAGCATGAGCGCTTTAATATGCAACAAGTTAAATTTCATTGTACAAAAATAGGGGTTTAGGGTCACACGTTGGGGTTCGTATCCAAGGTTCATGGGGTACGATGGGATCGGTCTTGAGGT
This sequence comes from Avena eriantha, assembly GCA_910589775.1. NCBI lineage: Eukaryota > Viridiplantae > Streptophyta > Magnoliopsida > Poales > Poaceae > Avena > Avena eriantha. The sequence goes on from OU342742.1 coordinate 389,539,375, forward strand.
CGGGGAGGAAGAAGAAAACATCAAGGTTCGATCTTTGGATCCAAGATCAGGGCCTTTGGGTCCGTGAAGGATATCATGTCATTCTGTGTAAGGGATCTTTGGATTCCGACTTGCTTGTCGGTGTTGGAATTGGACCTCGGTGCCGACAGTTCATCGGTTTTGTTCGTGTCTATAGCATCCCAATTATCTAACAATTGTAATGCTACTTGCCTAGTCTATATAGTGCTACTTCCTACATGTAATTAATTGCATCATTATTATATCATGCTCATGTCACCATGCCACCTTGCATGTGAGTATCATATAAAACCCCTCTATATGGTTCTTATCCCATATGCATTATATATTGTACCACTTGTAATTGCCTCTTGATATATTGTAGTTGGCTTTTGATATATTGCAAGATGCCCAAGTTGAGTTGGGGGCATATCTTTTCAATTCCAACACCCTTGTTGCCACCTCCCTTTGGGCTTCACCTAAATTCTACCATCCTATATAAATATGAGAAATGCATTTGTTTGTAATTTAAGTCTAGCTCATATATATTCAGGAATGGATCCTTCTACTTATATTCATGCTTCCGTACATGTTCTCATATTGTTTTCAAAATATTGTTATGGGATCCTCATGGTCACCTTTGCATGACAATGTGGCTTAGAGTCCACTTCTTTCTAATTATGTGGCTCCATTGGAATTGTGGTTGTTTGAATGCACATGGGATACATGGATGAACTAGTGGTTCACTCAAACTAGCAAAGCCCCATTTATGTTCAAACATTCCTACCATTTTATTTAAAAAGAATCCATGTAAAGAGAGAGTTTCCTTTAAACCTTTTGTGATGTAAGGGAATGCTTGCATAATTCTAATGTTCATGTGATTTAGTTTTTTTTCACAAAATAAATCATGCTTTATTTGCATGCATGGGCCATGCAATAATTTCCACCATCCCTCTTCATGCTTCCATCCATTAGCTCTCCTTGGTTTCACAAGGTGATATATGGGGGCATACATGTCCACCACCATACATTCTAGTGATTTTTCACTCTCCCTATCATCAATATGCTTGTGCCATATACATTATTATTCTATTATATATAGCACATGCCTTTACCTTATCTAGTGCCACATGCACTAATACTCTCCTATCTCTCTAATTCTATCACACATACACCTTTTAAAACCCTTTTAATTCTTCACATGTGATATTGTATCTATCACATGAAATATGGAGCATTGATTCCTTCCCTCTTTTAAACCTATGCTAAAAACCTAAGGCACTCCTATGTTGTCGTGGTATTGCCGATGAGTAGCCATGGAGGGGTCCTCACAGTGCGTGTTTAGAGACGTGGGGTAAGACGGAGAGTTGGCGGGTACGAGGTAACACAGCTTACCTAGGTTCATGTCCCATAACGGTGGCGGAACTCTACTCCTGCTATAAATCACTATAATGGCAATATGTCGAGTTACAGAGATAGGTTCGCTGTGCGAGGTGTTGCGCCTTGTACGCTTCAATCAGAGAAGTTGTGCCCTAAAGGCTCCCATAGGCCGGCTTATAAAGGCACCAAGACCTAGGGTTTACAGGGAAAGGTCCTTGCCGGACAAGGTAAAGAGTCTTACACCTACATGAACTAGTCTTTCGTGTCTTGTACTCGAAGGCTCCGAGTATATCGGTGACTCCTGCGTAGCCTCCTTTATCCGGCATGGGCCTCCCTTCAGGATCCGTCTAACTGGGCCGCCCAGCAGGCCATAGGCCTTGCTACCAACTATGGGACACCCGGGTTAGGCGGATTGGTGACATGCTATGAGGATACCCATATAGCATATCCCCAACAGTAGCCCCCGGAGGACTTTGAAATCTTGCGCTGTCTTGCTCGTTGATCGCTGAATATCCCATCTAAGTAATGCCGGCAATTCGTAAAGCAATATCTCAAAGGTCTCCCAAACAATACTGCAATCCTCTCCGGCTTCGCAATGTAGCCAGAGATTCCTTGAGTCTTCGTTTCCAGAGTCGGACAATCTCCGTCTTCGATGGAATCTTTGGATGTGACCCTTCACTGCAACACTCAGGAGGATGACGTAGGGTATAGCCGCGCACATTCACTTCCACATCGGCAACGTTCCATCCATTAGATCTTTTTGCATGAATCTTGACGCGAGGCTTATATATTTCCACCGCTGTCAATTTATTTCTTATTACCCGCATTCTCTTCTAGTCTTCGTCTTCCTCCAGCCACGCAACCGTTCGAGCTCTCCTACAAAAAACCCTAAGAGCCTTTTCTTCCTCCACACACTCCTCGTCGTAATGGCCTCCAGCAGCTCTGCCCCTTCCACGGTGGCGATTCCCGAGGCTACGACGGAGCCATCCCAAGGAGTTATCATTCCGCCGGAGGGGGTGGTCATCCCTGTCTCCACCGTGACAGAGTCCGCTGGCGATGACCAAGAACGAGCGACGCCCGAAGCCGATGAAGAGGAAAGCAACTCCCATATGGGGGTGTGGAGAGGTTTTGATATCTCCGCCGAAGACCTCCAAGAGCTGATCGACGAGGGTTATCTCCCTGCGATGGAGAAGTTGGTCTGGCGGGCGGCACCGGCCGGCGAGGTGGTCCCTTCTCCCTAGGGCGGAGAGAAGGTGTACCTCAAATCTCAGCTGGTACGCGGCGTAAGCCTGCCAATTTCCGACTTCTTCCTGGATGTCCTTCCACACTTTCGGGTACTTCCCCACAACCTCTCTCCCAACAACATCCTAGTCCTTAGCAACTTTTTAGCTCTGTGTGAAGGATATCTAGGGATCAAACCTAGATTAGATATGTTTGTATATTTCTTCACCATCAAGAGAGAGTCTATATAGTCCAAGGATGAATTGCGAATATGTGGAACCATTAGCTTCAAGATCCGACCTAGCCAGAGCTTCCCCGACATTGTGGGGCATGAGTCTTGCAAGAACTGGCAGCGCACGTACTTCTACGGGCCAGATATCCCTCTGCCAGACCGTCTTGAGACCTACCCTGACTTCGTCGATGGAGCAGCCACCGAAGTGCCCGCATGGCGGACCCTAGCCTCTCTTCCCTCCGACGACAAAGCCAAGCATGCCGTAAGGCGGATCGAATGGCTCGTAGACAGAGGTCTAACGGGCTTGGGCCTGGCCATGTGCTGGTATGTTAGGCGGATCCAGCCTCTGCAGCACCGCGCCCAGCTGATGTGCAAGTATAGCCAAGACATGAGGGATCCCATGCGAATTTCGTGGGATAACTTCTCTACTAACTCCATCAAGCTCCGGCTAAAGGACATCGTCAGAGTGAAGGACAAGAAGCGTGGCTTCAAGATCACTTTTGACATGTTCGATTGCGGCACATGCCCACAGGTAGCTTCTGTTTCCTTTGTTGCTCGTTTATATACTCTAAGGTTTTTCCGTCTTGAAAGTTGTCTGTCTTTAACACTTCTCTGTATCCTAGCTGGCGACATTAGCGGCGGATCAAATGGCCTCCCAGGTGTATGATCCAAAGCTGAAGGATATCTAGTTGGTGTCCGACGACGACGCCTACAAGGATCAACCAGCTCCGGTAGTGCGAAAGCGGAAGAGCTCCACCTCTAACACTGTTGCCGAGGCCAAGAAGAAGAAGAAAATGGAGAGTGGAGTCTCCAAACAATTCACTTCCGCCTTAGAGGCGGAGAAGAAGAAGAAGTCCACCAGCATTCCCCTCACCAAGGCTCCTGCCATGGAGTAAGTACTTTCATTGTCTGGCTTGTATTTTCAGCTTGCACCTTTTGTCAACTCTTGTACTTATACCTTTTACATTTCAGGAGGAAAGACGGTGTTAGTTTGAAGCAATCCTCCAAAGATACTGGAGGGTCAAAAACATTCGTGACATGTTGACCAAGGGTTCGTCCGCCAAGCCTTCTCCCACCACCGCTCCCCCTACTCATGCCGCCATACCCTCTGCTTGTCCTGCTGGGACGTCATCTCCCGTCATCCTTGAGACCTCCACCATGGAGATAGATATCAATCCAAACCTTGATGGCTTAGGCTCTGTCGAGGCTAACGTTGCTCCCAGTGGCCAGGCGACGCAGGAGAGCACCTCCTCTAAAGTAGCTGAAGCTCCAGCTAAGGATGCCACCGAGAAGGAGAAGGAAGTGGAATAGGTGGATGTGGAAGCTGCGATTGAGGCGGGAGCCTCTGCGCCATCTACTGCCTTGAAGGTGCAGGAGGCAGCTAGGGCTTCATCCATGCCTCCGGCTTCGACTTCTCCATTGGCTGCGACTCCTCCGACGTTGAGCCTAGATGATCTCATCAAGCAGGCCAACGCAATTTATAAGAATGCTCAGACCTTTCATGATTCCTACGCTCATCTGGCCAACAATCTCAGAATCATTGCCATCGTAAGTTTTTTGAACTTCACTTGCTTTACTTTGTGTAGTATATCCCACTGTAGCCCCCGAGCTCTTAGGCGGATAAGTCAATAGTTATTGGCCTGAGTGCTCCAGAGAACTAAGCATAGAACTTGTCCGTGTAGCCCCCGAGTGTTTAGTTGAAACTGAAAAGTTCCGACTAGATGCTCTAGAGAAACTAGCTTACTTTTAAAATTTGTGTACTGTAGCCCCCGAGCGTTTAGTTGAAACTTGAATAGTTCTGACTAGATGCTCTAGAGAAGCTAATCATGCTTATATTATGTGCAGAATGAGAATAAATGGAGGATAGCTACCAATGAGAGGTTTGCTGCTATTCGGAAGGAGCTGGATCTTGAACAGGGTAAAACCAAATTCCTGAAGGAATAGATAAAAAATAGCTAGAGTCTGTTTCTGACAATAGCTCTTTGCTTTTCTCATTGCATTATCCCTTCCATCTTATGATAGCACTTCGTGATTTCTGTCTTACAAAAGCCATTGCCAAGGCCAAGAGCATTGTCGAGCAATCCAAGCATATCCAGGAGCTCGATGATGAAAATAAGATTCTAAAGAAGGACCTGGCCGAAGCCATCAAGGGGCATGACACAACGATGAAAGCTATGCAAGAGTCTGCTGACGCTGAGATGCAGCGCCTGAAGGACAAACTTGCGCAACTCAAGGAACAGAACCAAGCTACCAAAGAGCAGAATGCTATGAACCTTGAGGCATTCAAGATTGTCCAGAAGGAGCACGATGTCTTGGCGGAGACATTCCAACAAGCGGAAATGAGCATCCTTGGTAACCTTTCTCCGTCTTGGTCTTTTTTGTAAGTTGGACAACCATTTGACTTGTTTTGTACTCATGGTCTTTGTATGCTTGTGCGAACCACAGCTCCCATTGGCTTAGCCAACTTGGGTGAGGATGCTCCAAGTCCCAAGGAACACATGATTCTTGCTGGCAGCTTTGGTGGCACCTGCATCGCCCAAGCCAAGGAGATAGCTCAGCCTCTAGGCATCAATATCAAGGCAGCGGACTCACCGGCCAAGTATGCGGAAATCCTACGCCGAGCCCCCGAGAAAATCAAAGACTGGAAAGCCTCTTGTGTCCGGGCTGGCGCTAGGATGACGTTGTCCTTGGTCAAGGCTCACTATGACAATGCTGACATCGACTTGGTGACCTCTGGCATGCCCAAGTTGGACGAGGAAGGACAAGAGATTGACAACAATGCTATTTGGAACTCTCTTGCCGGCTTCGATACCAGGGTTTCCAAGATGGTCAAGGCTAAGGTCTTCATGCCTGCCGAGATTCTAGATGACAACATGGCCTCATCTGAGTCTAGCCCCTCTCCTTCAGAGTTTGACAAGCTCTCCCGGCCTAGTTCTCCTGACGATGCCACAACGAAGCCCCCTACAGCAAAGCCATGAAAAACAATGTATGTATTAAATGTATCTTTGCATAATGTATGCGGAAAAAACTTATGGTAGTTTAAGGCGGAAAACTTGCATTCAAGCTTCCTGCAACTTATCTGTTTCTAGCATATGTATATATTTTAAGAAAGTGTTGGCTTATCCATTATTCTGGTTCGTATGCTTGACCTTTTGTGAGACGGAAGACTCTCAGCACAGAACCTATGCTCTCAGGTGATGATGCTTAATAGCACAGTCTAGAACCTAAGAACAAAATCGCCGGCTTTGAGTGCCAAAAAGTCACTACTCTGGAATCCACATAAAAACTTCAAAAAACGTGTAGACTAGAAAACTTAAGCTAACGCCCGTAGGCGGAATTTTCACAAGGGCAAATGCAACCTTGCGCATAAATGGTTTATATGATCCAAAAATGAACAACTAAAGGAGGTAAAAGACTCAGAGAATATGAGTGAAACAAATGCTTTGTTTCATTGATCATATAAGAAACTTATTACATAATATAAATGTGCTAAGTGTAAAAGGGACGTAGCTATGCTATGTTCCATGGACGATTTTTTGGCCTATCTTTCAACTCACGAATATCGACGAGGTAATAGGAACCATTGAGCAATGCTTTGCTTATGACAAACGTTCCTTCCCAAGGCAGGGATAATTTGTGTGATTTTTCCTGCTTGAGTCTAAGCACCAGATCTCCTTCCTTAAATGAGTGATGCTTTACACGGCGACTATGGTAGCCGCGTAGCTTCTATTGGTAGATGGCAGATCTCTAGCATGCCAGCACGTGCTCTTCTTCAAGTAGGTCCACAGATAGTCGCCTGGATTCTTCAGTGTCATCTTCCTTATAGGCAGAAACTATTGGTGCATTGTGGAGGATGTCGGATAGGAGAACTTTTTCTGCTCCATAAACCATGAAGAAAGGAGTCAAACCGGTGGATCTGTTGGGTGTTGTTTGTAAACTCCACAAAACAGATGGTAGTTCCTCCGCCCAAGATCCTGCTGCTCTATGTAGCGGTGCCTCCAAGTGTGGCTTGATTCCCTGTAGAATTAGTCCATTGGCCCTTTCACCTTGCCCATTTGACCGTGGATGTGCCACAGATGCTAGGTCAAGGCGGATGCCTTTCTCATGACAGTACTCCTCAACTTCTCTGAGAGATAAATTTCTGCCATTGTTGGTGATGATGATATGTGGGAGACCAAATCTCACCACTAGATCCTGGACAAACTTTAGGGTTGTTGCCCCATCAAGCTTTCTAATGGGTTTAGCTTCAATCCATTTTGTGAATTTATCCACTTCTACTAGCAAGTGTGTGAATCCACAGGGTGCTGTCTACAAAGGTCCCACCATGTCTAGCCCCCAGACTACAAACGACCAAGTTATTGGTATTGTTCACAATTCTTCAGCTGGAACATTTGGTTGTCTTGCATAAAACTGACACCCAAGGCATGTTTGTACCAACTTGTCAGTGTCCACCTTGGCAGTTATCCAGTAGAATCCTTGTCGGAAGGCCTTAGCCACCAACAATCGGGGAGCGGCATGATGCCCACAATCTCCAAGATGTATTTCTCTAAGGATTTCAATACCTTGCTATTGGGAGACGCACCGTAGGAAGACTCATGTGGTACTTCTTTTGTATAGCTGGTTGTCAATGATGACGTAACCTTTTGCTCTACATACTATTTGTCGGCTTTCGACTTCGTCGGTGGGCAAAGTTCCGTCTTGTAGATAATCCATGAATGGCTTCGTCCAAGCCGGAGAGGTCACTGTTACTGCATTAACAAATGAGTCCACTCTATCCGGGTTGTCAGGGTCCGCTCCCTTCACGTATGGAGTCCATAAATGCTCCAGGAAAACGCCTGCCGGAATTGGTCGACGAGCTGATCCAAGCTTTCACATTAGATTTGCCGCCTCATTATCCTTCCTTTTGACGTACTTGACTTCGTAGCCGTCGAAGCACTTGGCTATTTCGTCTACTTCGTCTCGATATGCCGCCATCATAGGGTTCCGCGTGTTCCAGGTGACAACTACTTGCTGGGCAACCAAGTCGGAATCTCCACAACAAACTATGCGCTTGATGCCAATATCCTTTGGTACGCGAAGTCCGTGAATGAGGGCCTCGTACTCCGCCATGTTATTTGTAGCATTGAAGTGGATCTACAGGATGTATTGCAACTTCTCTCCTGTTGGTGATTGAAATAATACACCAGCCCCCGAGCCATTGAGTAACTTGGATCCGTCAAAGTGCATGACCCAATACTCTAGCTCTAGCACAGGAGTGTGTTCTGGCAGCTCTGTCCAATCTGCAAGAAAATCCGCCAATGCTTGTGATTTGATAGCGTCGTGTCGCTTGTAGGTGATGTCGAAGGCGGAAAGTTCAATGCCCCACTTTGCCACTCTCCCTGTAGCATCGTTGTTGTTGATGATGTCAGACAGTGGAGTTTTGCTCACAACTATGATGGGGTGCTCCTGGAAATAATGCCTTAGCTTATGTGAAGCAAGGAAAACTCCATAAGCTATCTTCTGGTAGTGCGGGTAATGCTTCTTGGATTCCATCAAGACCTCGCTCACATAGTAAACGGGTCGCTGAACTCCGTATTCGTGCATTGGTTCCTTGTGCTCCACCATGATGCTCGGTTGGTCGCTGCCATGTATACCAACATGGGCTCCCTTGGCACCGGTGCTGCAAGTATAGGTGGGGAGGAGAGTATTCTCTTCAACTCCTGAAGTGCTGCGTTATGTCCGTCCATGTAAATTTGTCCACCTTCTTAAGCAACTTGTAGAGCGGCATAGCCTTCTCACCAAGTCAGCTGATGCACCGGCTTACTGCTGCAACGCAGCCTGTGAGCCTTTGTATGTCCTTCAGGCAAGTCGGGTGTTTGATGTCGAGGATGGCCTTGATTTTCCCCGGGTTCACCTCGATTCTGCGATGCGAAACGATGAAGCCCAATAGTTTGCCGGATGGTACCCCGAAGACACACTTCTTTGGGTTCAACATCATGTTGTATTTCTGGAGATTGTCAAAGGTTTCCTGCAAGTCAGTGATAAGATCATTTGATTTCTTTGATATTACCGCGATGTCATCCACGTAATAGTGTACGCTGCGACCTATTTGGTCGTGCAAGCAACGTTGCATCATCCGCTGGTACGTAGCACCAGCGTTTTTCAACCCAAAGGGCATCGTGATGTAGCAATACGTGTCGTAGGGTGTGGTAAACAAAGTGGCCAATTGGTCCGACTTCCGCATCCAGATCTGGTGGTATCCTGAAGAGGCATCGAGAAAACACAGAAGTTCCGAGCCAGCCATCAAGTTAATGACTTGGTCAATGCGAGGCAACGCAAACGAATCCTTCGGACATGCTTTGTTCAAGCCGGTGTAATCAACGCACATTCTTAATTCATTGGTTCCTTTTTTGGGGACAAGTACATGATTTTCCACCCATCGGGTGTGGATAACTTCTCGGATAAAGCCAGCCTTAAGTAACCTAGTTATTTATTTGCCTATAGCCCTTCGTCTTTCATCACCAAAGCATCATAGCGGTTGTTTCACCGGTTTGGCATTAGGATCAATATTCAAGTTGTTCTCGGCAAGTTCCCTAGGTACACCTTTCATGTCGGCAGGTTGCCAGGCAAAGATGTCCCTATTCTCACGGAGGAACTCGACGAGCGCGCTTTCCTATTTGGAATCTAGGTCCGTGCCAATGGCGGTGGTCTTGGAGGAATCACCTTTGACAAGTTTCACCTGCTTGGTCTTGATGGCGGCCTTGAAGGCGGGTTCAGTAGTAGTGATCTGCTTCTTCGAAGCCGGCATCTCCGAGGAATCGACCTGGTTCTGGATCCCCTTGAACTCCTCACCGTAGAGGACTGCTTCGGTGAAGGCTGCTTCGCTCAGCTCGCACTCCCGTGCCTTGGTGAAGCTTCCGTCAACGGTGATGACGCCATTTGGTCCAGGAATCTTGAGTTTGTTGTAGACAAAGCATGGCCTTGCGAGGAAGGAGTGGAAGATGTCGCGTCCGAAGATGATGTGGTACACGCTCTTGAATGGCACCACTTCAAAGGTCATGCATTCTTGGCGGTAATTGTTTACATCACCAAAAGCGACCAGAAGGGTGATGCAGCCCAGGGAATTTGCTTGTCAGCTAGGGACAACCCCGTGGAACATGGTGTTGCTCTTCCTTAGCTTGGTCTCCGTCAAGTTCATCTTGTGCAGTGTATCCAGGTACATGATGTTGATGTTGCTTCCACTGTCCACAAGGCACTTGGTGAACTCCGTGCCGTCAATCAAAGGGTTGATGACCATGGCATATTGGTTCTCTGTTGGGATAAGTTCTGGATGGTCCTTCCTATCCCAAGTAATTGGAACTTCCGACCACCTGACGTACTGGGGAACTGGAGGAAGGGTAGCCATTAGTATCCTCAGAGAGGTGTTCTGGGCCCAGGCGGTTGGTGTACCAAGGAAAGTATGGTAACATGGAGCCTTCTTTTTGAAGGGATGTTTCCCTTTATCCTCTCCCTTGTCGGAAGATTTTGGGTCCATGTCCTCGTCCATATCACTTGATTCCTTGGGATCTTCCTCCTTCTTCTTCCCCTTGCCCTTTCTACGGGTCTGTTCTTCTGACTTCGCTTATAGCCGGAATCCGGGTCCTCCTGAGATCATTGACAAACTTGCACTGGCGATTGGTGTGGATGGATTTGCCATTGGCGTCGAGATAAACGAAACATGGCATATCGCGGTACTCTTCGTATGTTTGGGGAACGCGGGGCGCTGAGGGTGTAGCGTCACTCCTCTGCTGGCCACTGCTAGCTCCCCGACCACATCCACGCTGCCCGCCATTGCCTCTGCCAGTGAATGTTGCAGTGACCATGTCGGCTACTTGCTTCTCTTCGGGCGGATTTTTCCGCTTGTTATCGTTGTTTTTCCTGGCCTGGGTAGGGATTTCTATCGCCGGCAACGATCCACGCGCGTCGTCATTAGTAGCGGCAAATTTGCTAGCCATTTTGATCATCGTGTTGAGGTCGAGGTCATTGTTGTCTTGCCTGTGTTTCAACGTATGCCGGAGCAGAGTACCCTTTTATAGACCATCGATGAAGGCGGACATAGCGGTTTGTTCGTGCACTCCTGCGCAGGAATTTTCATATCCAGCCAGCGAGAGAGGTAGGCACGGGAGGTTTCATCCTTCTCCTGCACACACCGTTGTAGGTTTCCAACAGTGCAGGGACGTTTGTACGTACCCTCGAAGTTCTTGGTGAATGCTTCATGCATGTCCAACCAATTGCATATTGATTTCTCCGGTAAGTCGTCGATCCATTGTCGGGCAGTGCCGGTCAACATAAGTGGGAGGTACTTGATAGCGACACTGGGGTTTCCCCCTACGATGTGGATCGCTTCCCTGTAGTCCTGCAACCATGTTGCTGGCCAGGCAGTGCCGTTGTATGGCTTGATGGTCTTGTCTATCCGGAGGCCCTTGGGGTATGTTGTGGCCCGTATGACTGGTCCAAAACAACGTGGCCCAACATATGGGAGCTCCCGAGCTTCTTGGATCTTGTCCAGCCGCGATCATGCGTCGTATGGCTCTGGTTGCTTCCCTTTTCTGTCATGGGGAGGGGAGTTGTGGTGCGATTTGTGAGATCCACCATGACCTCCGCCATGATGGCTGCTAGGTGGCGATGGCGGTGGTGGAGGCGGTGGGTTAGCTCTCTTGCTATTCCCCTCCTGTGACTCCTCATGCCTATCGTGGTTGCTTGTCGGACATGGCGGTTCCTTGTAGGACCTGCTCCTATGTTCGTCGTGGCCGTTGTGCTCTCCGGCATGCCGAGGTTGTTCGCCCTGATCGCATATAATGATACCGGGCTAAGACCGTCTTGGAGGTGGCATGCTTGTGTAGTGGCGTGGCTATGGGTCCTCGTGACGCCGAGATGGTGGTGGAGGTGGCAAACGATGAGGGCGAGCCTTTTCTCCATGGTTGGAGGATATGGGGATAGCGTCAGTCCTATTGCGCGCCTCCCTCTGTCTTTGCTCTGTAGAGCCTGTGCGTGATCCCTCGTCACGGGGAGATTTTGGCCTTCTGCGGCTGTTCAGGGTTGACTCGCACAACTCCAGGTTGGACTCAAGCCTCTGCGAGGCGGCCTTTTCCTGTTGCTTGCATGCCTTAGCGACGAGGTCGTACACCTGAGCAACTGCTTCTAGCGACCTATCCTGCTCTAGGAGGGTCTTGGCGACGGTGATGTTGAGAGCGGGAGTTGGCATGACTTGCCTCCCCTCTGAATCTATGTAAGGGGTGGCCTTTGTCGTCTTAGACCCATCAAATCCCAAACCTCGCCGAACGTCGGGATCTTGGATGATGTGAGCTGGTACCTTCTTTGTCTTATGATTCAACAACAATTGCTTATATTCGGGCTCCATAGCTCTTGCCGCCTTGATGGATTGCTGCGCCTTAGCCATGTCTTCGTCTAGCTTAGCGCCTTGCTCCGTGATGCACATGGCCTCCGCCAAGATTTTCGCACGCTTCTCATCAAACTCCATAATGCTCCGGATATGGGCGACAGTGATTTGCTCAACGAGGAGTGTGCCATATATTGCTTTGTCGGTGGGGGTGGCTAGTGGGTTGCCAGCTGCTGACATTGACGGTGGTACTGCGGTTGATTTGATTGTCAGGTCGTATTAGGGGTCATGGTAAGTTCCTGCGCCGGTGGCTGGCACGTAGCCGAAGGAGGCAGAGCTTTGGCCGGAGCCGAAGGCTTTGCGACTTTCTGAGCTGCTGCTGCTCTGGTGACCACTGGAATGGGCGGAGCTCTCTCACGCTCCCGTTCCTGTCCATCTTCTTCCATCACGCTCCCAATGGCAACTAGCACCTGGTGGGAAGTGTTAGTCTTCTCGGCGCGCTCCTCCTTCTCGATCTCCTGCTTGATCCCCCTCATAACAGCGTCGTATTCCTCCGAGTTGACGTCTGACCCACCGGCGTCCATATTGATGTCGGCGTAGAGCACATCAAGGACAAAGTCGAAGTTGGCTTCGGTGTTGGCGATGGCGGATGTTGAGGGTGATGGAGGCGGGCCATTGTTGTTGTTGCCTCCTATGACTTCGATGATCGCCGCCTTGGCTTCTTCATTGGCGTCCGCGTATTGGTTGATGATGGCAACCATCTCACTAAGGGTGAGAGGGCCTGTCTCCTGCCGCCTTCGGGAAGGTATGTCGGAGGAGGGTTCCAGGTGTGAGCCCTTCCACCAAGTGGTATACAATCTCATCGGCGTGGTCACCCTCTATGGTTTCCCTCACTCTCATCCATCTAGCAAGGTATTCGCGGGGAGATTCTCCATCCCTTTGAACGCATTTGGGCAGATCGAAGATGGTGACGACGCTGACAAAGTGTGACCTGCGCATCTCTAACGCTTGGGGAAGCCAAGCGGATTTGCGGGGTCCTTCCACCTTTATATCCTGCACAAGGGCGGTTTGGGTGGGCCTTGAAATTTCCTGTTCCGAGCCCATACTCCAAAGAAAGGTATGGCCTAGATCCTTCCGCGAACGTGTCCTTCTCATAGGCGGTCCGTGCGGGGCTTGACGAGTTTCCGACTTCCTGGGAGCTAGGACCCGAGTCAGTTTCGCCGATAAAGATGTGGATGTCTCCGAAGGGGATGACGGAGTAGCACGTGGGGTTCGTCTTCGCCGGCAGCCAGAACTCATCTGGAGGGACGATCAGGACGTTGCCGAAGAAGAGTCCCGCGAAGATATTGGACCTCGCCCGGTGTAGAGCTCGAAGCGCCGCTTGCCCCATGGTGGGTGCCAACTGCCGTGGTATTGCCGACGAGTACGCCATGGAGGGGTCCTCACAGTGCGTGTTTAGAGACGTGGGGTAAGGCGGAGAGTTGGCGGGTACGAGGTAACACAGCTTACCCAGGTTCAAGTCCCACAACAGTGGCGGAACTCTACTCCTGCTATAAATCACTATAATAGCAATACGCCGAGTTATAGAGATAGGTTCGTTGTGCGAGGTGTTGCTCGTTGTACGCTGCAATCAGAGAAGTTGTGCCCTAAAGGCTCCCATAGGCCGGCTTATAAAGGCGTCAAGACCTTGGGTTTACAGGGAAAGGTCCTTGCCGGACAAGGTAAAGAGTCCTACACCTACATGAACTAGTCTTCCGTGTCTTGTACTCCAAGGCTCTGAGTATGTCGATGACTCCTGCGTAGCCTTCCTTTATCCGACATGGGCCTCCCTTCAGGATCCGTCTAACTGGGTCGCCCAGCAGGCCATAGGCCTTGCTACCAACTATGGATCGTCCGGGTTAGGAGGATTGGTGACATGCAACGAGGATACCCATATAACATATCCCAACATATGTCTATTTCTTTTATCTACACTAAATCTAGTATATCTCTCTTTCTCTAGCTAAACCATTATCCTAGCTAGAATAAAACCCCCCTGGCTACCTTCCTACCTGACCTACTCCTCCTAACCAAACTCCCATGTGGTTTGGCTAAACCAAAACCTATAGCTAAACACTCCAAACACTCATCCATCTCTATGATTAACACCACCCCACTTGGTGCGCTCGACCGTGTCCCCCTCTCTGGTTCGGTCCGACCCAGCCAATCTTCCCTCCCGACCTGGTGCGAGACGACCCACACCTCTCTTGGTCTGGCGCGATCAACAGCAGGCACGCGCACCGGACACCTTCTCCATCGATGCCTCCTGTTACTGTACGTCCGTTTCCTCCATCCCTTCTTCTCTCTCCGCATGATACGTAGCAGGGCAGGTCATCGTCCGAGTGCCGTCTGCCGTGTCAGCGTCGCACCTATGATCTGTTCCCCATATCTACTCGCAGCGCCCTGCAAACCCTAGCTCCCTATCCCGTCCTTCCCTGTTTCCCCTCACGAGCGGTCCCACCTCCGGAGCCATGTCGCCGCCCACCATCGGTGCGGGTGCCACGTCCGTCGGCCTCGCGCTGGTGCCGCGCGTGCAGGCCACACCACCAAGTCGCGGGCGCAGTCTCCTCTGTAACTCGCCTCCCCGACGAACTCCTGCTCCATCGCCATGAGAACCGAGCTTGCCCCGACCGTTATCACCGTCACCGACGCCCCTGGTGAGCATCCTCGTGCCTTGTTCCTCTATGGCTCATCCATGTCCCCCGTGCGCGCACTCGCCTACAGCCGGCCGCGCGCTCGCCGCATGCCGCGCGCGCTCAAACAGCAGCAGCTACAGTAGCGCGCAGCTGCAGAAGCCCCTGTTCCCGCTCGAATTCCGGCGAGTTCCAACCATCTCCGATGATCCCCAGCATACTACGGCGAAGAGGGCATCTCCATATCGCCTTAGAAATTTGTGGCACCCCAATTCATGGCCCATAGCTCTCGTAATCATCCGGAGAAGACAACACGATCTCCGTTTCGTTTCTGAACTTTTCTTGCAGTCTGAAACTACTAGCTCCCCTTCTGTTCGTTAGTTCTCGATGCATCTAGTCCACCTCTGGCGTTACCTTCGGAACAAAACTTGTAGACCATATCTCCCTCTCCATCTTTGGTTTTTGCAGCGATCCAAAATTCTCAAAGATGAGTTCGCAGTCCTCATCCGAAGATGGCCGCAGCTAGCAGATAGCACGAACTAGAATACAGTTTCGTCAGATCCAAAACCACCCCCACCCGGAAGCTTTTATAAAAAGACCCCTTCCTTTCTTCCACCTCAACCCGCAGTCCCTAGGAACCCGCTTGTCATCTGCCTACCAATCACGCGTGCGTGTGGCCCCGTCCACCTCCTGGGCCCGCTCGTCAATCTATGTGGGTAGACAAGCCCAAGTAAGAAAAGTTTATGTGTTTTTCTGATTAAATAAAAAAAATCCAGAATATTGATATATCTAATATAATTCATATCTTTTTAAATATTTCGAATATGACAAATTTCCAAAATGAAATATGATTCTAATTTAAATTGTGAATTCAACCATATTTTCAAATTTTCCAGATTTGATTATAACTAGTCAAACCTTTGACTTTTTGCCTAATTAAAATTGTTTTGCATTTAATAATAAATTTAAATCCACATTTTCAAATAATATAAATGATATATGTTTTCTGATCAGAAAAATGTGAGGAATTCAAATATACCATCCAAATTAATTTTTGAGCAATTTCAAATTTCAAATTATTTAAATGCCAATAAATGCCTTTATCTTAAGAAATCCATAACTTTAATTTTGTAATTCCAAATTTGATATATAATATGTCTAAATCGATCACCGCGATAAGCCCGTTCTGATTATACATTTTATGATATGAATTGAAGTATGCATCATATAAATATTAAAAAATTATAACTGTTTATGGGAGCAAAACATGCCTAAATAATTAAATAAAGTGCTTTATTATTGTTTCCACACCTCACATATGCCATGCTATGTTATACCATGCAGCATGGCCAGGTCGTGTGATCTGGCATGGATGTTCGTATTTGTTCAAGGTGATGCATGAATCGGATTCGCTGAGGTACTCGTGTATGGTCGGTGGTGAGGTTATGGCAATGTTCACCGCCCAGGAGATCACCTTTGGCTCATGTTGGATGGGTGTCCCTTCTGGATCATGCTCATGCTTTCGAAATCACGTGGATATGGCTTGTACCCGTTGTTATGAGCCTCCGCAACCAGGAGTGGTGGTGCTCTATTGGTTGTTAGCGAGGGTAGTGGTGTTGCGTATTCTATGGGACCTGGGACTGTTATGTCGCCCTGGTATGTTGAGCTTCTTTGCAACTAGGTGTAAACATATTGGAGCTTCTGAAATTGGCGATAGTCCTTCAGGAGATGGTTGGACTTTTTTGATCTACTTGTCATCAATGTAAAAGTGGATATTGCAAGGGGCCGACAAAACTTGCATAGGGAAGGTCCATCTTCATGGGGTGGCGTTTCCAATCATGATCCGTCTTGCCGGTGTTCTGTCCATCGTGATAACCACTGTTACAGTATCCATTGTCGTGGTTGCGATCGTCACGCTTTTCAGCGTAACCAGCCATGGCCATATTGACTTCACCGTTACTGATGACCCACAAGTATAGGGGTGGTATCGCAGTATTTTCGATAAGTAAAAGTGTCGAACCCAACGAGGAGCAGAAGGTGCTGGCTAGTGGCATGGAGCAGGAATTCTCTGTAAATACTTAGCAAACGGATTTTTAGGGGGTTTTGATAATGCAGGTAAAGAAAGTACGAGTAAATAAAAGACAATAAGAATAAATGCAGCAAGTGGCCCAATCCTTTTTTAGCAAAGGACAAGCCGGTTGTATTACTTAAGATGTCCAAACGTTCTCGAGGACACATGGAAATACCGTCAAGTGCTTTCGCTTCATATAGTTGATTAATCTTCTTTAGTTTGCTAAGTGTTGTGTGGGTGAACCTGTGATAATGTACTAACCTTCCTAGGACTAATACATACTTGTGATTATACCCCTTGCAAGCATCCGCAAGTACAAGAAAGTAATTAAGGTAGAAACCTAACCACAGCTTTAAACTCTAAGACCCTGACGTCCCTTGTGTAAAGGTTTCCTAACGGGGGTTCAGGTTTTTGTCACTCCGGCAGCCCCTACGATTAGTAGCCAAATACACAATGCATTCCCCTAGGCCCATATAGGTGAAGTGTCATGTAGTCGACGTTCACATGACACCACTAGAAGAAGTACACCACAACTTAATTAACAAACCATTGAATCTTTCTCAACACAATTCCACTACTAACAACATGACTTCTCCCATGTCCTCAAGAACTAAACGAACTACTCACAAGACATCATATGGATCAAGATCAGAGGTGAAATAATGATATATAACAATTTGAACATAACAATAATTCAATGGTTCCACTCAATAGCATCAACTACAAAGAGTAATCAACACCGGGAAAGTTTCCCCTAAGAACTATGCAAGATTCAACCCAATTGTTACAATGGTATGAAGTGGTGATGGTGGTGCTGGTGGAGATGATGGTGGTGATGATGATGATGATGATCCCGATGTAGTCCAGCTTGAGGGTGGTGTTGATGGCGACGATCTCCCCTCTCCGGGAAGGAATTCCCCCGGTAGAATTCTGTCTGCTGGAGAGATCTTTCTCTCTCGGTGTTTTCCACCCCGCAGAGGCGGCGGAATCTTTTTGTGGTCGCTCCCCGAGTCTTAGGGTTTCGGGAGGATAATATACGCCAGAGAGGAGAGCCAGGAGTGGACCAGGGCAGCCACACCACCTGGTGGCTCAGCCTGGGGTGGCCCGCACCAGGGGGTGGTGTGGGCCCCTGTGGCCCATCTCCACTTCCCCTTCTGGCAATCTTCGTCTTTTGGAAAAATAGGATTTTCCATGTACTTTCCCGGATTTTTTGATCTTCGCGAATTTCGCCTCCAAACAGCACCTTTTCCATCAGAATCCTGACTGCAGCGGTCCATGCTCCAAAAGTCATCAACCATGCAAAAACAGATGAAATTACATAAGTATCATCTCTTAATATGAAATATATCAATGAATAATAGTAAATTATGATATATAATAGTGATGCAAAATGGACGTATCAACTCCCCCAAGCTTAGACTTCGCTTGTCCCCAAGCGAAACTGAGCTCAATAAACATGACCTCAGGTTTATGGAGTGAAGAGTCGATAAAAGAATACGGACAAGAAGCATCACATTCATCAATACATAGATCATAATAGAAGACAACTCACTATTATATAACTTAACTTGCAATAATTAAAGAAAAAACCATAAAGATGCATAAAGTAAATCATAATTGCTAATGGCAAACTTAGCTCTTGGTCGAAGAATAGTTGACAATTTGCAGGAGTTCACAAATAACTGGTTTTCGATGATAGCTTTCAAAGTAGTAGACACTAAGATAAGAGCAAAGTGAAAAACAAGGAACATAATAAACATGATTGAATAAATCATCATATGAATGAATGAAACACAACAACTCAAAATACTTGTTGAGATAGAAGGGAATAGGTTTACTGACTCAACTAAAAAGTAAAAGATAGGCCCTTCGCAGAGGGAAGCAGGGATTTGAAGTTTCATAAAGAGCTTCCAAAAATTATGGTACTTACTAGCTTTCAGCTCTCATTGCCCCTATCATAGGCATCTTTAGGTGATTAAGGTTAAAGTGACACAACTAAGAGGATATGCTTGACAAGTTATAAGTTCAAATCTCATGCCCCTTACTTATGAGTACCGAACCTCATGCTACTCAACTTCAGTCACAAGTAAGCTCTTGTCATTGTAAGTATATATGCATCATAGAGAACCGCCAACAGGGTACCCCTTGCACATGATACAGGAGCTATCCCATAATCAAAATGACAAGGCAAGCAGACAATGAGCATCTCAGCGATCTTTTTATTTGCTATTTGCATAGGTTTTTATTGAGGATGCTTCATAGAATGCTCATTATGGTTATGCTGCAAGTTTCCACCATGATTAGGCATGGCTTAGGCTAGCGGCCCAGGCGTTTCTCTAACACACATACAAACTCCATGATCTTACAAGTTCCCCTTTTATTTCACACCGTCGGGATCCATAAGAAAAGGAACATGATATCAACTAGGTACAAAGTACCAATGCAATGTTGAAAGCGTTCCCCATGACAACATGGTTCTGCTAACTTCAACTTATAAAGCGCAAGCATATACGCAACAAAGATGGACACAATGGTTCAAGTTTATTAAGTGCAAGAAAGTAAAGTGCGCCATCAAGTTCGTGAGAGATTTAATCACTAATTTTCACATAACAAGTTTAATTCGGAAGGTAGATAAAAGCATGAATTTACTTGGAATAGAAATAATTCTAATTGGTAGGTATGGTGGACACAAATGGAATAAGTTTGGTTTAAGGATTGGATGCACGAGAAGAATTCCCTCTCAGTACAGGTTTTTGGCTAGCAAGGCTAGGTAGCAAGTATAAGAGTTGAAGGAAACAAACATACATGTGATAAAAACAAGCATGCAATCTTCCTTGGAAGCACAAAAGATCTTAACTAGGGAATACTAAGCTTATGAGCAAATCAAGAAAGAAAGATGATGAAATATATTTCTTTAGAGTACTTTTATCTTTTTCATTCAACTCTCAAAAATAGTGTTGCTACTGACCAAGCCAGGTTTGCCAAAACCAACTAAATTAACTCCATGATCCCAAAGTGATACCAATACTAACAACAAGATTAATCATACAATAGAAATTGAAAACTAATATAAGATATGAAAAAGAGTAAATGATAGAACTTCTCATTAATATTCCATAACGGTAAATCACACCAAGGGATACATATCTAACGAGAGAGGGGACACTTCCACAATGCAAACCATCCTATATGATAACACTCTATTCATGATATGACTCTACTAAAAAGGTAAAAAGATAGAAGATAGTGATGTGATGCCGCGGCACTCCCCCAAGCTTGGAACAAACCAAGGGGATGCCAAAACCTGATGATGAATTACTCCTTCGGTGGTGGTGGTATTCTCTCGATGAGCCCTTTGATTAATTTCCCCAAGTCCTCAATCTCGAAGGTGAGAGTACAAATCAACTTTGAGTTTTGCTCAATGCGGCTCATGATCATGTCGGGTTGCAAATTCTAGCTCTTGCGGTTCTTTCCCTACTCTTCCTCCTTAAAGTCTTCTTTTCCTGTATGGTTAGAACGAGGCAAATCCCAATTGGAGGGTAGTTTCTCCTTGGGCATATTCTAGTATTGATGCTCGTGGATAAGGGTATGGAAGGGATTCTTAGTGCGTGGAGGAAGTGACTGTGGAGCTAAACAGTGACACGGAGGCTTCCCTCCAGCTGACATCAGCGCGGTCCTTTTGATTTTGGCAGGGTTTGCCAACACCCCAATGCTTGCAATGGTAGTGCCGGTGTGCGGATGTTGGCTTCCCTTCGCCTCCTCTTCATCTTCACTCTTGATCTCCTTCTCCTGGCCAGGGCCTTGAGGATCCTCCTCCATAGGCTCATTTCCCTTATCCTTGGCGGAGACCATTGTGCTTCTAAACTTTAAGAATAGTTCTTAGCAGAAATAGCTTAAAACGAAAACACGACGAGAACACGATATACGAACCTCGAGGGATCTAGGGGATTATATATTACAAAGTTTTACAACAAAAGGAAGGTACTGGGAGAAAACGGGTCGGAGACGGAGTCCGGAGCGGCCACACCACCTAGTGGCGCGGCCCGGGGGTCTGCGCTAGGGGGTGATGTGAGCCACCCTGGCTCCTCTTCCGTCCCTCTTTCACTTCGTAGCTTTCCTTGTTGGATAAAAACTGCAAAAATATAACTGGACTGAATTTTCACGGAACTTTTCTTACTAGAACTGTTACCTATTCGAAAACGCACTCTGCATGTCTTTAGTAAATTCTTGCAGAGTCACCGCTTGAATAACATCAATATCTTCATCTTCATACTCATATTGCTCGGTCATGAAACCTTTCACTTTCTTATGACACCATTTTCTCCACAAACCTGGAAATTTCTTTCACACAAAACTTCACATAGTTCTCATTAGCAACATTAGTATAAGTGAAGTGATAAAACCTCTTAGGTCCAATTTCAACTGAAATCCATCAAAACATAAGCTACTGTAGCAACTCCTTCCGAAATCCCAAAAGAATTCAAAAAGGAAATCGATTTAAGAGGCAAATGTAAGAGTGGTCAAAATCTGTCAAAATAGACCAGAAAGCAAAGATCAATTTTTTTGAAAATCTTATGTTGCTCAAATCAAAAAGTGCAAAACTAACGAAAGTTAAATAACAACCTGGGGCAGAAGCACAAAACATTACAGCTCAAACTTACATACAGAGATCTCTCACGAATTTTTACGGTGAAGCACAAAAATCTGTTTCGGGACAGCAACTTCCCCAAATATTACTTCTCTCTCATTAGAGGTTGGTCTTGATACAAAAACCAAAAAAAGATAGGGAGAGGTTATTACAAAAGTAATAACTTCCAAGACTCAAATAAACTAAAACAAACTAAAAGCACAAATATATTGGGTTGTCTCCCAAAATGCTCTTTCTTTATAGCCTTTAAGATGGGCATGATGATTTCAATGATGCTCACATGTGAATATGAATTGAAGTAAAAGAGAGTATCAAGAAGCAAAAATACACATGTTTAATTCTAACCCACTTCCTATGCAAGGGAATTTTGTAAGCAAACAAATTGTTGAAACCAAAGGCTACTAGCATAGGAAGGCAAAACAAGTGCAACATAAAGACTTTCAGCATAAAGCGAGGAAACTTAATATTATTAAGATGCATTAGAACTCTTTTCCCTCTCTCATAATAACTTTTAGTATCATGCATAAACTTAACAATATAGCTATCACAAGAACCATCATAGCAATGATCACTTATTTTGACAGAAAACACAGGAATATTAGTTCTTATAACACTACTTTGTGAAGCAGTTTAAGAAGTATCCTTACAAAGGATAGTGTGTCCATCTCCTACATATTTAGTGACAAAGTATTTCACATTTGCTATTATAGGTTTAATAGCTACTTGTTTATTAGGTTCAACAGCTTTATTTGTACTTCCATTAACCATACTAGCTATCATAGAATGTTCCTTTATCTTAACTGGGAAAAGGCATTTTCTCAATGTAAGGTTCAGGTAAAACATGATTAGTAGTATAAACTTCAGTATTTTTTAGCAGGAACACTGTTAACAATATCTTTATAAGGTTCATGATACTTATTTCACTTCTTTTTAGGCACTTCAATATAGGAAGCAAAAGCCTTAAAATAAGTTGCAATAGCTTGAGAGTCTAGACCATAAGCATTTTTAATATTATGAAAGTCATCAGTTTCCATAAAAGATTCAATGCATTCATAATCATAATTTATACCTAACTTTCTTCCTTTGTCATTCTCCCATGCTTCGGCATTGTCTTGAATACGGTCTAGAAGATCCCATTTAGCTTCTTCTTCCATGCGAGTGAATGATCCAGCACAAGAAGCATCCAATAAATCCTTATCATGAAGAGAAAGCCTTGCATAAAAGTTATTGATAATAATATTGTTGGGGAGCTCATGAATGGGATATTTGAGCATTAATAACTTCAATCTCCCCCAAGCTTGAGTTGTACTCTCTCCATCAAGAGGCCAAAAGTTGTATATTTGATTCCGATCTTTATGAATCTCACCAGGAGGATAAAACTTTGAATAAAAGAGAGGTACTACTTCCCCCCATTCAAGAGCTTGACCATTCTGCAGCAGCTTATACCATTCCTCAGCTCTTCCTTTCAGTGATAATGAGAATAACTTCTTCTTGACTTGATCTGTTGTAATACTTGCACACTTAAACAGCCCGCATAATTTGTGTATAAAGAGCAAATGATCACCGGGATGGACATATCCATCTCCAACATAATAGTTATCCATAACACGATCAATAATTCTTGTAGGTATTTTAAAAGTATCATTCTCAGCAGGTGGTGGTTCATCTACTACCTTAGCAGTGGTAGTAGCACTATGAAATAAGAAACTCAGTGAATTTTCCATAATGAAAATAAAGCAACTAACAGAAATAAATAATACTCACAGTAGAAGTTTCCTTTATCAGTTCCACTCTCCAATAGTGCTTCACTCCCCGGCAACGGCGCCAGAAAATATTCTTAATGACCCACAAGTGTAGGGGGTGTATCGCAGTATTTTCGATAAGTAAGAATGTCGAACCCAACGAGGAGCAGAAGGTGCTGGCTAGTGGCTTGGAGCAGGAATTCTCTGTAAATACTAAGAAAATGGATTTTTAGGGTTTTTTGATAATGCAGGTAAATAAAGTATGAGTAAATAAAATATAATAAGAATAAATGTAGCAAGTGGCCCAATCCTTTCTTTAGCAAAGGACATGCCGGTTGTATTACTTAAGATGACCAAACGTTCTCGAGGACACATGGGAATATCGTTAAGTGCTTTCGCTTCATATAGTTGATTAATCTTCTTTAGTTTGCTAAGTGTTGTGTGGGTGAACCTGTGCTAATGTACCGACCTTCCTAGGACTAACACATACTTGTTATTATACCCCTTGCAAGCATCCACAAGTACAAGAAAGTAATTAAGGTAGAAACCTAACCACAACTTTAAACTCTAAGACCCTAACGTCCCTTGTGCAAAGGTTTCCTAACGGGGGTTCGGGTTTCTGTCACTCTGGCAAACCTACGATTAGTAGCCAAATACACAATGCATTCCCCTAGGCCCATATAGGTGAAGTGTCATATAGTCGACGTTCACATGACACCACTAGAAGAAGTACACCACAACTTAATTAAGAAATCATTGAATCTTTATCAACACTATTCGACTACTAACAACATGACTTCTCCCATGTCCTCGAGAACTAAACGAACTACTCACAAGACATCATATGGATCAAGATTAGAGGTGAAATAATGATATATAACAATCTAAACATAACAATAATTCAATATTTCCACTCAATAGCATCAACTACAAAGAGTAATCAACACCGGGAAAATTTCCCCTAAGAACTATGCAAGATTCAACCCAATTGTTACAGTGGTATGAAGTAGTGATGGTGGTGCTGGTGGAGATGATGGTGGTGATGATGATGATCCCGATGAAGTCCATCTTGATGGTGGTGTTGATGGAGACGATCTCCCCTCTCCGAGAAGGAATTCCCCTAGCAGAATTCTGTCTGCCGAAGTGATCTTTCTCTCTCGGTGTTTTCCGCCCCGTAGAGGCGGAGAAATCTTTCTATGGCCGCTCCCCGAGTCTTAGGGTTTCGGGAGGATAATATACGCCAGAGGGGAGAGCCAGGAGTGGACCAGGGCGGCCACACCACCTGGTGGAGCGGCCTGGGGTGGCCCGCGCCAGGTGGTGGTGTGGGCCCCCTATGGCCCATCTCCACTTCCCCTTCTAGCAATCTTCGTCTTCTGGAAAAATAGGATTTTCCATGTATTTTCCCGGATATTCTGATCTTCACGAATTTCGCCTCCAAACAACACCTTTTTCATCAGAATCCTGACTGCAGCGGTCCATGCTCCAAAAGTCATCAACCATGCAAAAACATATGAAATTACATAAGTATCATCTCTTAATATGAAATATATCAATGAATAATAGTAAATTGTGATATAGAATAGTGATGCAAAATGGACGTATCAGTTACCCTCGTAGCCACACATCTTCAGTTTTCCCCGATGGTCACGTTTGCGTCCTTGGTTGCCTAGGTATCTTCCATCTACATCATCATCGTCTTAGTGTGCGTAGCTCTTATGGACGACGTCTTTGCCATCTGCCCAGCGATTGATGATGTCCATCAAGTGATCAATGGTCTTTGGCTTGGTGCGTCCTAGCTCCTCTTTGACCTCTCGTCTGCATACGCCACTATTGAACAAATCAATTTCTCATTCCTCAGAGATGTCCTCTGCGGAGTTCCTAATTATGGATTAACTTTAGATGTACGAGCGGAGGGACTCGCTAGATCATTGAGTGCATACCCAGAGCTCCTGGATGGATGTGGGTTGCTTGTATGTTGCTTTGAAGGTTCAGACAAAACTGTAAACCAGCTCCTCCCAGCTATGAATTGAGCCCGTAGGTAAGCTTTGGATCCAGGCACGAGCAGAACCTTTCAGTTGTAGCTATAGGCATTGTATGATCGTTGTTGAGATTTTGGCATTAGTGGTACCATGACTCGACGGTCATCGCGCCTACCACCTGACAAAAGTGGCCCCACTCGGTCGTAATGTCTCGGCATGTTGCCTCATGAACCAAGTGTCGGGGCATTTGCCCCCACAAGAGCAATGCTCCATGTGACGCTAGTCTCACCGGGGTTGCCCTTGAGAGGTAGCCTCACGAGGGGCACGCTAGTGCCCCTTCCTCCCCCCCGGGAACTTTGGAAACCTTGGGGCATACCCTAGGGGCATGTCCGTAACTTCGTAGCAAAAATGACAAAGCATGGATGATCACCCCGCGAATTTGTGGACCACACGGACCGCCTCGGTAAAGAGGAGACAGTTTGGATTCTTCGGCGCTAAAGCAAGACGGGTGAGCTTAGCACCGGTAGAGTCAACCCTTGCCACTTTGGTGCAAGAGAGGGCACGAGTGGCATCGTGTAGCGGTAGGCGTCGCTGACATCTCTAGCTTTACAAATGACTGGTGGGAACCCGGAGGCCAGGAAACAGTTCACAAAAGTAGTCTTGCAGACCGTGACCCCCTTGGGCATCAATGTGGAAACCCTTCCCGCCCATATATTAGGGAAGAGGCCTAGCGCACTATAAAACAGAGGCCACCCCTACATTAGAAGGGATCGATCATTGGGATCTAGAACCCTAGACATTCATCATCCATTGTACCCTTGCAATACATCAATACAACCACCCAGGAGTAGGGACTTTACCTCCTCACGAGGGTCCTAAACCTAGGTAAAAAATCTATGTTCACTCTCGGTCGTGTGTGAGCTTCGTCGTCGCTGATAAGATCCGAACGCGTGTTCAGCCCCCTCTCAGACTTAGGGCTCGTTGGACCCCTTGTTCCTTCACGGCACACAAGTCTCTGAAATTTGGCGCGCAAGGTAGGGGGATGAGGCGAGCTTCCAAGGTCTTCTCTAACCTCATTAGCATGTTGGTTCGCAACGAGACTTGGGCTGAGCATGCCCTTCACCGCGCAGTGAGCAAGGCTCAGACAGAGCCTGCCCCTCGATGTACCACCACGGAGCAAACCCCGTGCATGAAGGATGAGCAGGGCTCCTTATTCTGCCTGTCATGGGAGCGGAAACTCTCCACGTGCGGCAACACATCGCTCTCTCGTACTGTGTCCTCTCGCGACAAGACTGACCCGCCTACGCTAGAGTCCGTGAAGCACATGGTGCAGGAGCTACTGCAACACCCATCGGCCAAATCTGGGCAAGAGAAATGGCGCAAGCGCATGGCCAAGATCCTTGACATCTCCACCTCGATCCGGAAGGCGTAGGGATCAGTCCGAGGAGGCGGTTCCAGGGGTTGTGGGTTCGTGCCCACCCTTGGACAAGAGCCCGAGCTCCGACGATGCCCTCAAGCCTAGAGAAGCCACGCCACTGCCATGCAACATCTGCCAAATCATTCCAACTCCTTAGGCCACTCGTGCGGTTTCCGTGCCCCTCCAGGGATGAGAGGACCACATCGTCGAAGAAATTGCCACGACGGGCCAGCAGAATTGTGCTGCCCTCGCCAACTGCAAGGAGGTGCCGAGTAACGGCTGCCTTGCGTTCACCAAACACCTTCGCCATGTGGTATGGCCGCACAAGTTCTAGTTGGAGATGCTACCATACTACGATGGGACTGCCAACCCCGATGAGTTCCTGCAGCTCTACACCGCGAGCATCAAAGCTACAAGAGGCGACGACCGTGTCATGGCTAACTTGTTCCTGATGAGCTTGAAGGATGTGGCACGCACCTAGATAATGAACCTCCCAGAGGAATCCATTAGCTCGTGGCCCCGCCCTCTGTGCTCTTCATCGCCAACTTCAAGAGAACTTACGAGAACCCCCTCATGTACTACAACCACTGCCAAGTGTCCTAGCAGCTGGGCGAGACCCTTGTCAAGTTCTTGTGGTAGTTCAGTCAGGTCCGCAACAAGATCCCCAAGATCTCCGATTCCAACATCATCACCACCTTCTCTGAACGTGTCAAGGACATCAGGATGAGAGAGAAAATTGCCATACGAGGGAAAACCTCACTACGGTGGCAGAACTCTTCTTCATGGCGGAGAAGTGTGCCAAGGCCGAGGCCGGCCGCATGTTTGGCCTCACCAAAGAAGAGACAAAACCCAAGTCCTTGAGCTCCTCTAAGAGGAAGAGCAAGGGTGCAAGCGGAAGCTCGCAACCATCCTCACCGCGGAGCCTGAACAAAAAATCCCACCTGAGGGCGACGGGGAAGGATAGCGTGAGGACTGCTCGTACTACATCTTACACAAAAAGCATGGGCACCCCTCCGATGATTGCTACGAGCTCAAGAGGCTTTGCGACCATCATAGCAGCCAGAGGAAAGGGAGATAGGGGTGAGCGAAACAAAGGCCATGGCGGCCACCAAGGAGGGGCACTGGAATGACAGCCATGGGGGTAATGGTCACTAGGGTCACTAGGCCAAACATCTGCAGCATCATCAATGTACCACGGAAAAGGGCGAGACTTATGAGAATACAGGGGGCTACTAGGAGCCGATGGGTGCCATCGCCTGCTTCCTCTATGGCTCCCAGGCCCTAGCATCCAACGGGCACTTCAAGCAGCTCACTCTCGAGGTTGATGTCGCCTGGCCTAGGACTCCGTCTCCGAAGCACAAATGGTCTCAATACGTCATTACCTTCGACGCCAAGGACGACACCACTTCCACCAGGGATGTTGTAATACCTCAGACCCTACCCTCTTAGCTCAAGCCTGGATGAACCCAAAGTGGACAGGACATACTACCGTAGGACCGTGCAGCCACACATAGTAGGCCCACCTCGTGGAGTAGGACACGATACCGTCCAACCATACCACCCACTTTCGAGAACATCGGGACAAGAGCGAGCGGCGTAGTCGATAGTTAAAGCAATCAAAAACATACACAAATGAGCATGTATGTCAGTGACATACAATAGACATCAGAGCCACACCATCTAAAAACAAAAGAAACAGAAATATTCAATGCCATATGGCAAGATCATAATATCCTAGATAGATATAATAGTTTAGGATACATCCTCATACATCACACATGGGGTGACGCAATTGCGGCGAAAGATAATAGCTAAACAAATCTAAAGAGACACGCTACAACATCCGCCCAACCAAAGATGGACGAGTGCTCGTTAATTAGTAACAACAGTTATCCAAACAACATAAATAAACATCGCTCGCCCTCCTTCTCGGTTATCGACGAGAAGGCGTAAGAACATCCCATCTGTTGGCAATTTTATAATCATTCCATGAGTGTTGCACTATTTACTAGTCAAGTCTGTGTCAAATTAAAGGCGGTACTTTAGTTATGCTTGTCTATGATCGATAAACTTTGCTCCAAGTCGTCTATAACCGCGGACACGGATTCAGAAAGATTTACCCTGCATGGGTGCACAAATAGCAACACACACGATCAACCTCGGGAAGAACCAAATAAAAAGCAACGAGGCCTCACGACAATGCATAAACATGATTCATAAATTAATTCAGCGGGCCACCCCAATAAGCTACCCGCAACAAAGTTGGTCAACTCTGAATTGGACCCAGGGTTTGTGACGATGGTGGTAAACGATTGGGAACCCGAAATTCTGACTAGGCTTGTCGATATAGCATAAACGTGGCATGGGGTTCCTAAATAGTACATGCGCTCCACACACAATAGTAAATAAAGTAGTAAAGAATGTCATAAGTACATGATAGTAATAAAGGCCCAAACTAGTTTGTGGCCTAAAGAAATAAAGAGTGAATCAAGCTCAGGTGAAGGGGGTCCATAGAGTCTCCCATATGTGGATAGTGCGAATAGTCAAGGAACATGAATCAAGTACTCGGGTTCCTACGGGACACAAGTGAGCCTGGAAGAACCAAATAATAGCTATTACCCACCGGTGCCTCTTTCTTTAGTTATTCCATTACTACACAGTTTAAGGTTTTTAGGTACCTCATTATCCAAAGACCCGCACAAACCCTACGCATGCAATTCTATGACTCGCATGGTTCAAGCAAGTCATGTAGTAATGTATCATAGGATTGAGGATACAAGCTTCGGTGGGGTGTAAAAGTAAAGGCTATGCAATACTTGGGATTCTATTTAATGCAATCACGACTCAATGATGCAAGAATAAGATAGAAGCATAGGTACTATATGTATGCAAGCATGGTGAATTGTTTGCCTAGAATCTCAGTTGCAGAATAGGAAGGATCCGAGTAATACTCCTGAGCCTCCTGGTATTCTACTTGCTCAGTGTTTATTCAGATAAGAACCAAACACATAAGGACCGAAATAAATACATTGCACAATCATAGATATCATATGCAACAAGCAAACAAGGTATGCCATGATGGAATGATGCATAATTGCATGGTACAACAAAGCATGGCATGGGTGAGGTGTGGAAACAATAATAAAACACTTATTAATTTATTTAGACATGTTTTACTCCCATAAAAGTTCTGATTATTTAATATTTATATGATGCATCCTTCAATTTATATCATGGAATACATAATCAGAATGGGCTCGTCGTGCTGGTCGATTTAGACTTATTATTTGTCGAATTTGGAATTACAGAATTAAAGTTATAGATTTATTATGAAAAGGCATTTATCGGCATTTAAATAATTTTGGAATTTCGAATTACTCAAAAATTATTTTGGACGGAATATTTGAATTCTTGGCATTTTCTGATTCAAAAAACATATACATATGTATTATTTGAATTTATGGATTAAAATATTATTTAAATCAAATTATATTAAAAAGGGGTCAAAAGTCAAAGGTTTGACTAGTTATAGTCAAATCTGGGCAAAATTGAATTTAGGTTTGGATTCATAATTATATTTGAAACATATTTAATATCGAGTTTATATTCAATTTCGTATTCATTTATAAGTTACAAATTAATCATATATATTCATATTCTGGTTTTTATTTTGATTTTAGAAAAAGACAGAAACTTTTCTCACTCCGGCTAGGTGTACCCATGGTCACAGACAGGTGGGGTACAGAGCTCCTGCTGGTCCACTCACATGTCGGCCAGCGAAGTGGAGACACGTGGGCAGTCTAGGGACTGAGATTGGTGTTTTGGGAAAAGCCAGGGGCTGTTTGCAAAACAACAAGGATGGGTCGGGTGTCTCTGCCGAAACTGCAGATTGGATCCAACGAAGATACTAGCTGACTCGGTTTTGCGATGAAGATGATGAGTGATCCATGACAAATTTCACCATGCCGTAAAAACGAAAGATGAAGAGGATTGTAAGGACTACAAGCTACAAGTATCGGGTTCACTGGTGGAGGACTGTAGAGCCCAGAAATCGACAACGAACATGGGGAGAACAGGCTGGTCTCGGGGGCTTTTGGACTAACGAAACAATTTAGAGATATAGCGAGACCGTGCCAACTTGGCTAGATAATTTCTGCTGCTACAGGTTGTAGTTTAGATCGCCGTTTGTTGCCCTAGAGAGAGGGGACATCAGGGAACGATTCTCGTCGAGGCGGCATCGATGGAAGAGGTCTGGAGAGCGAGGAAAAGGCCGAGATTCAGAGATTGCACGCGGCTTGCGGGTCGTAGGACGGTGTCGGGCTCATGGGGCGAGGTTGTCGACGAGGTTTCTCGGCGACACAAAGGGATATGCCATGGCATGAATGGTGGTTGCGGGGTGCTTTTGCTTGGTGTAAAAGAAGTAGGGTCAAGATGCAGCCGATTTGGGGCCAGCTGGGGGCCTCTACTAGCTTTATCTATAGAGAGGTTATGGAGGGACTAGAGAGGGAAGGGGTCACGCAGGTTGCGTGAGTGCGACTGGTGCACATGGGCAAGGACACGATGGAGGCAGGTGTGGGGTGCCTGCTTATCAGAGAGAGGGGAAGGTTAGGAGAACATGCGTTCGGGTGTAGCTTGCTTGATCAAAGCAATAACTAGGCCGTGGTGTGGGTGCACATGTCACAAGAGAGAGATAGAGAGTTTAGATATGTCTAGTTAGCTAGGATGCAAAGTTAGAGAGAGGGAGAGATGCCACGGTTGGATGTAACTAGCTAGTATCAAGTGGCTAGGATTGGGTGTAGAAGGATAGCTCGGTTGATGTAGAAGTGAGGTAGGATTTTGGTGTATGTGTGTGACAAAGGTAGAGGTGAGTGTGTAAAACGCATGCAAACAAGGCTAGATAGATTACTTTTGATTTGAACCAAACCAAGGAAAATATGAAGTACAAGGAAGGTGGAGGGTTTCTTTTGCATGATCCATCCAAGGTTACATCCATGCATGCATCTTGTCATATTTTGTGAAAACAACATATCCAAGAGCATAATAGCATGCATGCCCACAATTCCAACCAAATTTATTGGAGCCACCCCTACTACACATGGTTTACTTTGAATAAAGCATGTTTGGAAATAAGTGGCCAAGCTAGTGTATATGTTCCACTAGATGATTATTTAGCCTCATATGTCCAAACATGATCATATACTCAAATACAAGCCATATGGAAAACAATGAAATTATTCTATTCGCATGGCATGCAAAGGTAGCCATGCCGCTCAGCATATTTATTATTGTGAAAACAATAAAAGAATATATATGAGAGCATGTAGAATTAGAAGTGGATCCATTCCAACACACATAAGCTAGATGTAAATAACAAGAGAAAGGAAAAGGCTCACATATAGTTGGATGGTGGAATTATAAGGTGGTGACAAGAAAGGTGGTGGAGTCAAGAAAATATATGCCCACAACTCAACTTGGGCATCAAGAATTTTATCAAGAAGCAAATACAATATATCAAGAGGCAAACACAATTAATAAGAATACAAATGCATATGAGAGAAGAACCAAATTAAAAGGGGTTTTATATGATACTCAAATGCAATGTGGCATGGTGACATGAGCATGATATAATGATGATGCAATAAATGATATGCATGAAGTAGCAATATATAGACTAGGAAAGTAGCATTGCAATTGTTAGACAATTGGGATGCTACAGATGCCGGGACCCTACCCATGATCTGCACACCCACCATCAACAACATTGTGGTCGCCAAGACGCTCATCGATGGTGGTGACAACCTAAACGTGATCTCCTCATAAACATTCACCAAGCTACAAGTCCCGTACGACCGGTTGATGCCAACCATGCCATTCTCCGGGGTGACCAATGGAACCACCATACCCATCGAGCAGGTATGCCTCACCGTCACATTCGGGTCTCGCAACAACTATAGATCTGAGCTCATCAACTTTGACGTGACACACATCAGCCTTCCCTACAATGTCATCATGGGATACCTCGTGCTCTCCAAGTTCATGGTGACCACCCATCATGCCTACAACATCATAAAGATGTCAGGAGGAAATGGGGAGGTCATCACCGTCCGCTGCGACAAGAAAGAGGCCATGCACTCCCTTGAGCACGCCTACAAAACCACGACCACCGCCTACCCGGAAGACGTGGATGCCCTTGATGACATCGAGGGTACTGCGAGGAAGATGTAGATGGTGGCTCAGGAGAACGCCAAGGAAAAAA
The DNA here is from genome assembly GCA_910589775.1 of Avena eriantha. NCBI lineage: Eukaryota > Viridiplantae > Streptophyta > Magnoliopsida > Poales > Poaceae > Avena > Avena eriantha. The sequence goes on from OU342742.1 coordinate 389,572,348, forward strand.
GGGTTATGGCCGTGGTGTACCCCCTCAACGAAGATTGGGTCGCCTCCGACGTCCGTTATCATAGAAGGAGGCCATGTCCTCCACATCTTGCCCTCACCGGCACAGGAGGGGCTCACGAGGGTGACATGGACTCGGGGGATCCCGACTTCCCCGTGGAATGCACCCAGCGCATGAGCAACACCAACCATCTCCGCAATAGCACCCGATGGCCCTAGGCCTAAGGAAAGAACTAGGCGCCGGGAAGGTGGACAAACCTCTCCAAGCAACACAGCTGGCCACCCTACTTTTTTGAAGGTGACTCGCAACTCTCATCCTCTCTAGTCTTATATCCTATGAGTCCCCGTGCAGATCACGGCGGCACTGTAATAAGGTTAGACTTCCCTGGTTGTTTTTTGGATCTTGCGCCTTGCGCCACTCCACTACTCACCTTTCTTTCGTTAAAAAATGTTTTGGTTGTGCATTACAAAAGTTATCCTGCATGTGTCACACGAGCAGGGGCTAGGCACGTGTCCATCGCTAGGCCACTCCCTGTCAATGCTAAGGCCTAAAGTGTCGATCTCTAAACTTGTGGACTAGATCCAGCGATAAGTCACCTCACCCACAGTTCTTGGTGCTTGAAACCCTCGCGCAAGACATATATGGAAACTATGCGATGCACACAAAATTCATGCAAGACCCACGGTCCAACCTCGAGGGTCCTACATGATATGCATTACCCTACAATCTTCTCCTCAAGAGACCTACGGGGTGGCTCATGAGGGTACTCCCCTCTAACGGCCAAAATTCATGCAAGACCTATGGTCCCTCCTCGAGGGTCCTATAGGATATGCATTGCCCAATGGTGTTCTCCTCGAGAGACCTAAGGGGCGGCTCATGAGGGTACTCTCCTCTAGCGGGCAAAATTCATGCAAGACCTACGGTCCCTCCTCGAGGGTCCTACAAGATATGCATTGTCCTACGGTCTTCTCCTCAAGATACCTACGGGGTGGCTCACGAGGGTACTCCCCTCTAGCGGCCAAAATTCATGCAAGACATATGGTCCCTCCTTAAGGGTCCTACAGGATATGGATTGCCCTAAGGTCTTCTCCTCAACAGACCTATGGGTGGCTCGCAAGGGTACTCCCCTCTAGCGGCCAGAATTCCTGCAAGACCAACAACCCCTCCTCGAGGGTCCCAAAGGATATGCATTTCCCTACGCTCTTACCCTCGAGAGACCAATGCGCAACTCATGAGGGTACTCCCCTCTAGCGACCAAATTCATGCAAGACCTACGGTCCCTCCTCGAGGGTCCTATGGGATATGCATCACCCTATGGTCTTCTCCTCTAGAGACCAATGGGAAGGATCATGAGGGTAGTCCCCTCTAGCATACAAAATTCATGCAAGACCTACGGTCCCTCCTCGAGGGTACTACAGGATATGGATTTCCCTATAGTCTTCTCCTCGAGAGGCCTATGGGGAGGCTCATGAGGGTACTCCCCTCTAGCAGACAAAGTTCGTGATAGACCTACGGGCCATCCTAGAGGGTCCTGAAGGATATGCATTGCACTACGCTCTTACCCTCGAGAGACCTACATGACCTACATGGCATCTCACGAGGGTACACCCCTATAGCGGCCAAAATTCATGCAAGACCTATGGTCCCTCCTCGGGGGTCCTATGGGATATGCATTTCCCTATGGTCTTCTCCTCTAGATACCTACGGGGCGGCTCACGAGGGTAGTCCCCTCTAGCATCCAAAATTCATGCAAGACCTACAGTCCCTCCTCGAGGGTACTACAAGATATGCATTGCCCTACGGTCTTCTCCTTGAGAGACCTACAGGGAGGCTCACGAGGGTACTCCCCTCTAGCGGACAAAGTTCATGCTAGACCTATGGCTTCCTTTTCGAGGATCCAACGGGATAAGCATCCGCCCTACGGTTTTCTCCTTGAGAGACCTATAGGGCAGCTCACGAGGCCATTCCCCTCTAATGACAGAGATCCGCACGAAGCCTATGATTTTATCTTCAAGAAGCTAACTGCATATGTGTTACCCTTCTACAACCTTCCTCTAAGGGCCAAAACGAAATACCCATGCCTCGCAAAAGGCCCTCGTGCAGAAACATCCTCGCTAGAATACCTTTCCTAAGCGCATATACACCCTCCAGCACGAGGTCCCTTCAAGTAAAGCGTGTACGCGATGCGAAGTAGCGTCGATGTGCCATCTAGAGGAACCCTATTCATGTCGGGCCATAGAGGCGTGGCCCCTTCAGTGGTATACACCACAGATGAAAGCCTTGGGGTCACCTGTTTTTCCCCTCTTGGGCGTTCCCTCTACTCTTCCCCTTCAGCATAGGATGTCTTCCTTGAACTGTCGATGACGCAACATGTGGGGAACGTGGGCATTAGCCTCATGAGATGCGTCGTTCGCTCCGGGTAGATTCTGGTGGTTAGTGGACCTACCTAGCTGGCATTCAATGTCGCTTCAATCAGAGGTCGACCCCTCATGGTATGTCTCGGCAAAATACTCAAAGGGCAGTAGAAACAGTGGGGAGGGCCACTAAAGGATGTTCAATATGGGCACGCCTACACAACAAAAGGCTAAGGAAATTATAGTATGTCAAGACCCACAAAATACTCATAGCACCTCCAACGGTGCGACAACGCCCACGTCAGGAGAGCCACCTACACCCTCTAGAGATGATGGGGTAGCCGACATGGCACAACAGTGGGTCGAATACTGACATTGAGAAGCCCTCCTCACTAAGGTAGCGAAACCGCAGCACGGAGCCACGGTCCATGCAGTGGTAACGATGAAGAACTCCTAGCTGAAGGTGAGGTACATTTGCCCAGGGCGTGGGGGCCTCGATGTCCACGCTCCAGGAATCACTACCGCCTGAATGATTTAGCCGCACGCCTCCTGGCATGTCGCTCGCGGTTTCGAGGTCAAAGTGTGTAGCATCCCAATTGTCTAACAATTGTAATGCTACTTGGTCTAGTAATATAATGGCTACTTCCTATATATAATTGTTGCATCATAATTATATCATGCTCATGTAATCATGCCACCTTGCATTTGAGCATCATATAAAACCCTTGTTCTTTGGTTCTTCTCTCATATGCATTATTAATTGTATTTTCCTCTTGATATTGTATTTGGTTATTGATATATTGTTTAATGCCCAAGTTGAGTTGGGGGCATATCTTTTATTCAACTCCATCACCTTTCTTTTCACCACCTTATTAATTCACCATTCTACTTACCCATGGGCTTCCATTTTCTTTTGGTATTATCCTAGCTCATGTGGAATGGGATGGATCCAGTTCTATTTTCTTTTGCTTGGCCTTTATTCCACATTTTGGAATGCATAAGAATAATGCCAAGTTATTATTATTGTTTTCACAAGCATAAACATGGCATTTAATGTCCATTGCATGGGCCATGCAAATTATCACAATCCTTTTTCTTTTGGGATTTTGCTTGTATCTTTGGAAGTGTGGCATGGTTCTTTGAGATTCAAATCAAGGTGGCCATTCTTTGCCCCTCACCAAACCACATCCCTCTCTCTCTTATCCAACATCTATCCAAGCTTCGTCATGTGGGTTTTTCCACATAAACCACCATCTCCTCCATCACATGTTTTACTCATGTTGGTTTGTCCCAAAACCCTACCCCATGTCCTCTACTTCATCTCCTTCTCACCCTCCACCCATGTATGACCTAGTGTGGCTAAACAAAACCCTAACACCTACCCTCTCTCCTCAAACCCTAATTTTTCTTAACTAAACCCTAACCCTTAACCTCACTCACCTCTCTCTCTCTCTCTCTCTCTCTCTCTCTCTCTCTACCATGCTGGCCCCACCTAGCCACCCTCTCTCCCTGGTCCCACACCTCAGCTACCCACCTACCCCAACCCTAACAAAACCCTAACCGAGCCTCTACCTAGCTAACCCGAGCCCCTCTCTAAGCTAACCCTAGCTCGCCGAGCCTCCCCTCTCCTCTCTCTCCTCTCTCTGCCGAGCTAGCCCCACCCCGAGCTCCTCTCTGCTGTCCCACCTGCCAGGCCCTACCTGCCCCTGCCCTGGTTGCCCACGTCGAGCACGTGATCGAGGAGGAGGAAAGTGGCCGAAGCCACTTTATCTCTGCCGCTCCCACACGGCACCCTCCTCCCTCTCCCTCGCTTTGTCCTCCTCCCACACGCCTCCTCTGCCTCTCCCAGATCCCCCAGGGCCTAGCCCTCTTACCCTTGCCGCTCCACCGACGCCATCTTCCCTCTCGTCGGCCCTCGCCAGTACCACCGCCTGCTCCTGGTTCCTGCCGGCGTGCGCGACGTGGAGGTGGTCGAGGAGACCGAGGAAGACCCCCTGCTTCGCCCAGTACATGCCAACGAGGAGGAGGAGCACCAGGATCGCCAGGACCAGTGCCGCCCCGACGAAACCCTAGATCTCCGGCCGCTAGCCTCGTCGTCGATCCGCCACACCTCTCTCCATTCCACCACCACCGACACCCCCACGGTGAGCGCCCGGCCCTCCCAGACATCCTCGCCGTCAAAGCCGTGCCCTGGTCGCACCGGACGTTCCATCGAACGCTCTGTGCGTGCCAGCGTCTGCGCTCGTTCCTGACCGTGGCGTCGCCTAGGAAGATCTAGCCGCCTAGTTACTCCCTGTCAGCAACCTCACCCCTACCATAGAGGCTGCCGCCTCCGCCCGCGAGCCCCAGGTCCCCGGTTTGACCCCCGCGCCGCGCGCTCTGTCGCCGCGCGCTGTTTTCCGTCAGACACCCGTGCGACAGAGAAGATCCACAGTGCCGCCGCGCACTTTGCTAACCCCCCAGCCTTTTGTTTCCTAAACCCGCGATCCAACCAAGCCCACCAGTCAGCCTCCCCGTCCTGTTTACAAAAACACCCCTTCAGTTTTCAACACCCAACCCGTGCTCCAGCACGCTCCCCACCTGTCAGCCTCTGCGGGTTACCCACTGGCACATGGGCCCTAGCCTCGCTGGCCCACCTGTCACACGTAGTGGCTGGGTAGTCCCAGGGTGAGAAAAGCCGCAGCTATGCAACCTTATCCACTGGGCCTAGTTGCGCCGGCCCCATCTGCCTGAGTCTGGGGTTGAGTTCGATTGGGTGCAAAAAGTCCTGGCAGATTTTCTGTTTTAATTAAACTTTTCAGAAAATGTTAAATACAAATTCAAATCAGATTTTAAATAACTTTTAAATTACAAATCCAAATAATACAAATGATATATGTTTTTGAATCAGAAAAATGTGAGGATTTCAAATATGCCATTCAAAATATTATTTGAGCACTTTAAATTTTTCGAGATGATTAAAATTACAAATAAATGCCCTTTTCTTAATAAATTAATAACTTTAATTCTACAACTCCAAATTTGACAAATAATATGTCTAAATCGATCAGCGCGACGAGCCCGTTCTAACTATGCAATCCTTGTTCTGAATTGCAGCATGCATCATGCCATGTTTAAAAATCTGAACTGTTTATGACAATAAAACTTGGCTAAATAATTAATAAAATGCTTTATTCTTGCACCCCACACCTCACCATGCCATGCTACTTTAATGCCATGCAAATTGTGCATCATTCATCATGGCATGCTTGTTTGCTTGTCGCATTTTATTTCCTATGCTTGTGCACTTTATTTATGTTGGCCCTTGTTTGTTTGGATCTTCTTTGAATAGACGCCCAGCAGGAGAATTACCAGGAACCACAGGAGTACTACCCAGATCCATCTCTCGCTTCAACTGAGCTGCCAGGCAAGCACTACCACATGCTTGCATACATATAGTACCTATTGCTTCTATCTTATCCTTGCATCATTGAGTCACGATTGCATTAAATTGAATCCCAAGTACTGCATAGCCTTTATTTTTAAACCTCACCGAAGCTTGTTCCTCCATCCCATGAGCCATTACTACAGGAGTTGTTTGAGCCATGCGAATCGTAGAAAAGCATGTGTAGGGTATGTGAGTGTCTGATGAATAATGAGGTACCTAAACAACTTAACCTGTGTAGTAATGGGATAACTAATGAAAGAGGCACCGGTGAGCCATATCTGCTATTTCGTTTTTCATGCTCACTTGTGTCCCGTAGGACCCCGAGTACTTGATTCCTGTTCCTTGACTATTCGCACTATCCTCATCCGGGAGGCCTTATGGACCCCCCTGAGCCAGAGCTTGATTCATTCTTATTTCTTGGGGCCACAATTAGTTTGGGGCTTTATTACTATCCTGTACTTATGCCATGTTACTGTTTTATTAAGATTGTGCGTGGAGCACCTGTACTGTTTTGGATCGTGACACGTTTTCGCTGTATCGACAAGCCCAATCACATTCTCGGGTTCCCAGTCGTTTACCGCCGTCCACACAAACCTTGGGTCTGCCTCGGAGCCGGCCAACTTCGTTGCGGGTAGCTTAATGGGGTGGCCCCTTGAAATATTTCTGAATCCTGTGATTGCTTTGTCGTGAATGCCTCGTTGGGTTTTGTTTTGGTTTTTCCGAGGTTGATCGAGTGTGTGTTGCTATTCGTGCACCCCTGCAGGGTAAATCTTTCTGAAAGCCATGTCCGCGGTTATGGACGACTTGGAGCACAGTTTCTCGATCATAGACAAGTATAACTAAAGTACCGCTTTTAATTTGACTAAGTACTTGACTAGTAAATAGTGCAATACTCATGGAATGGTTAATAAAACTGCCAACGGATGATGGGGGTTGTTCGTCCGCTTCCTCGTTGGTAAGAGATGAGGAGGATGGATCTCTTAATTATACTGTTATAACTGTTGTTCTTAATTTACGGACATCCGTCTATCATTGGTTAGGCGGATGGTTAGCGAGTATCTATAGAATTGTTAGCTATTATCTTTTGCTGCAATTGCGTCACCCTAGGTTGTGTCCCCTTTGGTGCCATAAAGACTTGCTGAGTACCCCTAGGGTCTCACACGATAAATTGTTTGATTTAGATGAACAGGTGTATTCGCAAGATGGATACTGGGTGGAGGAGACAGATGATGTTGGCAACGACCACTCAGTGTAGAGATTCCGGGAACGGGGATCCGTGTGATCTGTGGGCGGGATGTGTTTATTTATGTGGCATCTTATGCCGATTTGCTTCTTATCCGTACTCGGACCATGTTTTCCGCTTCCGCCTGATACTCTGATGTTTGTTGTATGAGGAGCTATCCTAAATTATTATCTCTATCTAGGATATTTGAATCTTGCCGTATGGCGTTGCAATATTTCTATTTCTTTTAGATGGAATGGCTCCGAGGACTGTTGTATGTGGCTTGCATACATACTCATTTGTGTATGTAGTTGATCCCTTCGCCTGCCGATTACGCCGCTCGTTCTTGTCCCAATGTTCTGAAAGTGGTTAGGACGGCCGAAAGGTCTACCGTGAGTGGCCCTGGGCCCCACCGTACTATTTTAACCACTTTCGTTCATCCAGGCATGTAACTAAGAGCGTAATTCACCGAGGTAGTTACAATTGGTATCAGAGCCATCCCACCCTTTAGGGTCTCAGCCAAAATGGTCGTTGTCAGTCTAGCAAATATTTTGGTAGTTATGTATACTAGGGAAAAACAAAACGTGAGAGTAGGACTGCTTCCATTTTCTTCTTACCCACCCACCCACCCTTTTTCTGGTAAGGAAGTGTAACGTTTTCAATTCTCTTCTAAAATTCAAACTAGGATTCACGTGTTCTGGGTTCCGTAGTACCATAGGTTGTGTGTGTGTGTGTGTGAATTCCTTGTCTATCTGTTGCATCCAAATGTTATCACTATCTGCCTTTTGGTGATCAACTGTTGGTACATTCCATACCGACAGGCCTTTGTAAACCGACATGATCTATTCTGATTCGTTGTATACCGATGCGATCTATCTTACTCTTTGTTATCCGACGTTATCTTGTTGGGGTGTTCTTTTTCGTAGTTACCAATCTTTAGGTTCATCTTAAGAAGAAGGTGTTGGGATATGTGTTTTACTGATTCATGTGCGGAGTAATGATTTGAGTGCGGGATGGAGTCGCGACCATACCACTACTTTTATCATTTGCTCTTGTATGTTGAACCAGTAGAGTTACTAATCTTGATTCGTGAAGTGGTTTTGCGCATATAGTGGTATTTTAATGCCGAATTTGCGGAAAAAAAATTCTTTGTTAGTTTGTATACCACACTCCTTGTTCAGTCGTGTGCGTTATGCTTAATATCTTTTAGTTGCCTTAAACTTTGTTGATATTTTAATATCATCTCAGTGAATTGCATCCTTTAATCTTGGTTAATTCCATTTTGGTACTATTTTTGATTATTATCATTCTCCATTATAGTACTGATTTGTGTTTTTATCAATCACAGGATGGCACCACCACGCCGTTCTGAGGAGGACATACCACCTGAATTGGGGGCTGCTTTGGCAAGTATTGCAAATGCTTTGGGCACTATGCAGCAGAACCAGCAGCGCTTCGAGGAAAGTGTCAGGAGGAACGAGTTTGTCCCGCTACCTCCACCTCCCAAGCGAGGAGACATCAAGAGTTTTCTCAAGTTCAACCCACGCAAATTTGAGGTGTCTGATCAGCCACTTGATGCGGATGATTGGCTGTGTGAAGTGTCAAGGTTGCTGATGACTGCGGATGTTCCCGAGCAAGAATGGGTCAAATGTGCCACTCACCTTCTGAAGGGAGATGCAGCTCTGTGGTGGGAAAATTACCTCAAGGCAGACCTCTCTAGTTTTCAGCCTACTTGGGAGAAATTCACTGCTGCTTTCAAAGAGCAATATCTGTCAGAAATTGTCATGGAAAGGATGAAGGAAGTGTTTCTCAACCTCAAGCAGGGCACTGACAATGTCAACACCTACATCAGAAACTTCATGAACCTTTCTCGTTATGGTGGCGATGAGATCTCTGATGACAAGAAGAAGCAAAAGAGGTTCCGGCAAGGACTCAATGTTTCCATCAAATATGCAATCACTCATGCAAGGCCGACGTCTTTTCTGGAACTCCAACACACAGCTCTGCAGGAAGAAGCAAGTACGCAAGTGTTTGAGGAGTCAAAGAAACACAGCCGTGATACAACAAGCTCTTCTGCTATGACAGCTCCTTCTAAGCGTCGTGTCTGGGTTCCTAACACCCCACCGTCGCTCCCTGCTCCACCAAGACCGTCAAGCTACGCAGCAAGGCCACCAAACTCTTTCACTGCGGCTCCCAGGGGCTACAACCACAACTACCCTGGAGCGCCTGGCGGAGTCCCTGGCTACATTGCTCCACGTCCACCTGGTGCTTGCTATACTTGTGGAAACACTGGGCATCAACATTGGAATTGTCCAATGAACAACAAAGCTCTTCCACCACCACCTCCAAGACCTGCGGCAAGTGCTCCTATGATTCGTGCACCTCCACCTCGGGCTCTCAACATCAACACTAAGCCTGGGTCTACGGTTGCTCGTGCCAACTGTGTCAACGCCGCTCAAGCTGAGCATGCTCCTGGAGTTGTGATGGGTATGCTTCCTGTTAACTCAAATCCTGCACGAGTTTTGTTTGATTCTGGTGCTTCGCATTCTTTTGTTTCTCACAAGTTTGCGCATGAGCAAGATCTGGCTATGGTTCCTTTATTACATCGTCTTGTGGTACAATCTCCTAGGTCAAACATGAGGGCTGCTCATATCAGCCATGGCAATCAAATTGAGATTGGTGGCTCTTCATTTCCGGCTTCCTTAATTATTCTGGGCAATTCTGATATTGATGTTACCTTGGGCATGGATTGGTTAACAGCAAATGCAGCTGTGATTGATTGTGCTGAACGTTCGGTTTCTCTGAAAATTCCTAAAGGCCATATAGTCTATTCTCCAAGTCTGACTCATGCAATTCAGCTTTACTCTTTGACAGCTCTGAATGATGATGCTATGGAAGGTATTCAGAGTGTTCCTGTAGTCTGTGAGTTCCCAGATGTCTTTCCTGAAGAGTTGCCAGGTATGCCTCCGGATCGTGAGGTTGAGTTTGTCATTGAACTTGAACCTGGTACCACTCCTATCTCCAAGCGGCCTTATAAAATGGGTCCTGCTGAGTTGGCTGAACTCAAATGTCAGTTGGATGAACAAGAGAAGTTGGGTTTCATTCAGCACAATACTTCTTCTTGGGGTAGTCCAACCATCTTTGTGAAGAAGCGAGACAAGACTGATAGACTTTGTGTTGACTATCGGGCACTCAATGCTAAAATAATCAAGAATAAATACCCCCTTCTGCGGATTAATGATCTTTTCGATCAGCTAGCTGGAGCTGTGGTATTCTCTAAGCTGGATTTGAGAAGTGGTTATCATCAAATCAAGATTCGCAAGGAAGATGTTCCTAAAACAGCTTTCACCACCCGTTATGGCTTGTATGAGTACACGGTCATGTCTTTTGGTCTCACCAATGCACCTGCCTCCTTCTCGAGGCTTATGAACTCGGTTTTCATGGAGTATCTTGATAAGTTCGTTGTGGTCTATGTAGATGACATTCTAGTCTATTCGAAGTCTAAGGAAGAACATGAAGAACACCTTTGGTGTGTCCCAAAAAAGCTTCGTGAGAACCGCCTGATATGCAAAGTTCTCCAAGTGTGAATTCTGGCTGCCTCAAGTCACTTACCTTGGTCACGTCATCTCTGCCAAGGGCATTGCCGTCAACCCAGAAACTATTAAGACAATTATGGACTGGCTTCCACCCATAAATGTCAAAGAAGTCTGGAGTTTCCTTGGTTTGGCCAGTTACTGTCGTCGCTTCGTTCAAAACTTCTCAAAGATTGCGAAGCCTCTTACCGATCTCCTCAAGAAAGGCAAGAAATACCTTTGGACTCCTGCATGTCAAGCAAGCTTTGAAACACTCAAAGAAAAGCTCACTTCCACACCAGTCTTGGTTCCTCCAGATACATCAAAGCCTTTCCAAATATTCTGTGATGCCTCATTGCAAGGATTGGGTGCGGTCCTTATGCAAGAAAAGCAAGTTGTTGCTTATGCCTCTCGACAGTTGAAGACGCATGAGATCAACTATCCTACACATGACCTCGAACTCGTAGCAGTTGTCTTTGCTTTGAAAGTATGGATGCATCACTTCCTTGGCAACCGTTGTGAGATCTTTTCTGATCACAAGAGTCTGAAGTATATATTCACACAGCCTGATCTCAACCTTCGTCAGAGGAGGTGGATTGAAACAATCAATGATTTTGATTTGACCATCAACTACACTCCGGGCAAAGCCAATGTCATGGCTGATGCTCTCAGCCGAAAAGCTTATGTCAATAACCTCATGGTGGAAGAACAACAGCCTCTCTTGTGCGAGGAATTCCACAAGCTAAACCTTGAAATTGAAGATTGCTCAAAGTCGCCAAAAGAGCAATTATGACAGAAAGCACACGGACATGGAGTATTTCCCTGGTGATCTCGTTTACCTTCGTGTCACTCCCATGAGAGGCACGCACCGTTTTGGTATCAAAGGAAAGCTGGCTCCTAGATACATCGGTCCTTTCAAAATTCGTGGAAGAAGAGGAGAAGTTGCTTATGCTCTTGAGCTCCCTGAACAACTCAAAGTCCATGATGTTTTCCACATCTCTCAACTCAAGAAGTGCTTCAAGGATCCCGGCAGAACCGTGGACCATGAACTCATCAATCTCCCAGAAGATCTATCTTATCAAGAACACCCCATAACAATTCTTGAAGTCGCAGAAAGAAGGACTCGCAACAAGTCCATCAAGTTCTGCAAGGTGCAGTGGTCGCACCATTCCGTTGATGAAGCCACTTGGGAATGTGAAGATGAGCTCCGTGCCAAGTATCCTACCCTCTTTGAGTCTTCTTCTTCTTCCTAGAATCTCGCGGTGAGATTCCTGTTTAGTGGGGGAGAGTTGTAGCATCCCAATTGTCTAAAAATTGTAATGCTACTTGGTCTAGTAATATAATGGCTACTTCCTATATATAATTGTTGCATCATAATTATATCATGCTCATTTCATCATGCCACCTTGCATTTGAGCATCATATAAAACCCTTGTGCTTTGGTTCTTCTCTCATATGCATTATTAATTGTATTTGCCTCTTGATATTGTATTTGGTTATTGATATATTGTTTAATGCCCAAGTTGAGTTGGGGGCATATCTTTTATTCAACTCCATCACCTTTCTTTTCACCACCTTGTTAATTCACCATTCTACTTACCCATGGGCTTCCATTTTATTTTGGTATTATGCTAGCTCATGTGGAATGGGATGGGTCCAGTTCTATTTTCTTTTGCTTGGCCTTTATTCCACATTTTGGAATGCATAAGAATAATGCCAAGTTATTATTATTGTTTTCACAAGCATAAACATGGCATTTAATGTCCATTGCATGGGCCATGCAAATTATCACAATCCTTTTTCTTTTGGGATTTTGCTTGTATCTTTGGAAGTGTGGCATGGTTCTTTGAGTTTCAAATCAAGGTGGCCATTATTTGCCCCTCACCAAACCACATCCCTCTCTCTCTTATCCAACATCTATCCAAGCTTCGTCATGTGGGTTTTTCCACATAAACCACCATCTCCTCCATCACATGTTTTACTCATGTTGGTTTGTCACAAAACCCTACCCCATGTCCTCTACGTCATCTCCTTCTCACCCTCCACCCATGTATGACCTAGTGTGGCTAAACAAAACCCTAACACCTACCCTCTCTCCTCAAACCCTAATTTTTCTTAACTAAACCCTAAGCCTTAACCTCACTCACCTCTCTCTCTCTCTACCATGCTAGCCCACCTAGCCACCCTCTCTCCCTGGTCCCACACCTCAGCTACCCACCTACCCCAACCCTAACAAAACCCTAACCGAGCCTCTACCTAGCTAACCCGAGCCCCTCTCTAAGCTAACCCTAGCTCGCCGAGCCTCCCCTCTCCTCTCTCTTTCTCTCTCTGCCGAGCTAGCCCACCCCGAGCTCCTCTCTGCTGTCCCACCTGCCAGGCCCTACCTGCCCCTGCCCTGGTTACCCATGTCGAGCACGTGATCGAGGAGGAGGAAAGTGGACGAAGCCACTTTATCTCTGCCGCTCCCACACGGCACCCTCCTCCCTCTCCCTCACTTTGTCCTCCTCCCACACGCCTCCTCTGCCTCTCCCAGATCCCCTAGGGCCTAGCCCTCTTACCCTTGCCGCTCCACCGACGCCATCTTCCCTCTCGCCGGCCCTCGCTAGTACCACCGCCTGCTCCTTGTTCCTGCCGGCATGCGCGACGTGGAGGTGGTAGAGGAGACCGAGGAAGAACCCCTGCTTCGCCCAGTACACGCCAACGAGGAGGAGGAGCACCAGGATCGCCAGGACCAGCGCCGCCCCGACGAAACCCTAGATCTCCGGCCGCCAGCCTCGTCGTCGATCCGCCACACCTCTCTCCGTTCCACCACCACCGACACCCCGACGGTGAGCGCCCGACCCTCCCAGAGAGCCTCGCCGTCAAAGCCATGCCCTGGTCGCACCGGACGTTCCATCGAACGCTCTGTGCGCGCCGGTGTCTGCGCTTGTTCCAGACCGTGGCGTCGCCTAGGAAGATCTAGCCGCCTAGCTACTCCCTGTCAGCAACCCCACCCCTACCGTAGTGGCTGCTGCCTCCACGTGCGAGCCCCAGGTCCCCGGTTTGACCCCCGCGCCGCGCGCTCTGTCGCCGCGCGCTGTTTTCCGTCAGACACCCGCGTGACAGAGAAGATCCACAGTGCCACCGCGCACTTTGCTAAAAAAACCCTAGCCTTTTGTTTCCTAAACCCGCGATCCAACCGAGCCCACCAGTCAGCCTCCCCGTCCAGTTTACAAAAACGCCCTTGCAGTTTTGAACACCCAACCTGCGCTCCAGCACGCTCCCCACCTGTCAGCCTTTGCAGGTTACCCACTGGCACATGGGCCCTAGCCTCGCTGGCCCACCTGTCACACGCAGTGGCTGGGTAGTCCCAGGGTGAGAAAAGCCACAGCTATGCAACCTTATCCGCTAGGCCCAGTTGCACCGGCCCCATCCGCCTGAGTCTGGGGTTGAGTTCGATTGGGTGCAAAAAGTCCTGGCAGATTTTCTGTTTTAATTAAACTTTTCAGAAAATGTTAAATACAAATTCAAATCAGATTTTAAATAACTTTTAAATTACAAATCCAAATAATACAAATGATATATGTTTTTGAATCAGAAAAATGTGAGGATTTCAAATATGCCATTCAAAATATTATTTGAGAACTTTCAATTTTTCGAGATGATTAAAATTACAAATAAATGCCCTTTTCTTAATAAATTAATAACTTTAATTCTACAACTCCAAATTTGACAAATAATATGTCTAAATCGATCAGCGTGACGAGCCCGTTCTAACTATGCAATCCTTGTTCTGAATTGCAGCATGCATCATGCCATGTTTAAAAATCTGAACTGTTTATGACAATAAAACTTGGCTAAATAATTAATAAAATGCTTTATTCTTGCACCCCACACCTCACCATGCCATGCTACTTTAATGCCATGCAAATTGTGCATCATTCATCATGGCATGCTTGTTTGCTTGTCGCATTTTATTTCCTATGCTTGTGCACTTTATTTATGTTGGCCCTTGTTTGTTTGGATCTTCTTCGAATAGACGCCCAGCAGGAGAATTACCAGGAACCACAGGAGTACTACCCAGATCCATCTCTCGCTTCAACTGAGCTGCCAGGCAAGCACTACCACATGCTTGCATACATATAGTACCTATTGCTTCTATCTTATCCTTGCATCATTGAGTCACGATTGCATTAAATTGAATCCCAAGTACTGCATAGCCTTTATTTTTAAACCTCATCGAAGCTTGTTCCTCCATCCCATGAGCCATGACTACAGGAGTTGTTTGAGCCATGCGAGTCGTAGAAAAGCATGAGTAGGGTATGCGAGTGTCTGATGAATAATGAGGTACCTAAACAACTTAACCTGTGTAGTAATGGGATAACTAATGAAAGAGGCACCAGTGAGCAATATCTGCTATTTGGTTTTTCATGCTCACTTTTGTCCCGTGGGACTCCGAGTACTTGATTCCTGTTCCTTGACTATTCGCACTATCCACATCCGGGAGGCCTTATGGACCCCCCTGAGCCAGAGCTTGATTCATTCTTATTTCTTGGGGCCACAATTAGTTTGGGGCTTTATTACTATCCTGTACTTATGCCATGTTACTGTTTTATTAAGATTGTGCGTGGAGCACCTGTACTGTTTTGGATCGTGACACGTTTTCGCTGTATCGACAAGCCCAGTCACATTTTCGGGTTCCCAGTCGTTTACCGCCATCCACACAAACCTTGGGTCCGCCTCGGAGCCGGCCAACTTCGTTGCGGGTAGCTTAATGGGTGGCCCCCTGAAATATTTCTGAATCCCGTGATTGCTTTGTCGTGAATGCCTCGTTGGGTTTTGTTTTGGTTTTTCCGAGGTTGATCAAGTGTGTGTTGCTATTCGTGCACCCCTACAGGGTAAATCTTTCTAAAAGTCGTGTCCGCGGTTATGGACGACTTGGAGCACAGTTTCTCGATCATAGACAAGTATAACTAAAGTACCGCTTTTAATTTGACTAAGTACTTGACTAGTAAATAGTGCAATACTCATGGAATGGTTAATAAAACTGCGAACGGATGATGGGGGTTGTTCGTCCGCTTCCTCGTTGGTAAGCAAGGAGGAGGATGGATCTGTTAATTATACTGTTATAACTGTTGTTCTTAATTCACAGACATCCATCTATCATTGGTTAGGCGGATGGTTAGCGAGTATCTATAGAATTGTTAGCTATTATCTTTTGCTGCAATTGCGTCACCCTAGGTTGTGTCCCCTTTGGTGCCATAAAGACTTGCTGAGTACCCCTAGGGTCTCACACGATAAATTGTTTGATTCAGATGAACAGGTGTATTCGCAAGATGGATACTGGGTGGAGGAGACAGATGATGTTGGCAACGACCACTCAGTGTAGAGATTCCGGGAACGGGGATCCGTGTGATCTGTGGGCGGGATGTGTTTATTTATGTGGCATCTTATGCCGATTTGCTTCTTATCCGTACCCGGAACTTGTTTTCCGCTTCCGCCTGATACTCTGATGTTTGTTGTATGAGGAGCTATCCTAAATTATTATCTCTATCTAGGATATTTGAATCTTGCCGTATGGTGTTGCAATATTTCTATTTCTTTTAGATGGAATGGCTCTGAGGACTGTTGTATGTGGCTTGCATACATACTCATTTGTGTATGTAGTTGATCCCTTCGCCTGCTGATTACGTCGCTCGTTCTTGTCTTGATGTTCTGAAAGTGGTTAGGACGGCCGAAAGGTCTACCGTGAGTGGCCCTGGGCCCCACCGTACTATTTTAACCACTTTTGTTCATCCAGGCATGTAACTAAGAGCGTAATTCACTGAGGTAGTTACAAAGTGCTCAGGCAGCCTCACCCTTGTGGCCCAGTCCTCATCCTAGAGGATGAGGACACAGTCGATAACCCTCTCGGGCTCGTCCTCAATCTTGATCATAACCATCGGAGGAGGCATAGGGGTGAGTAATGTGGGGTCTATGCCATAGCTTCGGCCGCCGCCATGACCCCCGCAGCGCCCTTAGCCACTGCCACGAGGGTGGCTGTGGCCGCGCTTCACCGGCATAGCCACTTCTCTTTCTTTCATAATGGACTTTCCCTTCTCGACAGCAGAGGGCCACACCGCTAACATGGGAAGGTCCAGGCCATGACTCAGGAAATGGGGGAGAAGGGAAAGGGAGTGGAGGAAACAGCGTCAAGAATACGACACTGCACCTATGCCCCTATTTAACAAGGTGGGACGTCATGTCACAGCCTCTGTCGTGTAGCATTAACTGTTGATCTGCCCCACACACTGTCAAGACATCGTGTGTCATGCAGTGACCCCCGATCCAACAGTGGGGAATGCACAGTCGTTCCTTGTGCACAGGCAGATATGCACGAGCACATCTTAGTGTCAACTCGAGCGATGATTGGGCCCGCCGACCGTTTGGGCCCTTGCCTCTTCATGTCTACCAAAAGGACACGTGCACGACAAACTCTAGGGGCTACTGTCGGGGTTCTAGTATCAGGGGTACCATGACCCAATAGTCACTAGGCCTAGCTCCTAACGAAAGTGCGCCTACCTCATGAGACAAGTGCCGGGGCCAAGACTCAGTCCACACAAAGTAATCTAGTAGACCGTGACCCCCTTGGGCCGCAATGTGGAAACCCTTCTTGTCCATAGATTGGGGAAGAGGCCCAGCACCACTATAAAAGGGAGGCCACTCCTACCTTAGAAGGGAACAATCCTTGGGATCTAAAACACTAGACATTAATCCTCTATTATACCCTCGCGAGACACCACAAGCAATACAACCAAGCAGGAGTAGGGACTTTACCTCCTTACGAGGGTCCTGAACCTAGGTAAAAAAACATGTGTCCACTCCATGTCGTGTGAGAGCTTCGCCGTCACTATCGTCGCCGGTAAGACCCGAACATGTGTTCAGCCCCCTCTCGGACTCAGGGATCGTTGGACACCTTGTTCCTTCACGGGATGCAAGTCTCCAACTATCGTATATTTTTCAACCAGCGTGGCACATGACCGATTTCAGGTGATCTTCGAGCCATGTTTTTGGCTCTAGGATCCCGTTGAATTTCGGGTTATCTGAGGTTAGTTCGAAACCCTTCGGCATCTTTGTTTGCTGAATGGAGCGGTTGAAGCATCTGACACTTCATAGATCAGTGTCTTCATTGTCTGACTCGGTGGAGCCGTGATAGACGCACTCTACATGCGATTAGTCGACCTTTTGTTGCATGATATCATCACGAGCGTCGTAGTCGTGTCCCCTTCGTCGTTGGCTAGGGTGCTGCCATGGAGGATCATCTTCTCACGATGGTGAGCAACTGCTCCGTCACGTTGCGGGTTACTTCTTGGGTTCTTTGTCTAGTTCTCCCATGGGCGCGGCTCCTACCAGAGCGAGGGAAATTATGGAGGATCTATGTATGGCGGCTCGGGCATCCCCCGCTGGAGGCTGGTTGGAGAGTAGGTATGTGGTAGTCATGATAGCGGTGGCTTGTGGTGTCATGGGTATCATGTTACCTTGAGAGTCCACCCGCATAAAGGAGAGGTGAATTCTTCGAATGACTTCATGCCTTTCTTCCTTGTTCATGTGGCTTGTTCGGGAGCACTGCTTGTGTGCCCTGGTGTTATGGTTTGGTTTTGATGAGGACACACCAACAGAGGATAGCTCCGCCCACCGGGTACTTGATGCATCAGCTAGTCGCTTGCGTTCATTGAGTTGAGCTTGCTGCACCTTTTGGCAGTTGGCCTCCTGTTGCAGGAGATAGTGGTAGCCAATCAAATCCTCATGTGTTGCGTCGGGTGATACGTTGCAAACGTATCTATAATTTTTGATGTTCCATGCTTGTTTTATATCTACTTTCTTACGTTTTGTCCACACTTTGGAGTATTTTTACATATTTTCTAGAACTAACCTATTAACAAGATGCCATAATGACAGTTGCCTGTTTTCTGCTGTTTTTGGTTTCAGAAAAGATAGAAAATAAATATTCTTAGAATTGGACCAGACAAAAGCCAAAGTCGATATTTTACCAGAAGACACAAGGAGCCAGAAGACGAGACGGAGAGGGGCCAGGGGCTAGCCACACCACCTGGTGGCGCGGGCCAGGCTGCACCAGGGGTGGTGTGGGGCCCTCCAGCCTCCACTGACCTTGCCCCTTCGTCTATATATGCCTCCTGGGACGAAAACCCTAAAGACAAGATCAGAATTCCACGAAAGGTTCCACAACGCCGCCGCCACCGAAGGGGAGATTCGGGGGACAAAAAGTCTCTGTTCCGGTACCCTGCCGGGATGGGGAAGTGCCCCCCGGAGCCATCTCCATCGATCTCCACCACCATCTCAATCGCTGTTGCTGATTCCCATGATGATGAGAGAGTAGTTCTTCCTCGAGGCTAAGGGCTCTACCGCTAGCTATGTGTTCATCTCTCTCTCTCTCTATGCATGATCATATTGTGATCATGAGCTTTGTAATCAAGTAGATCTACCTTGCTACTCAAGTGCTTTAATAGATCCCTGCTCTCCCCACGTGTGTGAAGTTGACAGTGTGCACACCGTGTGGCACTTAGGCTAGAGATTACAAATACTTGTTATGAGTTATATTTGGAGTTGGATGTTTCTATGAAATTGTGGTGTTTGTTGGAACCATCTAGTGCTCAAGGTGACAGTGTGGGTTTATCTAGATGGGGAAAGCGAACTTTGAGGTGTGCTGTTATAGCCCTACCATGGATTAGAGTGTCCAACCGAAGAGTAGTTCAGAGTAGTATCATAAAGAGAAGATATTTATATGAGAGTGTTCACTAGCAAAAGTATGATCCCTAGGCCTTGTTTCTAAGGATTGAAACACCGTTTGCAACTAGATCTGTTACATGTTTGCTTGCTTCCATCTTTATTTCAGATTGCCTTTAGTCTCTTCCTACCCATCAAGCTCTTTTCTGGCACCGTTACCACTTATAATTATCCATACCACCTGTATTTCACTATCTCTTTGCTGAACTAGTACACCTATACACCTGACAAGTGTATTGGGTGTGTTGGGGACACAAGAGACTTCTTGTATCTTGATTGCATGGTTGCTAGAGAGGGATACCTTTGACCACTTCCTCCCTGAGTTCGATAATCCTTGGGTAATCCACTTAAGGGAAACTTGCTACTGTTCTACAAACCTCTGCACTTGGAGGCCCAACAACTGTCTACAAGAATAGAAGTGCGTAGACATCAAGCTATTTTTTGGCGCTGTTGCTAGGGAGGTAAGGTAAAAGGTACTCACATGTTTTGGCTACTAAGCTATCTTATAGTACTGTTGCTGGTGTGTGAGTGCTCAAAGTTATTTCCTTTAGATTCTGCAATTATATCTTTTTGTTTCTTGTTTTTATTTTTCACTAGTTAGGCTTAATGGAAAACAACAACAAAATTAGAGAGCTTTTTAGTATTTTTCCTAAGGTAGAACATGAATTATCTGAAAAGAAAATTAAAAAACCCACGGAACTTTCTTTGCATGCTAATAGCAATGTTATTAGTATGAATCTTTTGAACACCTTTGTTACTAATGCTATGGAAACGTCTAAGCTTGGGGAAGTTAGTTTTTATGAAAATGATCTTTTTAGTTCCCTAGCTTTAAAGAAAAAAAATTCTCCGATGATACTTTATCTTCCATATGTGGTAATTCTAATGATACTTGTGATATTTTAAATCCACATACTGAAAGCATCCTTTTTAAAATACCTATAAAAATTGTTGAACATGCTATGAATAACTGTTATTTTGGAGATGGAACTGTTCATCCTGATGATCATTTACTCTTTATACACGAATTATGCGAGTTGTTCAAGTGTGCAGGTATTTCAATGAACCAAGTTAAGAGGAAGTTATTCCCTTTTTCACTTAAGGGAAAAGCAAGGGAGTGGTATGAGCTACTAGATGATCCTCATCATTTGGAGTTGAAGGAACTTGAATCTCTCTTTTACTCTTAATTTTATCCTCCTCATGAAATTCATAAAGATAGGAATTATATTTATAATTTCATCCTCATGATGGAGAAAGTATTGCCCAAGCATGGGGGATATTGAAGTCACTAATGCTCAAATGTCCTATTCATGAGCTCCCTAGTAATATTGTTATTAATAATTTCTATGCAAGGTTTTCAGGACATTACAAGGACTATCTAGATACTTGTTTAGAGGGATCCTTCACAGGTAAGGAGGTCAAAGCTAAGTGGGATCTTCTTGAAACAATTCAAAGCAATACCGAAGATTAGGGTAATGACACAGGTAAAGAACCAGGTATAAACTATGAGTATGATTGCATTAAGTCTTTCGCTGAAACTCCTGAATTTCAAGAGGTTAGTGCTACATATGGTCTTGATCCTCAAATTCTTATTGATTGTTTTAGAGCCTTTGCTTCTCATATTAATGATCCTAAATAAAAATGGGATATGTATCATGAGCCTTTTAAAGACACTTGCATGGAAAATGAAATTGTTATTAATGATAGCAATAAACATGCTCAAACCTCTGAAAGTACTATTTCTTATAAGAATGTTAATTTTTGTGGAGTACATAGACCTTGTGGAAAGAATCAAATTACAGAAGAATATTGTATCACCCACAAGAATGAAAAAACTAGAACGTGGTATAGGTCTCTAAATGATCTTGGTAAAAAAGTTTGTGCCCTCTATCCTTTTATTTGTGAACTTTGCTTTGAAGTGGGTCATTTCAATTTTCAATGCTCATGCCATAATAATAGCCCTTCTAATCCAATGAGTATTGCAAGTTTGTATTGTGATAACATGATCACTCCTAATCAACATGATGAACTTACATTATTTTTGGGGTGTGAAGAATTATCAAGAAAAACTTCTTTGATAGATATGAGTGCTCTTGATATGAATAGTGTCCTGCAGGGTTGTCATCTTTATTGTGTTGATAATTTCCACACAAATACTTACATACAAAATATTATAAAAGATGAGGTTTTGCCAAAATATGACAGGACTAATGAGATTGATAGTTGGAAGGCCATCATTGATGTTGCCATTTTTGGTGCGGCCAATAGTGTTTCCATCTTTGGTTCCTTTGCTGGTGGCGGTATTAGCGTTGATGACGGGGCACATGTAGCGGTTGGGTTGGAAGGTTCTTCCATAGCTCTCAAGATTAGAGCCGAAGTGGTTGTCTCCAGTGAGAAAGTTACTCAGATGAGAGTCACAACTATTGTTGCCTTCAGAGCCTCAAGTTCATGAAAAGGTGGCATTTAGCTCACTGAGGGTGCCGAGGTGTGGTGGGATCCACGATGCAGGTGCAACCGAAATTGGTGATGACTGCTCCGGAACTAAATAGATCTGGTCTAGAAGATGAAGAGTGTCAGTCTTGCCAACTTGGAAGTGCAGATTTTTGATCGTCGGGTTGGCTCCATCATTGATGGAGTTGAATGCCGGACGTGTGGATGGCGAGTGGATGGTGAAGCTGAGGGAGCCGAAGCAGATCTACTCCCCAGGAACCGACGAATCATAGATTGCTAGTGATGGAACCACCGAAGTTGCAACATCAGCATACGGGTTTCCCACAGACGGTGCCAATTGACGTGGGGTGATCACATCAATACCCATAGTTTATGGACTTGGTTTTCAGGGAAGAAGTGTATGCTGGAAGCTTCATGGGCTAATAGACAAACAAGGGGACACAAGGTTTACCCAAGTTCAGGCCCCAGAGGGACAATCGTACTCATGCTTGTGTATTCTTGATTAATGGAGAAACTGAAGGTTACAATGGTGCCGAGATGGCCATGGTACGCAGATTAGATCTGGCGTCTGTATGAGAATTTGAATGATCCTCCTGGGCGGTCCATCCTAGCCTTTATATGGGAAGGCTCGGTCTTGGGAGACTTCTGAGGAGGTTATAAGTTGGGGTGTAGCCCTAGATGTTTCCTATATAGTCTTGTCTTGGTCGTCAAGGATTTGATGCCTTTATGGGCTTGGTTTCACCCAAATCATCATGGGCTTTAGGAATATCAATAGATCGTCACAGGGGCCTCCAGCTAGGCCAAAACATATAGGCCAAGGGCTAGCACCTATTGGGCATACCTATGTCACCTCCCCTGGATAAACATATGTCAGTTTGTTGTTGACTAGACCAGGATAGCTTTTACTGCACTAGGTAACAAAAAGTTTGTACGCTGCTATGTTTTTCACCTGATGGTAAGTATACATATATCCCTGGCCATATTTTTTTTTGATTCTATGTAGTTTCTTTTCTGTCACATGAAGTTGCCTAGCCCAACCTATCTGTTGCCTATATGGAACTAGTAGTTGCTAGTAGAAATTCAAAACCAGACACATCTCAGATTTTTCTGAGATTTTTGCTGCTTAACTTGTTTGTATCCTATGTAGTTCCTTTTCTATCATATTAAGCTTCTCAACCCAACCTGTTTGTTGCCTATATGGAAGTAGAAGCTACTAGTAGAAGTACAAAACTAGACCCATCTCATATTTTTTTCTATAACAATGCATGCATTTTTTAAATGTGCATTCGTCTCATGTGTAGTTGTTTCTTTTTCATATGTAGTTGCTCAAATCAACCTATTTTTTGCCTATATGGAACCTGTAATTTCTAGAACTAATTTTGCAAAAGCAGGCCCATTCTCACATTTTTCTCTCAGCATATATTGTCAATGCACATGCCTTCCTACAATCCATAATCTAAAAATATGTTTGCCTTTAATTCATTTTCTTATCTTCTCCCTTGAACAACTATTCTACCTAGATTCTATAGAAGTTGATGAGCTGATAAGTGATTGCAACCCTCGAGTAGATCCTTGGGATCGTTCCTTAATAAGTAAGGTCAAGAAGAAAGACATGATCAGGCCAGGGTTTTTAGCAAACTGCAAGTAAGCGTGATACGCTTGTTTTTTATTCCTTCCCCCTCTTTTACCGTATTCCTACTTCTAGAGCACTTAAATGAACTAACATTCATACTAAAATTAACTCAAGGAGAAATACAGAGACACACAGCATGGAGGAAAATTCGGTGGATCGCTAAAGGCTGAATAGTTCGTGACCTCAAATTTGTCGCCAAACTACAACTATTATGTGAGTACCACCTCATTTTTTACTCTATGTATATTATTTTTACTTGCTTACTACACATCGTGCCTTTTCTGCACTTTAGGCTTTATTGCACACATTTTGTAATTGCTTTATACACATATATCACTTGCTTTTCTATATACATGTAGTTGCTTCCTGCACAGAATTGCATCATTTAACCTTGTTTTTATATACACTAGATCCACTGGAATTTCTAGTTGCTTCCCTGCACTTCAAATTGGCTTTTATTCTATCTTATTTTTTCCAAAACTTTCAAACTTGTAGAGAAAAAGGAAACTATCTGCTTTGGTTCATGTAGTGTGCTCAGATTTTGAAGAGGCCATGGAGAAGTTTGTCAATGGCACTAGCAAACTAGAAGAAAGTGTTATACAACATAAAGTTTCAACAAATACCTATGAAAAGGAAAAGAAATAAGAAACAAGATGAACATATAGTGTTGCCTAACAAGGACTAATAATTCCGATGAGGACAACTCTAGGGAAGTTTATGATACTATGTTAATGACTGCAGTTTCTCAATTTTTCATTCTTTATTTAAGTTTTTTTATCGTACCATACTTTGTCCCCTTATTTGAACACGGCAAATAAGACGATGATGATGATGAATTTGACCAGGGGACAAAGGATGAAGATGGGGTGACATCAAAAACAATGGTGACGATGATGATGGTGGTGCTGGGAACATAAGATCTGTTAGTGGGGGAGAAAATGAAGATGGGTAAAGTGATGATGACATGAGCATGGACGATGGTTGCACAAATCAATTCTATGTTCATAACAGGAATACGAGGTCCATTACAAGGATAGGGGAAGGAAGAGGGTAGCTGAGGGGTTGTTTGATTAGACTAGTGAGGAACTTGTCTAGACCAAGGAGGATGTTGCCAAGTAGACCAGGGAATAAGTTGCTCAAACCAGGGAGGAAGTTTCTCAGACCAGTGAAGAAAATTCTTAGCAGACCAGGGAGGAACAGGCTAGGGAGGAAGTTGCTCACACCAGCAAGAAAGATGTTGAGAGTAGGGAGGAAGTTGTTCAATAGACTAGGGAGGAAACTTTTCATTAGACCGGGAAGAAAGTTGCATTTACTAGGGAGGAAGATGCTCATACCATGCAGAAAGTTGCTCAACAAACCAGGGAGAAAGTTCCATAGAAAATCATGGAAGAAATTGCTCACAATAGGGAGGAAGTCATTCATACCATGCGGAAAATTGTTCAACAAACCAGGGAGGTAGTTGTTTAGTAGACCAGGAATGAAGTTATTGATACCAGGGAAAAAGTTGCTGATACCATGTCGAAAGTTGCTGAGACCAGGGAAAAAGTTGCCAAGTAAACTAGGGAGGAAGTTAGCCAATCTTCCCAGCATCAAAGCTCAAGCAGCATCGTCATGTATGTCAACGAAGCTAAATTTGGGCATGTCGATGCCAAATTGACTCTTCCTGCTAGCATCCCAATAGTCTTTGATGTTGGCACGGTTGAGAGAGCTTCGACCACTATGTCTGGTGCTCAGACTAGCAAAGATCTTGCTTATAACATGAAGGATGTTGCTCAGACTAGGGAGGAAGTTGCTCAGCCTAGGAAAGAAGTTCCACCTACAAAGGATGACGATGCTAAGAGAGTCAAAATCCCAAATGGGGAAATGTTGTCGGGCTAGTGGCTACTAGGGTACCACGACCCAGCTAATGTCTAGCCTCTCCACAAGGTAGAATTCTCCACAAGGAAGATATCATCAAGGAGAAAAGATGCATGCAATCTCTCCAAGAACTCCCCCAATAGAGAGCCCCTAGAGAGGGGAAGTCACCTCATGAAGGAATAGGGTGAAGAACACTTAGACGATATAACCATTGTGTTGACATGGAGGAAGAAGGGGACCACTAACCTACCCCCTTCTCAAGGAAAGGATCTTCTTCTTCCTCAAGTCAGGAGTGGCCGACAGGACCTACACCCGATGGGGACCACCCCTTTTCATTGCGTCACAGGAGCATGCATGAGTCAGAGAGCAAGATACCCACGGCGCTTGGCGATAGATAATGGCTGTGAAAATTGCCATCTTTCTCTATGTTTAAATTGCATTTTAAGTCAAGTAATTTACCAAGAATCTCTCTAGCCTTTCTACTAATGAATAATTATTGCAAAGATGTGCAATCCTTGGTTTTAATTTGTGTTGCACTGGAAATCACATTTTTAAGACGAAATCAGGAGCATCCATTGAAGATTATCATGTTACCAACTAGGTCAAGCTAATTGAGGATGAAAAGGAGGAGTCTGCTAGCTTAACGACTAGCCGTACGGGCAAGGCCTGCTCGTACAGTGTTGTGTTGGCTTCATTAGGTCAAACACTACAACTTTCGTGAAGACGCCTACATATTTTGAGACTCCTGTCGTCATTCAAAGAGGCGCCATTCTCATATTGCATCACAACAACACCGAAGGAGATTCACCACCATAGCTCATCCTCTCCATCCTCCATCGACTCCATAGGCATAGCCATTATCTTGTACTTGAGATCTCATTGTGATTCGGTGACCATTTTAAGAATATTTGATTTCAATCTAAGTGTTTGCATAATATTTTCTATCATTGATATTATTGTTATGAGTGAGTAATCCTCACGGGCTGTAGGTTGGGGTGAAACCTTGCAGTGATTATGTGCATCTAATATATGGGACTATTTTGTGGTGATTGAATAGGATATATGTATATTTGTTTATTTATCTCTTGTCTCGATCCATGGACTTGTAGGTACCCAAGATCCTAGGGATTGATAAATCTTCGAGGTAAGATGAGTGATGAATGGCGACTTCACGCGAAACCTAGTGATAGCAAGGGGAGTACGGTCTTTGTTTAGGTATCCACTTGTGAGTAACAGACAGATCACCATTCTTAATTCTTTGATCTCTATTTTACTTAATAATTTTTATAGCCCGGTACTTCGTGGTATAACGGTTGGATCAAAAGACTATTGCGATGTATGTGGCTTGCAGGGACTTTGGTGTTTATGGAAGTGTTGCCTACAACCCTATCTATATTAGATCATTTCACACATGAATGTGCTTATTATTATCTTTATCCCATATGTATGTGCATCTACAAATGAATCTTCAACCCCGGCCTATTTCCATCCATTGCAACAACAAACTATTCAAAGTAAACTAGAAAGGTCCAGTAAACATAAAGTAAAATGAGTAAACAAAGTCTTGTATATGTGCCTTATTATTTCCATACAGCAATCATTTCCCAAGGTTCGATAAACCAAGGTCTACTAGGGAAAATCTATATACTACATCCGTAATCTGGATTGAAGGTATCAACCCTTTTCTGGTGCCGTTGCCGAGGAAGCAATTCGCTATCCTGGTGAGATCACTAGAGACCTTGCTTTTAGTTTTATTTTTGTTTTTACTTTATCTCTTGTTATTAGTTTACTTTTTGTTATCTATTGAAAATCCAAAAAAATAGTTACTTACTTATTTGTTTCTCTTATTCCAAAAATACCAACAATAATAGAGCCATGGTTCAAAATAAACTTGGGGAGTATGCTACTCCTAATGATGATTTTATTCGTGCACCTATTACTCAGCTTGCTATTGATGCGGAAGCTAATGAAACTAAGCCAAACATTTTGAGTTTGGTTCAATAGAATCAATTTGGAGGCTCAGCTACCGAGGATTCAGGTTTGCACCTAAACACATTCATTGAGATATGCGACACGATGCGCATAATTGATGTTGACCCCAATGTGGTTAAATTATGCTTATTTCCTTTCTCTTTAAGAAGAAAGGCTAGCTTTTCCTAAAGGCACTATTAAATCTTGGGAGGAATTTACTACTCTTTTTATGACTAAATTGTTTCCTCCGACTAAGACTATGTAGCTAAGATCCAACATAACAAGCTTTAGACAAGAAGACCGTGAGCCACTAGCGCTTGCTTTGGAGAGAATGAAGGAAGCAGTCATGAACTATCCTAGTCAAGGGATGGAAGAATGACTTATTTTACATTTAATATAGAGTGCTCTTAACCCGATATCTAAGTCTATGCTAGATACCGCAGCAGGAGGAACCTTCATGGGGAAGCAAGTGAATGTTGCCAAACAACTTCTTGATGATATGCAAAGCAACCATGCCCAATGGCATGTAGAGAGAACCTCCTCAAAAATGTTGAATTCAAACACTAGGAAGCACAATGAAGAGCTTACTTCAAAGGTAGATGATCTTTTAAATATTGTAAAGGGTAAGGAAGGTACCCAATTTAAATATATCACTACCAATGCTAATGAAGTCAATTTTATAGCTCGTAATATTTAACCCTACATGGAATAGTCAAAACTATGGCTTGAACTTTCAAAATCAATATTCTAATCCTGTAGGTGCTCCAAATAATAATAACTATAATCATAATGAAGTAAATCATGGTACTATCCCTTTGGAGAATTCTTTTAAAACCTTTATGCAAGCACAAACTGATCAAAATAACGTGCTTATTAAAATAACGGAGAACCATAACAATACTATTGGTAAATTATCTAACCAGGACATTGCTATTAGAAATGATGTGCAAGCTCTATTGGAAAGAACCAATACCATGGAGGCACAATTGGGCAAGATAGACAAGAGTCAAACTCTCATACTTGCAAGATTTTTGCAAACTCCCAAGCCAAACCCAGTGGAAGACCTGAAGATGATGAGGGTAGAAGAAAAAGATGAGAAGCCTGAAGAGCTAGACAATAGCAATATGCCATCACCTGACTATGAAGCGAATATGCCCGAGAGGCAATAATAAAGTGGTTATTATATTATTCCATGTTTATGATGAATGTTTATTTCTCATGCTATAATTGTGTAACCGTAAACATTAATACATGTGTGTTTAATAAACAAAGAAAGGTTCCTAGTAATGCCTTTCATTACACTAGCCTATTGATTAACAAATGATCAAGGTTTCGGGATCATGAATATTGGATGTTGTTAATAACAAGGTCATGTCATTAGATAATGATGTGATGAACATTCACCCATAGTAGGTTCAGCAATACGATCATGTCTTCAAAGTTTATATTGCTATATCAATCTCACTTGAAGTAACACTAATCCTTAGACCATGAGATCACGTCAATCACTAACACTGGAAGAGTACTTTGATTCCATCAAATGTCACACCATAACATGGTGATTATAAAGATGTCATTGTGTACTTAGAAAGTGTTAGTTGAGGCTCATGGATCAAGGGTGGGATTTGTCCATCCCGATGACGGAGATATATACTATGGGCCCCCTCGATGATATCACATTGATAACAGCTTGCAAACAGGTGATTTGATCACAAGGAATGTTATATCATGGAACGTGTAAAAGAGTACCTATTGGATGCATTTGAGTGGATACGGAACGCAACATAAAATACTGGATAATGCAGAAACTATTTTGAT
The DNA here is from genome assembly GCA_910589775.1 of Avena eriantha. Lineage (NCBI taxonomy): Eukaryota > Viridiplantae > Streptophyta > Magnoliopsida > Poales > Poaceae > Avena > Avena eriantha. Next base: position 389,601,410 of record OU342742.1, read on the forward strand.
AAACTATTGGAATAGTTTTGGTGTATCAAAATAGTACAAGGAAATAAATTGTTAATGTGTTCATCAAATGAAGTGTTCATTAATTTGAGTGGAATTAAACCAAGTGAATTAAAAGTGTTTTAATGGAAGGGCTCTTGGTTTTTGAGTGGAGAATTATGTGAATAAAAGTGACCCTTTGTTTTTATGAGTGGAGTGTGCACCCACATGAATGAGGGAGAGGTGGGCGCACCTCGTTTGTCCACCGTCCATGGGAAGGGGTTGCCCCTCCCCCTATAAAAGGAGGTGGCGGACACCCCTCTCACTCACTCATTCGATTCCCTCTCATATGCCCTTTGGTGGGCATCTTCTCCCCTTGCTAGCTGATCCACTATAATGAGTACGGTTCTTAGGTGAAGCCCTACTCAAGATCTTATCCACCACCACCATCACCACCATGTCGTAGTGCTTATGGAGTTCCCGAGGATCCACTACTTCCTCTGCACAACTAGAGCAAGGGACGGAGGTCGTCGTCATGCTGAACGTGTGACTGATTACGGAGGCGCTTCCCGTTTGTGGTGCTAATCGTCTTTGCGTCCTTGAGGACGGTCGAGTACATTCTACATCAGCCACGTTTGTTTGCAGGAATGTTATCCCACTTTCGGTCTTCGAGGGTGAGTCCTTCTAAAACTGTTACAAGTATCACCTAGATTCGATCTTGGCAGTTGCAACCATAGGATTTTTTTTTGTGAAACGAACCCCATCAGACTATGTCATGGAAGATCTTCTGAAGATGATCACCATGAAAAATCCCGGTATTGAACAAGGTAACAATGTCATGTACCAATAGTTTATAAAAGAAGTAGCATCAAAGGTACATGAGTTAGAGATGGAATATAAAAGGTTAGCTGATAAACTTCTGGCTAAGCTTGATGATATTTTTGAGCCGACTTTTAAAATCAAAGTAGGATTCAATGAACTAGCTGCACTTTGTGATCTTGGAGCAAGTGTTTCAAAATTTTCTAAAAGGTTATTTGGTAAACTAAACCTAGGGAGATTTTTCAACTACTGAAATGAGACTCCATCTTGCTAATTCAACTTATAAACAAGTTGTTGGGATCAAAGAAAATATAGTAGTTGAAATTAAAGGATGTCCTTATCTTATTGATCTTATTATAGTGGACATGCCTGTAGATCCCATAGCACCTATAATTCTAGGTAGTCCATTCCTAAGAACTATTAGCTCTAAGTAATTTACATGAAGGGAATCTGAGTATAGGACTACCATCTAGAGAACCTTTTGTAGTCCACTTCCCTAGGAAGAAAAAGGCCAAGCCTAATGATGATGGTGTCATTACTTTACAAGATAACTATTTTGGAGTGGGTGTTACACTTCCAAAATCCAAATAATCACCGTGTAGGCCAAGCTAATTGACCTTAACTAGAAGCACTTCATGGGAGGCAACCCATGTGAAATAAAGTTTTTACTTGTTTTGTTTTTGTTTTTAATAAAGGAGTGTTCAAGAAGATCCTTTGAAGAGAGGATAAGAAATCAAGGTAACCCTCACTCTATAATATTTGATAACATTTGGCCAAAGAAAGTACAAAATTTTCATGAAGTATTTTTATTGTCATTCTTTTGTTAGAGTAGATGTGCAATGGCATATGAATTTTCTACTGAAAAGAATTAAGTTTTGATATTTTTTAAGAGGCTTTAACAACCAGAAGTACGACCGTACCCGGCCGTACCATGTGCCCCTACCACATCTCAGCACCAAAGGATGAGTTTTTAGATTTTTGTTTCCAGGAGACAAATGTTTTAACAACCTACCGTACGACCAGAGCTTCATGTACTGTGCGACCATACCGTACACCAAAGCAAAACATCAGAAATTAAGAAAAGGTACTGCACACTTAATGACCAATTGTACAGGGGTGTGCGATCATACAGCGCGCTCGTACCGAGTGCATCGCCTGTAGTATGCATCGACTCCAAGATAATGACACCTGATATGGGTGGGCTGTGACCGTACCTCATGCCTGTACCATTTGTTCGACCAAAATTTTAACCCCGGGGAGGAGGTAAACCTAAAACAAATATTCTCTTTCTTCTTCCTCCAAGCTCCAAACCACCTCTATTGGATCTTCAATTCTACTCGTTCTTTCTTTGATTCCTCGCACACAAGTGAACCAAGGTATGTTTATCCTCCAATACCCTACTTATTTGCATCAATACCTTACTCAATCATTTTCCATTATCAATCTAGACTTAGGTCTTGTTCTTGGACTAATCTTGATTATGAGCATGCTTAGATTTGTTTTTATAGGAGATACTTTTGTATAAAGTGTAGATGATTAGTTTTGATATGTTTCTATTGGATCAAATCTTTAATTATCTTTAATTTTATTTTTAGATGAACACAAGGATCCGTACACATGCGATGGCTGCGGAACAAGCCGTACCACCCGTTGATGAGCTAACCCCTGAGTCACTTGGCATTGAGTTCACTGAGGAATATCACCTCAACCATTTCAACCGTCTCAAGAGCCTAGAAATCAAGTCCACTAAGTAGGTGTGTTCTTATATTCTTAAGCAACTAGATGTTGGCCATGATTTAAATTTACTATGCAACAATGTTGGTTTGCTTCACTTTGTTTTTCAGGATCTTTCCACTTATCACACTTAACACTTTAGTTCCTCGGCACCTTGTCGCATATGGTGTGTCCAGTCTATTGCTCCGAGGAAGATAGCCCGGGAGTTAATCACATCGCCTTCTTCCTAATGAACCGTGAGTATGACTTAACACTGAATCAATGGGATTAATGTTTTGGGTTTGCTAACAATACCACTGACATCTGCTCCACTAGTTTCGTTCTAAGTCATACGCCCTTGGAATATTTTAACTCTATGAGAGGTCCTTCAACTACACCCCAAGGGTAATCAAATTGAGTGTTTTGTTGTTCGTTATTTGTTCTATGTTATTGGTAACACCTTGCAGGCACATGGTGAATTTACTAGAGTCAATGAAGAAGACATGATGATCCTCGTAAGAGCTGCTATTCCCAACTATAACTTAACGCCAAATTTGGGCGCTCTTCTCGTGTTTTATCTTAAGAATCAAGCTCTTCAAGTCCGTGGTCCCATATGCAGAGGAGGAGTTTTCACCTCTCTCGCTCGAGCACTCCAGATGGACCTAGGTAATATCCAACCATCGGTAGGTGTTCCCCATCTCGGTTTCTCTACTCTCAAATCTTGTGGTATGATTTCTTAATTAAATGGTAGATACTTCTTTGATATACCTAGAGCTGGCCACTTGATCCCTACTCCTTTTCCTAATGGTTAATTCTCTATCGAGAATGGACATTTGCGTTATGATGCACATGTTGAAGAAAGACTACCCCAACAAGAAGTGCACGTGGATGAAGACGAAGAAGATGAAGAAGTAGAACAAGAAGGCCCCGAACAAGAACAATAGCCACCAAACTACTACACCACCTATGAATATATCTATGCGCTTGAAGGAAACATCCAGAACATGATCAACCTCTCCATCAACCTTCGAGATGCCACCACGAACCTCTCAACCTAGTTCACCTATTGGAGCAGCCAATGGAACATGGGAGATTATCTGTCGCCACCATAATGAGAAAGATAAGGGCTTGCAAAAAAATGGGAGATGTGTTCCGCAAGTATTTATATTTGTGTAAAAATGAGGTTGTACTCCAGCTCTGTGAGAGCTTTGAAACACTTGTCTTGGGTTTGTCCTAGCACTTTGCTTTTTCATTTGCTTTTCAGTTTCATTTTCCTTTTTCGTTTGTTTTTTATTTTCTTTAGTATCTTTCCTGGTCGCAAGTCTTTTCTATTCTTTAATCCCCATCCTCAAAAATACAAAAATATATTTTCCCTTTATCCTTTTTTCATGAAAGTGGATTTGCATATTACCTCTTTTCATCACTATTATTATGAGAGTGATTTGACTTGAGTTTTGAAGGAACACATCCCCATAAGGAAGAGAACCAGTGAAGTCACTCATGAGAGGTAGGTCCTATGTCTCCCACTTTAGAAATTTTAAATGTTTATCCTAGTTAGTTGATTTGCTAAGATGCTATGCTAGTGGAAGTAATTCAAAATAGGTAGAGTAAAGATTTTTATTTGTATGGATAATTACTTGTGGAATCTTTTGCTCTAGTTCTTGTAGCTAACCGAGTCTTGCCTTGGAAATAATATCACCAAACAAGTACAACAAGAAAAAGTCTCCAATTTATGATTTGTATGTGAGTGATTGTCTCAGGAGTTTACCATTGAAGATACTTAACCCCATAGATATATTGACAGAGTTGATGGCACTCTTAATAGGAGTTGTTTGGTTGAAATGAAGTATAATGGTAATTGAGATGCATGCCAAAACTGAAAATTGTGAGTCATAGTAAGTTTGTTGCTTATTTATAATTTTTTGATGCACACCTTTGGGATTCCAACAACTCTGCTGGCCTACAAATGTTCAACGTTACAACCTCAAATTTTGGCTATTGAGTTGAGGACATGGGTAGTAACTATTACCGTAATGGGAAAATTATTGGTACTCTTGAAGGTTGTGCGAAGTATTGCAAAAAAGTCACTCAATGATCCTTGTTGGAAATTTTATTCGAAAGAAAGTCAGACGAAGATTCTTTGGCATGGTCTCATTATTACTACATGAATTTTCTTGAAAGGCAATGGATGGAATAGTAGTATTTTGATAGTCTTGATCAATTGATGTAGGTGCCAATAAGACACTTGATTATTAAGCTACTTCGGACATGATCTCCCATTTTTAATTCTACTAATATAAAACTTCCTAGTGTTCCTTGGAGAGTTGAGAGTTAACTAGAGGAATTGGAATGATTGTTACACCTCTAATTGTGTATACTTATATCAACTCTGCTTTGATTGTTTTGAGTTAGCAAAGCTTGTATAGTATTGTTGGCATTTCTAATTTTGATAAGTGTTTCAAATGGAAGAAGTGCATGATGCATATGACTACCAACAATAAGTGAATTTATCTTCTCTTTATTTCAATTTAAACACTGAGTTCCTTATGGTTTCTTTTGTTTCTAGATCAAGGACGATCAAGGTTTGAGCTTTGGGGAAGTTGATGGCTGTGAAAATAGCCATGTTTCTCCATGTTCAAATCGCATTAGGTAGAGCAATTTACCAAGAATCTCTCTAGCCTTGCTACTAATGACTAATTATTGCAAAGTTGTGCAATCCTTGGTTTTAATTTGTGTTGTGCAGAAAATCACACTTTTAATGTGAAATCGGGAGCATTCATTGAAGATTATCATGTTACCAACTCGCCCAAGATAACTAGGGATGAAAAGGAGGCATCTGCAAGCTTAACAACCAGCCATACATGCAAGGCCTGCTCATACGTCCAACCCGTATAGTGTGGCGTTGGATTCATTAAGTCAAACACCACAACTTTCGTGAATATGCTTGTCGGGGGATGATCCCTAGATACCCCAACTTGACAGGAAACGTTCAATCAGATCATGCCCAGCTGACCAGACGTAGCCGGACAAGGCAAGACAGGCCGGCTACGGTGACGTACCCGGATCAATAAGAAGCAGCCGGCTACGGTGACGTAGTCGGAACCAATCAAGGAGACATGACGACGTGCGTATCAGTGCATGGTACGCCCTGTACGATGACAAGACCGGCCATTACTCGGCCATACCGAAGACTTTGCGGGGATGACATGGGAACAGTGGCCCGGTGCTGACGACATGCTCGCACGGCGCCCACTGTATCTACGACAGCAATACCACTCATACTCCGATGTGACATACCATACCAGACATTGTGGATGACCAGCCGGCTGGGACCCGCCTGTGGGGCCCGCCAGTCGGACTGGCCAGTGAGACCGTTGCCTCTCTGCCTATATAAGGAGAGGCAAGGCCTTAGAAGAAAGGGTTGGTCTCAGCGCATTTAAGGCAGTAGCTAGAGAATATAGCTCAAGGAGAACTTGTAGTTCGTATATCCCATAGTCAGATACGGCAGGAGTAGGAGTTTTACCTCACCATGAGGGCTCCGAACCTGGGTACTTCCTGCGTCCAGCTATGCTCGCTTGTATCCAATCCTGCCTGCGGACGCCGTCGATAGCTTCCCTGCTAGTCCCCACACCTCTATCTAACCTGTTTAGGTACTGCCGTTCCCAATACAACGACAGTTGGCGCCCACCGTGGGGCGAGACGGCTTCGACCGGAGTCACGTTCCGCACGGGACCCCGCACTTCAGTTGGTGAGCGCGTGGCCTCCGGCCTGGTGCTCACGCTAGGCAAATTTGACTGCGTCATCGACAACGCTTCCTGCTTCGCCGGAGCCTCCTTCCCGGCGAACGGCACAGTCCTACTATTCGGCGACCTCCCCGTCTACGTCGCCACTGTTCTGGAGCGTTTCCCTAGGGAGATCGTCTCCGTCGCGGAGCTGCCGCATCCGGGCGGTAGCGCCTCCGTTGCGTCCTGTGGCGTGGAGGTCATGATGGCCGGCTCCAGCTCTCACCTCCGCCAGCCGCGGGAGCGAGGCATGGGCGAGGTTGGAACTTCCGCCCCTCCGCAGCCTCGGAACCCGGTGGAGGACACCATTGATCGGCTCCTGACGCCGGTTAACCTCGGGGATAACTCGGAGGAGGCGGAGGCCAACTTCGCCATGGAGAGACAGATCCTCCTCCAGGAGGTCATGGAGCTGGCGGCTACCCGCAAGCAACTCGAGATCACCCGGCGTGAATACGACCGCGCGCACGGCTTCACTCCAGCTACCGCGGAGCCGAGCCGGCGCGGCCAGGTGCGGCGCCGGGGCGGCGAGCTAGGCGGTAGGATGGAAAAGGATGGGGAGCCGGATCCCGCGCCCGCCCTCATCCAGCCCTCCTACAACACGCCCATCAAGAACCTGCGCGCGACACGGGCCGCGGCAGAAGAACTGCCCAATCTGGAGGGCGAGGAGCGAGCCCGCTAGCACGCTCGCATGCAGGAGCTCCTCCGTATCGCGGACGAGCAGGCTGATGCCAACCGGCAGATGCAGGAGGACCCCAGCTACTCCAGGGGGAGCAAGCTGCCTGCTAACAGCAGGGGCGCGCCGCGCGACACCCAGCAGGCATCTTCCCCTCAGCCGGCTAAGGCCCGCAGCCAGCGTCGCAGGTCTGGCAACAGGGGCCAGCCGCGCCAGGAGCAGACGGTGAACAACAACCCGCCGCCTCCCCCTCCACCAACCGGAGCGCCTAGACCCGTTGATTCCCATCTCTCGGGCCGGGTGGGAGCGCCCAACCCGGATTGTCCGGATGCCCGTGACCGCATCGAGCTCCTCGTCAAGCGCGCATCACGGAGGAGGAAGATTCTACCGGCCCGGTTTGTTTCGGACCCCGCATCCGGAACGAGCCGTTTCCGGATAAGTTCTCCCTACCCAGGGACACCCCCAAGTACAACAATAGTATGAAGCCGGAAGATTGGCTGACCGACTATGCTACAGCAGTCAGCATCGCCCATGGGAACAAGCGCACTGCCATGCGCTACGTCCCCCTCATGCTAACCGGGTCGGCAAGGACGTGGCTCAACAGCCTTGCGCCCAATAGCATCAACGCCTGGCCAAACTTTGAGAAGGTGTTCGTCCGCAACTTCAATGGCACGTACAAGCGCCCGAGGCGCCCACGCGACCTGGCCTTGTGCGTCCAGGGTGACCGCGAGACTGACCGCGAGTACCTCGCCAAGTGGACGGAGCTGCGCAACACCTACGAGGGCATCTTGGAGAGCTAGGCCAGCAGTTTCTTCATCGAGGGTTGCCGAGAAGGCACCATGCTTCGCCACCGGCTACTGTGTGACGAGCCGAAAACCATGGTGGAGCTCATGACGGTTGTGGACCAGTACGCCACGGCAGATGCCGCCATGAAGAAGCCCCTCCGAGTAAATGCTGATGGGCGTCCGACTCCCACGGAGCCGGCTCGCGACCGCCAGAGCAATCCGGTTGGCGAAGCCAGATCCTCCAGGCGCCACGGCAACGACAACCGGTTCCATGGGGACCGCCAAGCCAGACAACAGAAGCCCCGCTACCACTCATGGCAGGTCAATGCTGTGGAGGGCGCGCCCGACGCGCCGGCTAACGATGCAAGGAGGCAGAAGCCACGGCTCACCTTCGGCCAGATGTTTGACGGCCCGTGCAAGTGGCACAGCAGTCCCTTCAAACCGGCTAGGCATACCACTCAGAATTGCAGCTGGACCCGCCAGCTAAAAGACCAGGGTAACCAGCCTCGTCTCCCCCTGCCTCCTCCCGGTGGACCACCTCCACCGGCTAGGGGAGCCGGCAATGATGGTAACGGCGGCAGCAACAACAATGGCTACCCACAACCGCACGCCGCCTACCACATCTTCAAGACAGAGCTAGAAGATAAGCACAACCGCAGGCGACGCTCCAAGGAGGTCAACGCCATCATCTCTCCGGTCCCCCAGTACCTGAACTGGTCGGAAACCCCCATCACCTGGAGTCGCGCAGACCAGCCGGAGCATCTGCCAACTCCCAGGGGCTACACCATGGTGCTCGACCCCCTCATCGTCTCCAATGTGCGTACCTGCCGATTCTCGCGCGTCCTCATCGATGGAGGCAGCAGCCTCAACCTCCTCTACCAGTCCTCGCTGGAGAATCTGGGCATTCGCGAATGCGACCTGCGCCCGACTACCCCAACGTTCCACGGCATACTGTCGGGGCCAGCTTGCGCCCCGCTGGGTAAAATCCAGCTGGACCTCATCTTCGGGACCGAGGAGAACTTCCGCCGCGAACCGATCTGGTTCGAGGTGGTAAACCTGACGAGCTCCTATCATGCTCTCCTCGGGCGCCCCGCCCTCGCCAAGTTCATGGCCGTCCCCCACTACGCCTACCTCAAGACAAAGATGCCGGGACCCAACGGCGTGATCACCATCGCCGGTTGCTTCAAGCGGTCGATAGAGTGCGCCTCGGCTAGTTCTAAACTGGCAGAGGCCCTCATCATAGCCGAGGAGAAGCGCGTGATCATGCGCAATGTGGCCATGGCCCAGCAGGACATGCCGACTAGCAGCAAACCGGCTGGAGAAGGAGCTTTCTAGCCGGCAAAGGAGACGAAGAGGATCTTGCTCGACCCCTCCGACCCAACTAAGTTCGTCACCATTGGTGCCGGCTTGGACAGCAAATAGGAAGGCGCGCTCGTCGACTTCCTCCGTGAGAATCGGGACATATTTGCGTGGTCCCCCAAGGACATGTCGGGTGTGCCGAGGGATTTCGCCGAGCACTCACTTCACGTGTGGCCGGATGCCAAGCCGGTCAAGCAACCTCTGTGCCGGTTCGCAGAGGAGAAAAGGAAGATAATCGATGACGAGATCACCCGGCTCCTTGCAGCCGGGTTCATCATGGAAGTGTACCACCCGGACTGGTTGGCGAACCCAGTCCTGGTGCTGAAGAAGAACAAGACCTGGCGCATGTGTATCGACTACACCAGCCTGAACAAGGCGTGCCCGAAAGACCCCTTCGCCTTGCCCTGTATCGACCAAGTCATCGATTCTATGGCCGACTGTGATTTGTTGTCTTTTCTAGATTGCTATTCCGGTTACAATCAGATCCGGCTAAACCTGGCTGATCAGATTAAGACATCATTTTATCACCCCCTACGGGGCTTTCTGCTATGTAACCATGCCTTTCGGTCTAAAGAATGCAGGCGCTACCTATCAGCGCTGCATGCAGAAGTGCTTGCACTCGCAGATAGGACGAAACGTGCATGCTTACGTGGATGATGTGGTCATCAAGACCAAGGAGAAACACACCCTCCTCGAAGATCTGGGAGAGACATTTGGCAACCTCCGCTAGTACTAGATGAAGCTGAACCCGGAAAAGTGTGTCTTCGGGGTGCCATCCGGCCAGCTCCTCGGTTTCCTCGTATCACAACGAGGCATCGAGGCAAATCCAGAGAAGATCGTGGCCATCGAGAGGATGTAGCCGCCTAGGAGCCTGCTTGGAGTCCAAAAGTTCACCGGATGCCTGGCCTCCCTCAGTCGTTTCGTCAGCCGGCTAGGGGAGAAGGCACTCCCATTGTACCAGCTGATGAAGAAGAAGGACAAGTTCTCCTAGACTTCGCAAGCCGACACTGCATTCCATGACCTCAAGCGCATGCTATCCACAGCGCCGGTTCTAGCCACGCCGGCTAGCAAGGAGCCGATGTTGCTCTATATAGCAGCCATCCGCCGGGTCGTTAGCGTCGTCCTGGTGGTGGAGCGCCCCGAGGAAGGCAAGGCTCAGCCGGTTCAGAGGCCCGTCTACTACCTCAGCGAGGTCCTCTCCCTCTTCAAGCAGAACTACCCCCACTACCAGAAGATGTGCTACGGCGTATACCTGGAATGCAAGAAGCTCATGCACTACTTCCAGGAGCATCTGATTAAGGTCGTGTGCACCGCACGCCTTTCGGAAATCATCGGCAACAAGGACGCCACCGGCCGAGTCGCCAAGTGGGCCATCGAGCTCGCCGCCTACTCCATCCAGTATGAGCCCCGGCTCACGATCAAGTAACAGGCATTGGTGGACTTCCTCGTCGACTGGGCTGAAACCAAGTATCTTCCACCGGTTCCCGATTCGGACCACTAGAAGATGCACTTCGACGGGTCGAAGATGCTCGGGGGCTTGGGAGCTAGCATCGTGCTCACCTCGCCCAAGGGAGACCGGCTGGAATACGTACTGCATATACATTTCAAGGCCTCCAACAACATAGCCGAATACGAGGCACTGGCACACGGACTCCGGCTAACCAAGGAGATCGGTGTCAACCAGTGACTTTGCTTCGGTGATTCAGATCTGGTGGTGCAGCAAGTGTCCGGAGAATGAGACGCCAGAGATGCAAACATGGCCCTCTACCGGTTCCACATCCAGAAGCTCAGCGCCTCCTTCAACGGATGCGAATTCCGTCACGTCCCGCGCGTCAACAATGAAGCAGCCGATTCGCTCGCCCGAATCGGATCCACCAGGCAGGCGATCCCACCTGGGGTTTCCTGGGAGCACCTACGCAAGCCCTCCATCAATCCGTCACCGGAATCAGACTCCATCATCTGGGCCGAGAGAGCTCCGGCTAACGGAGCAGCAGAAGCAGAGCCGGCGGAACCTCCAAAGAAAAAGACCCGCACCAACTCTGGCAAGGCAGTACCCTCCGGTTCGCAGGACCCGGGGGCTACCGGCCCGTCAAGCCACTCGGGGGCTGCCGTCCCGGATACGCCATCCAGACGACCCCCCGACATCCGTCAACCGGAGTGCGGGAGCATCCTCGTCATTCGGGAGGTGCCATCCTGGGCACAACCCTTCATGAGCTACATCGTCACTTGAGAACTTCCGGATGACGAGGTGGAAGCCAGGAAAATCCGGCGCCGTGCGCACAGGTACACCATCATCAACGGCGAGTTGTACAACCGCAGCGTATTCGGCATTTTCCAGAGGTGTGTCGATGCAGACACGGGCTACCAGCTACTCAAGGACATCTACTAGGGCGAGTGCGGGCACCACGCTTCGTCAAGGGCGATAGTCGCCAAGGCGTTCCGCCATGGCTTCTACTGGCCCACCGCCCTCGAGGACGCTGAGCAGCTGGTCCACGCATGCAATGGGTGCCAATGCTTCGGGCAGCTTAGGCACATGCCGACTTCGGTACTCAAGACCATACCGATCACCTGGCCATTCACGGTTTGGGGCCTCGACATGGTCGGTCCCTTCAAGCGAGCACGCGTGGGCATGACCCACCTGCTGGTGGCGGTGGACAAATTCACGAAGTGGATCGAGGCCAAGCCTATCCGAAAGCTGGACGGGGCGACAGTCGTTACCTTCTTCACCGACATCATCAACCGGTTCGGCTACCCCAACAACATCATCACCGACAATAGCACGAACTTCGCTAAGGGGGCCTTTGCCCGATTCTGCAGCAACAAGGGCATCCGGCTGGACCTCGCCTCCGTCGTGCACCCGCAGTCCAACGGGCAAGTCGAAAGAGCAAATGGCTTGGTGCTAGCCGGTATCAAGCCGCTTCTCATCAAGCCGTTGGAGAGGTCACCCGGATGCTGGATCGAGGAACTTCCGGCTGTGCTATGGAGCCTCTGCACCACGCCGAATAGATCAACCGGCTACACCCCATTCTTCCTGGTCTACGGATCGGAAGCCATCCTCTCCGTGGACATCGAGTTCGACTCACCGCGCAAGCTCCTATACGACGAAAAGGCCAACCAGGAGGCGCGGGAGGACGGAGTGGACCTCCTGGAGGAGGCCCGCGAGCTGGCTCTGTCCAGGTCAGCCCTGTACTAGCAACGACTACGTCGCTACCATTCGGGCCGGATCCACCCAGTCATGTTCCGCGAGGGCGACCTGGATCTCCGGCTGGTGCAAGACACAAAGGGCATGCACAAGTTATCGCCACCTTGGGAGGGCCCCTTCATCATCAGCCGGGCGCTGCCGAACGACTCCTACTACCTCATCGACACGAAGCAGCCGCGCAAGAACAAGATGGACAAATCAGACGAGGAAACTGAGCGTCCCTAGAATGCGGCCTTGATGCGCCCGTTTTACACCTAGTCGCCAGACAATGTATGTATCCCGAAAACCCTATGAATGAAAATGCGGACCCCCACGAGATGATCGGGGGCTCCTTGCTAGAAATGTGTTCGCATCTAGTTTTCCGGTTACGTTTTCCGGCTCCGTCAACCCCTACCCCGGGGCTTGCCGGCTGGCCCGGCCTGCTAAGTCAACGAACCGACTGAGTAGTGTGCGACAATGTCAGAGGCCCACTCTTCGTATCAGCTACAGACCGCAACCCGACTGTCCGTCTAGCAAGAGCAAAAGCCCGAGGCATCCCACACGAAAAACGGGGAGGAGACGCGACAGACCGGGCGTCCCGGCCTCGCAACTACCTTAAACCAATCCGGTTACTAAGCCGTTAGTACCATGAGCAATGCACTGTCAGCTCCCTTCGATTCCGGCTGCAGAACGCAACCCGACGGCCTGGCAAGGACGCAGCGAAAAAAGCAGAGCACATGAAAAAGCGACCAAGTGTCCAGAGAGGCACAAGCTAGTTTTCCAAAAAAACAAGTCCGTTTTCCGGCTACAATTTGGCAGAACCTATTAACCTGTGAGGATGTATGTGTATGTGTATGTGTATTCTTGTCCGACTACCTTGAGTCGGAATTCAGGAAGGAAAGGAGAAGAAGATTCGAAGTCCTTGCCTTCATCAAGTGCTCCGAATCTCGGGGGCTACACCCACTGGGTGCGCTCGCGCGCCCCCAGTGGAATCTTGTAGTTCCTGACTGGCTAAGGGCGTTTAGCCAGCCATTCGGATCCTAGGTGAGGGTAAGGGTAGGAGCAAGAGAAGGCAAGAAAGATTCGAAGCACCTGGCTACGCCAGCCACTCCGAATCTCGGGGGCTACACCCAGTGGGTGCGCTCGCGCGCCCCCACTGGAATATTAGTTCCCCGGTTGAAGGTGTTCAGCCAACGAAAGCAGCAGACAAAGACGAGTCTAGTCGGATAAAGTCAGAAGATTTGGTAAAAATAAGGAAGATTCGAAGCACCTGGCTACGCCAGCTACTATGAATCTCGGGGGCTACACCCAGTGGGTGCGCTAGCGCGCCCCCACTGGAGGTGCAGTTCCTCCGGCTAAAAGTGTGTAGCCGAACGAAGTAAGACGGATAAAGTGAACCGGCGAAATGTGGAAAGAAAATTCAAAGCACACAAGTTGAAGAAAACTCAAGCAAGTTCAATATTAATAGGGAAAGAAAAAAGGAGGCAAGGCTCCCATAAGTTTACTCGGCATCAGAGACAACCAGTACAGACAGACAAGTTTCAAACGGAACTAAAGTAAGACAAATACACCCGGCATCCCGGGGCAGTGGCTAAGCGGCATGACCCTTGCCGTGAGGAGCATCTTGGCCGGCAGAAGCTTCAGGCGGAGGAGGAGGCTCGGCGCTCGATCCGGTTTCGGCGCCCGCAGGCAGCTGCGTCGGGCCTTCCACATCAGGAGTGCCGACAGACTCCGAGTCGGTGAGCACCTCGTCAGGGTCCACGTAGTCGGCGATCATGATGGCGGATCCCCGGAGCTCCGGATAGGCCTGGCGGATGGCGGCAAGATCAGTGCCGCCACGGAAGCCTCCGTCGATCTTCTCGACGCGGGCGTCCTTGTACCAAGAGAGCATGAGGGCCAGAGCCATCTCCGCTCCGGCTCGCGCCGCCAAGTCCCTCAGCCGGTCCACCGCAGCCGGCACCTCCCCCACCTTCGCAGCTAGCTGCGCCATCGTCTCTGGAACCAGAGCATCCGGCCACAAAAAGGACAAGATGTCTCGCGCCGCTTGACGAAGCTTGGAAGCTTCTTCGCCAAGAAGGACGACGAGCTCCTGAGCCGCCGGCTGCGCACCCGGCCAGTTCTCCTGCAGCCGGTTGTACGCTAGCAGGTCTATGCCGGGATAAAACGCTGTCAGAAAAGAGAGTCAGATCCGGCTGCCGGATCCGGAAAGAAAAGAAGGCGGAAAAAAGGAACTTACCCTTAGCCGTGTGGCCGACCTGCATCAGCTCCTCCACCAGAGCCTTCTCCTTCGTCGCTAGCCGTTTGAGTTCCTTCTCTTGGTCCTTGTTCTGGGCCTCGAGAAGATTGAATGCTTCGGTCCGGCTGGCGAGCGAGCCGCCGCGCTCCTTGATGGTAACCTCTAGGCCGTCTACCCTTGCGTGCCAATCCTTGTTCTGCAGCCGCAGCGTAGAGTTGGACTTGCTCAACCGTTCGTTCGCTTTCTTCAAGCGATCGATCTTGCGCTGATCGCACACGAGGATGGCTGTGACAAAACCAGCTATCAGAAAAAAGGGAGCAAGACGGATGAAGCAAACTTACTCTAGGAAGTCCCGTTGGTAGCAGCGAGCTTCTGCTCCAGGGACCGGTTCCCGCCGGCTGCGGCCTCCAGCAACCGGATCTCCTTCACCGCCAGTTCGAGGGTGGCGGCAAGGTCCGTCAGCAAGGCGGCGGAGGAAGCATCGTCACCTACAGCGTTGACAGCCAAAGACTCCTTCGCGGCAACCACTGCGGTCCTCCATTCCTCCCCCGGCTCCTCGTCGGAGTTGTCGTCACCGACAACTACGAGCTCCTTGCCGGCAGCGCCCCCCCCCCCCCCGCGCGCCCGCGGAAGAGCCACCCGGCTGAGGATCCGCCTCTGGCTGGGCCACCACGACCGGCTGCGAAGCCTCCGCTCCGGCTGAGGTAGCCGGTTCAGCCCGAGGGGGAGGCGGAGGCAGCACTTCGGAAGAAGGAGGGGTGCTGGCTGACGCAGTCGGAGCCCAGGGCGGCGATCCGGTTGGCGCTCGAGCTCAGCTCGCAGCTCCAAAGGAAACCAGCGCGCTAAGAAGACAGAAGAAGAGAGGGAAGAAAGAAAAGCAAATCAGCCAAAGGCAGAAAGGCAGGAAAATGAACAGGCAAAACACGATGAAGGAAGAGGAGGATAGACGTACCCCGGCACAACTGGAGGCGGCCCCTTCTTCCGGCCAAGGCGGCTCGGCGGCAGGGCGCTGGTCCGGCTCCTCTTAGGGGCCGGCTCCTCCGTGGCAGGCCAGCGGGAGCCGCTCCCGCCAGCTTCGCCGTCTGTCGCAGGGTGTGGCGCCGGATCGGTGGTCGGCGTGGCCTCCTCCTCCTCGTCAACCTCCGGGTGGGGGTCGGCAGCCGGCTCGTCATTCCGGCTGGGGAAGGCATCGCCATCCCCGTCTGACTCCTCACCGGACCGCCGAGCACGCGGCTCGGGCAAGTCAGGCGTGAACTCCTCGCGGGGAGCCTCACCCTCCTCGCGAAGGATGCAGGGGAACATCTGCCGAATACAAGAGATCAGTCGAATAAAACAAGAAAGAAGGGCAAGAAATGCGAAAGAAAAATCCGGCTAGAAGGACCTACCCGGGGAGCGCGGTTCTCCCGGCTGTAGGGCGCTCTGAACTTCCAGCCCTCCGGCAGCCGCTCCTTGGTGATCGTCCACAC
Organism: Avena eriantha; assembly: GCA_910589775.1. Lineage (NCBI taxonomy): Eukaryota > Viridiplantae > Streptophyta > Magnoliopsida > Poales > Poaceae > Avena > Avena eriantha. The sequence goes on from OU342742.1 coordinate 389,617,400, forward strand.
CCACTCCTTCAGGTTGTGGTAGCGGGGATCGCGGCGCGATAGCCGGGTCGGGTCTAGCCGGCCAGAGTAGAAGCACATCTTGTGCGCTCGTTGCTGCAACGACATCATCAGCCGGGACATCCAGCTGAGGGTGACGTCCAGACCGGTCAGCCGGTAGTGGACGAGGGAGCGCATGCGTTTCAGCATCGCATCCGACTCTGCCTTGTCACCGTGGATCTTCAAATCACAATGCAGCCGGCTGGACTTGACGTCCTAGAAGGCCGGAAGGTTGATCCGGTCGACGTTGGTAAGGTTCTTGACATAGAAGTATGACAGCTGCCACAGTCGTACCGTGTCGTGCAGAAGAAATTTGGGGTAGCCGGTCTGCGAGCGGGAGTAGATGGAGGCGCCGCCGCAGACGACTAGCGGCCCTTGCGTGAACTGCACCTGTGGCCGGATTCGGAATAGCCGGCAAAAGAGCCTGAGATCCGGCTGGATCCCGAGCTAGCTCTCACAGAAAGCCACAAAGTGCGCCAGCATTCTGATGGCGTTGGCGCCGAGGTGGTGGAGGCGGAGGTCGAAGAACGCCATGAAGGTGAGGAAGAAGGCGTTCACTGGCAGCGCGAACCCGCACGACAGGTGCGACAGAAAGATAACCCGCTCCTCCTCCGCGAGGTGTGCGGACACCTCTCCCGCCGGCGCCAGCCGCACCGCCACCTCCTCCTCTGACGGGAGAACGCGGGTGACGCGGTACTTTTGGATCTGGTCCTCGGTGACGGAGGAGCCGCACCAGGCCCCGCGGTCGGCTGCCATCTCCGGCTTGCAGGGAGGCGCGATGGCGGAGGTGTGACGATGGCCCGTATCGCCGACAACGAAGAGCGGGCGGTGCAGCGGGCTACAGCGGCAGCAGAGCAAGGGCGCAAAAGGCAGGAGCGCGTGGGGAAGAGGAAGACTGGAGTGGGGGAGCAAAGGAGGGGAACTGCTCCCCCGCGGCGTCCCTTTAAAGGACCGGGAGCGCAACCGTCAGCAGCGCCACATGGCGCGCATCCGGACGACCCCCACCCCAACCGTCGCCCAGATCCCGTGTGCCAACGCGGGATGCGCAGAAGATCTGGGAGCGAGAACCGAAGCGCCAGGCAGCAACTTCCCGAGGCGACGTGCGACGGGACGTTACGCTGTCCGCCGCAGTGCAATGATGGCGCGTGCGCGCGTGGCCGGCATCAGCGCTGACGTCACGGGTAGCGCAACCGCCAGGCGTAGCCGGACACAAATTCAAAAATCAGGAGGGAGCGCGCGCACATTTCGCCTAAGGGCGGAATCCACACGCGCTCGGGGGCTAGTGTTGGGGGGATGATCCCCAAATACCCCAACCGGATAGGAAACATGCAGTCGGATCACGCCCAGCTGACCAGACGCAGCCGGACAAGGCAAGACAGGCCGGCTACGGTGACGTAGCCGGAACCAATCAAGGAGACAGGACGACGTGCGTATCAGTGCACGGTACGCCCTGTACGATGACAAGACCGGCCATTACTCGACCATACCGAAGACTTTGCGGGGATGACACGGGAATAGTGGCCCAGTGCTGACGACATGCTCGCACGGCGCCCACTGTATCTACGACAGCCATACCGCTCATACTCCGATGTGACATACTGAAAGGGCATGTATGCCCCCATGTGTGGTTTTGGTAATTAATGACAATCCCTATGGACTAATGTGCAAATTGAGTTTCACTTGTAGGTTTGTCCATTGGAATCGCTTGGACCATGTGTTGGTTTCAAGGATGAAAAAGGAGAAGCATCGTCCAAGGGCTTTGTGCCTATTGGAATCAAGGAGAAGAAGAAGAAGAAGAAGAAGAAGAAGAAGAAGATCAAGTATGCCTTGAAGAAGAAGAAGATGGAGTTCCTCATGGGTGATGAAGACAAGGTCAAAGAAGTGGTTTTCCCATGGAGTATGGGGGAGCCATTCGCAAGTCTTCATCTAGCAAGAGCAATCAAGAAAGGTGTTCCATCTTGAAGGTGACAAGATCGTCTACATCAAGCTCAAGTGGAATGCTCAAGTAAAAGGTATGATCTTGATAGGGTTTCTATTTTACCGGTCTCTTGTAGTGCTGGGAGACCGGGTTTAGGATAGATAGCCGTACTATCAAGAGGGGCTCTCGAGTGGGTGACTCGTTCGTATCTTTCGGAGAGAGCTCAAACCTTTACATACATAGCATCATCTTTCTTGGTTGTTGTTTGGTTCTTGTCCATGTGAGGATCTAGAGCTTGTGGTTATCTTCTTAACAAGCACTAGTTCATCAAAAACGGATTTCCCTTGCATATCTTATTGCGTTTTTGACCTTGCGGGTTTTCCGGCTCCACACCTTGGGAGGTATCTCACATATATATTCATGGTATTTTCTCCCTTGGTGATACCCAATATTTCGATTCTACACGTCGTTATCTTTCCAACAAAATTGGTTTCATCTCGTTTGGAGTTCGGATGCAAAAGTTGTGGCAGTTTTGGTTCTGAAGTTTTTGCCTGACCGGTAGTTCCGGTGGGCCACCGGTAGTACCGGCCAGACGCCGGAAGTACCGCTCGGGCAGAAATGCCGCCGGTAGTACCGGTGTTAATTCCGGCCCAACTTCCGGCAACCCAAATTTTGGTTCAGTATCCTCTCTGCCTGGTTAGCGCTATTTGACAGAACTTGGATCGGATTTTCAGGCGGTAGTACCGCTAGGATATTCTTGCTACCGGTAGTTCCGGCGAAGCAGCGGTAGTTCCGGCCAAGCGCGTTTTTGATCTTTGCCTCGCTGTTTTCTGACCGTTGGCTGGGTGCCACCGGTAGTACCGGCCACCCACCGGTACTACCGGCCGTGCGCGAATCTGTGAGTAACGGGCAGATCGGGGAGCCCTTTAAAAGGAGCTCCCCTTTCCCCTTCGGCCCCTAATCTTGCTCTTTCTTGGTTTTTGGCTTTCTCTCTCCTCCATTGTTGACCTTGAAGAGATTGCCCTCTCCCCTTTCCCCTCCTATGATTCTTGCATCTTTTTGAGGGATTTGAGAGAGGAGATCTAGATCTACAAGCCCCACCAAGAAAAATCCCTTCTTTGTGAAGGAATCCTTGGGATCTAGATCTTGGAGAGTTTTGTGTTCTCCTCTTGTGTTCTTCCTCCCTTATTCCCCCAATAGCTTTTGTAGCTTTGGTGGAATTTGAGAGAGAAGGACTTGCCTCTTGCATTTGGTGCATAGGTTTGAGTTCTCCTCGGAGATTCGGTGAGTTCAATCCCTTGGGATTGTTTCTCTTGGGTTCTTGGAACCCTAGACGGTTGTGTGGGTGGATAGTTGACCTTATGTGGTCTTGTAGCCTTTTGTGGCCTTGTTGCCTTTTGTGGCTTTGTAGCCTTTGTGGCATTGTTCTTGGGGCTCCAATTGAGTTGTGGAGGTTCCCCAAGCTTGTTGGCCTTTTGTGGCATTGTAGAGCCTTTGTGGCGTTTCTTGGGAGCCCTCCAATTGAGTTGTGGAGATTGCCCCAAGCCTTGTACGGGTTTGGTGACCGCCCTCAAGTGTCCCATAGTGGAACGTGAGTAGGCCTTTGTGGCGAGCTCACGGGAGAATAGGGTGAGCCTTTGTGGCGTCGGTGAGTTTCGTGACTTCGCATCCTTGGTGAGGCCTTTTGTGGCGTTGGGTGAGCATCGAGCCACCACACCTCGAGGTGAGCCATTTGTGGCGTTCGAAGTTCATTGCGCCCCCACACCTCTCCAACGGAGACGTAGCTTCTTTGGAAGTGAACTTCGGGAAACAAATCATCGTCTCCACGTCCATCGGTTATCTCTCAACCGAACCCCTTTACTTATGCAATTTACATTGTGATAGTCTTCGTGCTTGAAGTACTATATCTTGATATCACATTATTGCTTGTCTTGCTTAGCATAGGTTGTTGGTGCACTTAGTGAACCTAGTTGATTTATGTTTGGCTTGATAAATTAAACGTTAAGTTTTTATTCCGCATTTATTAGAGCCTAAACTGTAATATTTTTAAAACGCCTATTCACCCCCCCTCTAGGCGACGTCCATTTCCCTTTCACATACCATACCGGACACTGTGGATGACCAGCCGGCTGGGACCCGCCTGTGGGGCCCGCCAGTCGGACTGGCCAGTGAGACCGTTGCCTCTCTGCCTATATAAGGAGAGGCAAGACCTCAGTAGAAAGGGTTGGTCTCAGCGCATTTAAGGCAGTAGCTAGAGAATACAGCTCAATGAGCACTTGTAGTTCGTATATCCCATAGTCAGATCCGGCAGGAGTAGGAGTTTTACCTCACCACAAGGGCTCCGAACCTGGGTACTTCCTGCGTCCAGCTACGCTTGCTTGTATCCAATCCCGCCTACGGACGCCGTCGATAGCTTCCCTGCTAGTCCCCACACCTCTATCTAACCCGTTTAGGTACTGATGTTCCCAATACAACGACAATGCTTATATATTATGAGACTCCAGCTGCCGTGCAGGGATCCATCATTCTCAAATTTCTAATTTTGATAAGTGTTTCAAATGGAAGAAGTGCAGGATGCATATGACTACCAACAATAAGTGAATTTATCTTCTCTTTATTTCAATTTAAACACTGAGTTTCTTATAGTTTCTTTTGTTTCTAGATCAAGGACGATCAAGGTTTGAGCTTTGGGGAAGTTGATGGCTCCATGTTTCTCTATGTTTAAATCGCATTAGGTAGAGTAATTTACCAAGAATCTCTCTAGCCTTGCTACTAATGACTAATTATTGCAAAGTTGTGCAATCCTTGGTTTTAATTTGTGTTGTGCAGAAAATCACACTTTTAATGTGAAATCGGGAGCATTCATTGAAGATTATCATGTTACCAACTCGCCCAAGATAACTGGGGATGAAAAGGAGGCGTCAGCCATACATGCAAGGCATGCTCGTACGTCCAACCCGTATAGTGTGGCGTTGGATTCATTAAGTCAAACACCACAACTTTCGTGAATATGCTTATATATTATGAGACTCCAGCTGCCGTGCAGGGTGCCATCATTCTCAGATTGCATGCCAACAACACCAAAAGAGATCTGCCAACATAGTTCATCCTCTCCATTCTCCATCCACTCCATAGCCATAGCCATTATCTTCTACTTGATATCTCCTTGTGATTCGGCGACCATTGTAAAATATCGATTCCAATCTAAGTATTTTCACAATGTTTTCTATCATTGATCTTATTGTTATGAGTGAGTAGTCCTCACGGTATGCGGATTGGGGTGAAACCTCGCGGTGATTATGTGCATATAATACATGGGAATATTGTGTGTTGATTAAATATGAGAGATGTATCTTTGTTTCTTTGTCTCTTGTCTCGATCCGTGGACTTGTAAGTACCCAAGATCTCATGAGTTGATAAAGGCTTGACGTAATATGAGTGGTGAACTACGACTTCACACAAAAATCCAGTGTCAGCAAGGGGATCACGTTCTTCGTTTAGGGATCCACTTGTGAGTAACAACCACATCACTGTTCTTAATGCTTTGATCTGTATTCTATACCTAATAATAAATAATATAACGCTTCTATCAACCAGTTTTTTATTTGGACGACTTTACCCTTCTACTTATTACCCACGACTGCCCATCAGGTACTAGTTCGTTTTATTTTTCCCGTGTCGATCGCGACCGACACCTCCCCACCCTTTTCTTCCTCTCTTCTCTCTGTTCACTGTCCATCAACGGGAGTGAAATCCTTGATGCGGGATGGTCGGGGAAAAAACAACGAGTCTCCCATCCGGTCCTGAGCAAGAATAGCCAGAGAGGCAAAAGCAAACGAGCGGACGACCAGTGGCGGTGGAGGTCGATGGGGTCGTGGTCGTCGACCGGGGCTGATTGCGGTGCTCCACACCGCCGGCTTCGACCTGACAGCTAGCGCTCCCTCCGCATCCTGACTCCCTACCGTGTAAAGGAGGAATAGCCGCGAGGGGAACCCTCTTACCCGCTGGAATCCGTGCGACCAAGGGGACGATGGGGCGCCGCCTGATTCAGCCCGACTGTCGGTGCTACCTGCGTTCCACGACCCAGGGTCGGGAACAACGACGGGTTGACGAGGGTCAGTGGCCAGGTCATGATCCAGTTCGATATCGTATGACCCAGTAACAAGGATATAAAAGGACAAGATCAGAAGGTTCCTACCAGGAATTCCGCCACAGTCTGCCCCCGAGCCGTAGCTCCATGTCCATCCCGACAGGTACGCTGGCGGACAGATTGTCTATGTCTCACTCCGCCGTAGAAGTGTGGCCTGCCATGCTCCGTTTTTCCGAACCCGCCCGTCGTCTCACCGTACTCCCTCACCTGCTCCTGGTCTCCTAGCCGTCGTTCCCGGCCATGTAGAGCTCTGCGAGGGGCTGCAAAAGAAGTGGAGCAGCTCGCGTTCAGGCATGCCCGGATTTGGTAAGAGAATCATGGAGAAATAAGTATCGGACTGTGGAAGATGTGATGGGCGCTATTGGGGATGCACGGGAGGTTAGAGGACGAGCGGTAGTCCCTCGCCGGCCTTCGGGATGCAACAATGGGTCGAGGCGTCAATGCCGCCTAGATGGGGTGGCTTGCGGCGGATGCTGGGATAGGTCAGGGTGTCGATGCAGCGCGGTATCGGGTGCCTTGCTGCGGCGCCAGTCATCATGATGTAGGGGGGGTGGAAGCCGTGCTAGATGCAGGGGAGGGTCGACGCCGTGGTGCCACGTTGTAGAGAGAGGTCACAGTCATCTGCTGCTGGATGCGTCATGGTCGCAGTCGTCCGCTGTGCGGATGCGTCGAGGTCGCCGTTGTCTGCTGCCCAGACACACTGACGTCGCCTCCAGTACATACAACCAGGGGAGAGGCGGACGGTTGGTTGTCTCGCGTGCGCGATCGGGCTGGAAATTAGGGAAGGGAGGTACGTTGCAGCGACCGGCAGGAAAGGAGGAGGCAGGTTGCAGCGGCCGGCCGAAAAGGAGGAGGCAACAGCCGGTGTGCAAAGGGAGGCGACGCCGCAGCACATTCTACTTGCAGGCTTGATCCTAAAAAGGAAGTTGTTCAGCTATAAAACTTGCAAATCATCTCAAGGGCCCGATATTTGGATGGAGGAGGCTCTGTTCATCCCGGACATGTGGGTTTGAGCTGATGGACTCTAGCACTTTGCTGCACTAGCTAGATGCCTAGATGTCGCTTTGATCTGGCAGCCTTCGAGTCCTCGCTATCTAAGTAGGCCACCAGGAGCATGAGGCTTGCAAGGTAGATTTTTGCAGCGATGACACGGGGCTTAGGCCGGACGGGACTATTAGGAAATGCGACGGAGCTCCTCCTGAATATTCGTTGTCAGTTGCGGCTGGAGTGAGGCACTACGTGGTGTTGGCGACATTGAACCCAGCTCTGGTATGCATTTCGAATAAATTGCCCTGCTGGAACCGGACGTCTGGCCGAACTGCAGCGTTCACTGACACCGGAACAATCACTTACAATCTGAACCGGCAAGTGAATTTTGTCATAATAGCTTTGATGAATTTTATCCAGGTTATTGCTTCAGCAAATTAAGCATTTGGGGCAGTATGATGGAACTAGCTCTACAAGCCAATAGTAGTCTCATGCCTTCACCGTTCCTCTGGACTGCACCACATGATCATACTTTTTTGTCATGCAAGAAGACAATATTGAAGTCCAGCTTGCCCCCAGCCAGCCTCTGGTTTCTTCCACGGTTGGACAACTTCTTCTATCCCCCTTACTTGCTTTCCTCCATGTTATACACAATGTTTTTATCTCTTAGACTGATATGGTAAATGTTCTGAAAGATTTACGGGCAAAGTTCTACGTTGTAGATTGTCAATACGTAAATGACTTCTATTTGTATTGATTGTCAGATGAAAAACTCTATAATTAGCAAGATTTAGCTTATCATGGCAATGAACAGACTGTGTATGACAGTAATGATGAAAATAATTGGTCAATAAAAACCAACCTGTAGGACCCCTGTGATGTGTGCTTATGATGTAGATAAGCTTTATTAGCTGATAAAAGTGTTAGGGTAATAGATCTCGTATTACCAGAGGGCCAAAGGCCAGAATATATAGTACATGTACAAGTGCAAATATACAGAAAGCCCCCTAACATATGAGGAAACTACAATACACAAATATACTCTAACACCCCCCCTCAAACTCATGGTGGATCCACAACACTGAGTTTGGAGAGTAAGAAAGCATGCTGAGCGCAGGTTCGTGCCTTTGTAAAGAAATCTGCCAACTGCAAGTCTGAAGGCACATAATGGAGCGCAACAACCTGATCCTGCACCTGAGCACGTGTATAAAAAGCATCAACACCAATATGCTTGGTCAGCTCATGCTTGACCGGATCACGTGTAATAACTGATAGCACCTGTACTGTCTGACAAAAGTGGAGTGGGTGTCGTAACAGAGACCCCAAAATCTGTAAGCAACCACCGTAACCAGGTCACCTCAGCAGTCACCGAAGCCATAGCCCGCAACTCAGCCTCAACACTCGAACGGGAAACCGCTACCTGTTTCTTCGTCTTCCAAGCAACAAGCGAACCACCAAGAAACACACAGTAAGCATAAAGTGAACGACAATCCGTAGGATCATTCACCCACGTAGCATCCGAGTAGCACTGGAGCTGGAGAGAGCTAGAACGAGGGAAGAAAAGGTGACGAGTAATTGTGCCACGAAGATAACGGAGGACACGGAGGAGATGACCGTAGTGAACAGTGGTAGGAGCTGAGACAAACTGGCTCAGAATATGAACAGGATAAGAGATATTAGGACGGGTGACAGCAAGATAAACGAGACTCCCAACAAGATGGCGATAACGAGTGGGATCAGGAAGAGGATCACCATCCGTAGGACGAAGCTTAACATGAAGCTCCATAGGAGTCTCGACGGTGCGCTCATCTACAAGAGCAGCCCGAGCAAGAAGATCCTGAATATACTTTTCCTGAGAGATAGAAAACCCATCAGAAGTGGATGACACCTCAATCCCAAGAAAATAGCGAAGAGGACCAAGATCAGTCATAAGAAACTGATCACGAAGGCGAGCCTTGACAAAGGCAATATACTCAGGATCATCACCAGTAATGATCATATCATCAACATAGAGAAGGAGAAGAGTGCGTCCACGGGGAGAAGTGTGAACAAAAAGCGCTGGATCATGAGAACTAGGAGAGAAACTAGCAGCAGTCACCACAGAGGCAAAGCGCTCAAACCAGGAACGAGGGGCCTGTTTAAGGCCATAAAGAGAACGTCGAAGACGACAAACCATCCCATCGGAAACGGAATACCCAGGAGGAGGCTGCATATAAAACTCCTCACTCAACTTGCCATTAAGAAAAGCATTCTGAACATCAAGCTGGGACACAGACCAGCGTCGAACAGAAGCAACAGTAAGAAGAGTACGCACAGTGGTCATATGTGCCACAGGAGCAAAAGTCTCATCATAGTCACGACCATGTTCGTGCTGAAAACCACGAGCCACAAGACGCGCTTTATAACGCTCAAGAGATCCATTAGAGCGGGTCTTAATTTTATAGACCCACTTACATGTGATAGGACGAACACCAGAAGGTAGAGAGACAAGATCCCAGGTGCCTGTGCGCTCAAGCGCATCAATCTCCTCAGCCATGGCAAGCTGCCATTCAGGATGACACGCAGCATCCCGATAAGAAGTTGGCTCGGAAACTACAGAGAGACCATACTGACTAGGGGAGTAACGGTTTAGAGCACGACGCTGACGAACAGGTCGTGAGGAAGGAAGCTCATCCACTGAAGATGACTCATCGGAAGAGGAGGAAGAAGAAGGCACAGAGGAAGGATCCGAAGCTGGAGACGGAGGAGAACTAGGGGAACTAGAAGAAGGAGAGGATGGCGCCGAAGACAAAGGAGGCGCAGCGGAAGGAGGAGGTGGAGGAGAAGAGACAGCGGAAGGTGTATCAGGAAAAAGAAGAAAAGAGAGATCATCCGTTGGGTAAGTGCCAGAGGTGGGGCAAGGATAGAAAGGACGCGTCTCATCGAACGTGACATCACGAGAGATGCGCATACGACGACCAACGGGGTCCCAACAATGATAGCCCTTATGCTCATCACTGTAGCCAAGAAAAACACACTCAACAGACTGGGCGGTTAATTTGGTGCGTTCACGAGGAGGGAGAAGAACATAGCAAACGCATCCAAATAAACGAAGAGCCGAGTAGTCTGGACAGGAGCCAGAAAGACGCTCGAGAGGAATGCCACCCTGAAGAGCAGCTGAAGGCTGGATATTAATGAGGTAAGTCGATGTAGCGACAGCCTCAGCCCAGAAATGCGGCGGAAGAGAGGAAGCAATCATCATAGCGCGGGTAGTCTCAAGAATATGACGATGCTTACGCTCGGCGACACCATTTTGAGCATGGGCGCCGGGACACGAGAACTGAGCAAGGGTGCCCTGCTCAGCAAGGATGCCACGCAGGTGCTGAGATATATACTCTCCTGCAGAATCAGCATGAAAAACACGAATAGGCGTGGAATACTGGGTACGAACCATAGCCACAAAGCGCTGATAAATGGCAAGCACCTCGCTGCGAGAGCGCATAAAAAATAACCAGGTGTACCGTGAAAAATCATCAATAAACAAAATATAGTATCGGTGGCCCCCTTTTGAAGCAAAGGGAGCCGGACCCCACACATCTGAATGAACTAAATCAAAAGGTCACTGAGATACAGACACACTAGTAGGATAGGGAAGCTGAATCTGTTTACCTAACCTACAACCCTGACACGAATGTAGTGACAACACATCTCCTGAGACAAGCCCTAGAAGATCATGACGAACTAAGGATGATAAACGGGAGCCACAAAGATGACCCAGCCGATGATGCCACTGCTGAAAAGAGCCAGTGACAGAAGCAGCAACCGCAGGAGAAGTGGCAGAAGAAGTGTCGGCAGAAGGAACGCGAAGCCAGTCTAACTCCCAGAGCCTCGGAGACTCAATGCTCCGAGGGCCAGCTCCAACCAGAGCCTGTGTACGACGGTCCTGAACAACACAAGAATCAGCATCAAGAATGACCCTACAACCAGAATCAGTAAGCTGACTAGCAGAGAAAAGGTTCATCTTAAGACTGGGAACATGAGAAACATCAGGAACAGAGAAGGAGGAGGTAGAGAGGGTGCCTCGACTGGAAACAGGAAGAGAGGTACCATCAGCCGTAATAACACAGACAGGAGAAATAAGAGAGCGAAGAGAAGAAAGAATAGAAGATGCAGAAGTCATATGAAAAGAAGCTCCAGAATCCAGATACCACGGGGATGACGTACCTGACTGTGTAGAAGATGATGGTCGCACAGTGCCAGAAGAACTAGTCACAGAACCAGCAGTACCCGACGAGGAGGAGCCTGTAGCAGCGAGCAGGCTACGAAGACCACGAATAATATCCTGATCAGACAGAGCACCAGCAGGAGGTCCAGAAGCACCAGTAGGAGGTCCAGAGGCAACAGCAGAAGATCTTGAAGAACCAGACTGGCGACGAGCAAGATACTGCTGACGTAAGCATGGATCCCTCGTCCAGCAACCAGAGATGTCGTGGCCAGGCTTGCCATAGTGTGCACAGGGAGGACGAGAACCACGAGGCTGCTGAGACTGACGCTGACCCTGGGCCGGTGGAGTAGAGAGTAGCGGCGGCGCGAGAGACCGTGACGAAGCCGGCGGCACGGGGGGACCATGAGCAGCAAGAACAGATCGAACCTCAAGAAGACCTGCACCACGACGACGAGTCTCCTTAGCACGAAGCTCAGCCAGTACCTCAGAGAGCGGAACACGACCACGGGCAAGCAGTTGGGCACGGCGCGGCTCAAACTCCTTGCGGAGCCGTGACAAGAACTCAAAGACGCGCTGAAACTCCAGCTCCGCGCGCACAATCAGACAGCAGGGACAAGTGTTACACACCGCTGTACGAAGAGAGTCAAGCTGACGCCAAATAGCAGCACTCTGAGTGTAGAAATCATCAATAGTAGAATCACCCTGCTTAAGATCATGCTCCTGACGAACTTCGGACAGATAAAGAGCATCTCCAGATGGCTGATAGCGCTGACGAAGAAAAGCCCACTGAGCAACAGCAGTGGGAAGACCCATGAACTCAGCAGCATACTGAGGTAGAACACTGGAAGTGAGAACAGCAGCAGCACGAGCATCCTCATCTATCCACTGAGTGTAATCAGCCAGATCCAGCCGGTAGGTCGTAGTAGCAGCAGAATGCGCCTGGACCTGGCGCTCATAATCAGCCCGAGCAGACTCATCAGCACTCTGGGCTGCATCCTTGACCGCCTGAGTAGCATCGGGGGCAAGGACAACGGGCGTCGGTGCACGAGGCACTGGAGGCACAACAGGGCGCGGTGGACAGGAGACCTCACCGGAAAGCACACCCCAAAGGCGAAGACCGCGCATATGAACGCGCATAAAGGCAGCGAAATCCGGATAATTCGCGCCATCAAAAATCACCGGGCAGCGAGGAATCGCAACATAGGCCGAGGAGGAAGAAATTTTTTTTTCAACTCAAACCAGATCGAACGGATCTGGATCTGGCGAGTCTGAGGCGGCGGCTGGCCGACGGGCGACGGGGGAGGCGGGGCGGCAGCCGGCGGGGGGAGAGGGAACGGCGACGGCGGCCAGGGCGGCGGCGACGGGGTGACGGGGCAGCGGCGAGGCGACGGCGGCGGCCGGCGGCGGTGTCGGCGACATCGGTGGCGGGAGAAAAGAGAGGAAAAAAAGCCTTACGGCTCTGATACCATGTTAGGATAATAGATCTCATATTACCAGTGGGCCAAAGGCCAGAATATATAGTACATGTACAGGTGCAAATATACAGAAAGCCCCCTAATATATGTGGAAACTACAATACACAAATATACTCTAACAAAAAGTTCCCTTTTACGCTCCTCCGACAGACGTCTTGTAACTATTTCAGCCTTGGAAAATTATTCACTAGATTTAATATTAGAGAATATTAGTTAGATGGTTGCTTTATATTCATACGACATTGATTTATATCTCAAATAATTTGAATATAAATTTGTAAGACATAAATAGCTATCAACACCGACAATGTCCTATGTAGAATCTTGGATTTGCATTGCCTTCATTTGCTCATGTCTCATCCTTGCTTGAGATAGTATATTAAATTAAATAAAAAATAAAAAATAAAGATTCAGATGGAAATGACAACTGAGGTCGAGGTTACAAGTCGAATAACTTTGGATTTTTTAGGATCATGCCGACATTTTCTCAATCTAAAGATTTTTACACCCGTTACAATGCACTGGCATATATTAGGGGGCAGGAAAAAAGTTAGAAAAAAGTTAAGTGAGAAGTTGCAGGAACTAGAAGACATTGAGGAGCTAATTTTTCTCAATAAAGAACAACAAGTCAGGAAGGCTCAAGTTCAATAGGCACTATTTGAGACATATGAAAAAGAAGAGCAGTATTGGCAGCAAAGGTCTAGGGATACTTGGATGTTGAAAGGTGACAGTAATACAGAATATTTTCATAGGGTGGCTAATGGAGTCAGAAGAAAGATGATTTTCTCAATGCGGAGTGAGGATGGGAAAATTCAAGGGACCTATGATCTCCTGAAACATGCTACTAAATACTATAAAAAATTATTTGGGCCTACAGATGGTTTTGCTATTAGACTGTCTGATGATAATTGGGAGGATTGGGAGAAACTCAATGATCAGGATAGAGAGAGCATGGGGAGACCTTTCTCAGAGGATGAAATCAAAGATGTGATTGAGCAGATGGAGAAAAATAAAGTTGTTGGACCTGATGGTTTATCTGTGGAGTTCTATCAACTCTGCTGGCAAATTATCAAACACGATGTTATGGCTGCTTTTGAGGATTTTCACTCTCATAGAATTGATCTGGCCAGTATCAATTATGGTACAATCACCTTGTTACCGAAGAGTGAGGATGCTGATATTATACAAAATTTCAGACCCATATGTCTGTTGCAGGTGTTATTTAAGATTTTCACAAAAGCTATGACAATTAGAGTTGAACTTGTGAAGCATAAACTGATTGAGACTTGTCAAATGGCTTTCATCAAAGGGAGATTTATATCTGATGGGGTCACTCTTTTGCATGAAATTTTGAAAGAGGCTAAAGTCCAGAAACAACAAGGAGTGGTTTTGAAGTTGGATTTTGAAAAAGCATATGATAAAGTCAACTGGGATTTCTTGTTCCATTGCTGTAAACAAAAAGGGTTCAGTGATGACTGGCTGATTTGGTTGAGAAGTGTTGTTACGCAGGGGAAACTCAGTGTGAAAATTAATGGTGAATTGGGTCCTTATTTTGGAAGCTTCAAAGGTGTAAGACAGGGAGATCCTTACTCGCCTTTTTTATTCAATATGGCAGGTGATTGTTTGGCCAAGATGGTGTTGAATGCGCAGGCAGGTGGTCTGTTCAGTGGGTTAGCTGATAATTTGTTTGAGAAAGGAATAGGCATTTTGTAGTATGTTGATGATTCTATTTTGTTGATTATAGATGATGTGGAGGGTGTCAGGAACTTGAAATTGCTGCTATATCTGTTTGAAGCAATGTCTGGTCTTAAGATCAATTTTGAAAAAAGTAAGGTAATGATGGTCCTGGAAGATGATGCAAAGTTGGAAATGTATGCAACACTCTTTAATTGTCAAATAGGGGAATGGCCTATCAGGTATTTAGGCCTTCCTGTGTGCAGCAGGAAATGTTCTATAGCTGAGATGAGATTCATTGGGGAAAAATTGGGGAGAAAGATGGATGGTTGGATGAGAGGTGCTCTCTCTGTGGGAGGTAGATATATCAAGATTACTTCCTATGTGTCAAGTGTGGCAGTGTATCCTATGTATATGTTTCTCTTGCATAAAACTAATGTGGAAGAGGTGGAGAAACATACTAGAACTTTTTTCTGGTATGGTTGGACAGGAACGAAAAAATATCAACTTGTCAAGTGGAAATATATGTGTAGACCTAAGAAAAAAGGTGGCCTATGTATTAAGAACATTAGACTCTTTAACATCAGCTTATTGTGTAAGTGGTGGTGGAGGCTAGAATCTGAAGATGGTCCCTGGCAAATGTTTGTAAGAAAAAAGTATCTGGGCAGTGGAGGGATTTTTCTAGTAAAACACAAACAAAGTGATTCTGCTTGTTGGTATGATCTGCTAAAAATTAAGGAAATCTATATCTGGGAGAAAAATGGTGGTTGGGAATGGTCTGAGAACAGATTTCTGGAGGGATGCATGGTGCTTAGATATGCCTTTGAAGAGTAAATTTCCTAAAAAAATTGATATCTGTCATCATCAGAATATAACTGTTGCTGCAATGGCTGGGAGAAATTGGCAATGTTATTTTAGGAGATGGTTAAATGTGGATAATCAGGAACAGTACAAAGGGTTGCAAGTGATACTTGTTGATATTACTTTGTCTGAAGAAACTGATAGACCTAGGTGGCTGTGGACAAAAACAGGGATCTTCACTGTTACGTCAATGTACAGTCATCTGTCTAATGGTGGGGTGGATAGAAGTTTTAGACATTTATGGAAAGCCAAGATTCCTTTGAAAATCAAAATTTGGTTATGGCTCATATGGCATAATGCAATCCCATCTAAGGATAATATGAAAAGGGGAAGTGGACTGGTGACACAACTTGTAGGTTCTATGACCAGGAAGAATCAATTGGTCACCTCTTCTTTTCTTGTCCTGCTGCTAAATATGTGTGGAGTGTGGTGGCTAGATTTGTGGGTGCTAAGACTAGGCCTGGGTCCTTTTCTCAGTATTTCTGGTGGATTCCTCGCTTCTTGGGTGTTAGCCGCAACATTCATATTACTATTGTAGCAGCTAACTGTTGGGAAATCTAGAAGCTCGGGAACAGAGCATGCTTTGATCACGAGATGATTAAGTCTACGGTGGATTTAGTAATGTATGCTTGCGTTTTCATGAAATATTGGGCAGGTTTAATGATGTTGAGGAGGGGGGCTGCTGAGGGATGGTGCTAAAACACTGAAGAGAAATGCGCTGACGGATGCTGAAGCTATGGACACAGCTTGTGTGCCTATCCTGGGATTACCATCTACTAGCTGCAAACGACCCAGATCTCCTACTGATGAACAAGAGGAAGATTGATTCAGAAAATCTCCCTAGGGTGGAAGAAGCAAAGAAAATGATGCCTTTTGGTCATAGTGAACCTTCTGCCTTTGATGGGGGTGACCGTGTGTTCATTTTAGTTTCTCGTTTATGGTTGTTCTGTTAAAACGCTAGCCCTTCGTGGCGGTGATCTTGCATCTCCCCTTTTCTTCCTTCCCCTGATAAGGATCAAGCCGATGATCCTATAGTTTTGTCCCGTTCTTTCACAGCGAGTAACCTAGATAGGAATTCTTCCAACAACGCCAATGAACATCACCTGAAGAAGAGGAACGAATCCTACAAGCAACGTGGAGAAAATCACCACGCCTCAAACCAAAACACGATAATCCTTGATGAACACGAGAACCTCCGCGACAATATCAATACGATAGATAACACGGCATCGCCGTCCCCGGAGGGATGCTCACCAAGCAACTCACACAATAGTTTTAGACTCAATTTCAAGCTAACCCTAATCTAGAGGGCGTTATAGGGCTTATATGGCGGCTGGAACGTCGAAACAACACGAAACGAAAACATGACTGACACGGTCAGATCCGTCCGGATCTGATGGAGACTTTTAGGGCCAGATTATCCGGTCTAAGTGGGCCGGATTATCCGGGGGCCATACAGAACGTCGGGCATGAAGTCCTTAGCAGAAATACCAAAGAAGGGCCAGATTATCCGGGGTATGGGGGCCGGATTATCTGGGGTCTTGAGCCGTGGAAGTACTCATTGGAAAGATCTTGGAATTATCTATCCAACAAGTGCTTATTTGCTTGATTCAGAGTTCGTATGAGGAATCCACGTCCGTTTCAATTTCAGGACTTCTGTCTGTCCGAATTGAACGTTCCTTCTTCTTGATGATCTCCCTTGCGCCTACCTCCCGCTCCTCCCTCGCGCATATCGTGCCCATATCATCATCCCCCCCTTCAAGAAGCGTTGTCCCCAACGCTTGCGGGTCGGGTCAGAAAGGTGGCATGATATGAACAATCGCTTCACGCGTCTTCGCCATCTTCAAGTCTTGCCTGCCTTCCACTCCGCAACCTCCATGCGGAGTGTGGTATACAAACTAACAACGAAAAAAAAAATTTCCGCAATTTTTGGCATTAAAATACCACTAAATGCGCAAAACCACTTAACGAATCAAGATTAGCAACTCTACTAGTTCAATATACAAAAGCAAATGACAAAAGTAGTGGTATGGTCGCGACTCCATCCCGCACTCAAATCATTACTTCGCACATGAATCAGTAAAACACATATCCCAACAACTTCTTCTTAAGGTGAACCTAAAGATTGGTAACTACGGAAAAGAACACCCCAACAAGATAACGTCGGATAACAAAGAGTAAGATAGATCGCATCGGTGTACAACGAATCAGAATAGATCGCGTCGGTTTACAAAGGACTGTCGGTAGGGAATGTACCAACAGTTGATAACCAAAAGGCAGATAGTGCTAACATTTGGATGCAACAGATAGACAAGGAATTCACACACACACACACACAAACATAACCTATGGTCCTACGGAACCCAGAACACGTGAATCCTAGTTTGAAGTTTAGAAGAGGATTGAAAACGTTACACTTCCTTACCAGAAAATGATGGGTGGGTGGGTAAGAAGAAAAATGGAAGCAATCTTACTCTCACGTTTGTTTTTCCCTAGTATACATAACTACCAAAATATTTGCTAGACAGACAACGACCATTTTGGCTGAGACCCTGAAGGGCGGGATGGCTCTGATACCAATTGTAACTACCTCGGTGAATTACGCTCTTAGTTAATGCCTAGATGATCGAAAGTGGTTAAAATAGTACGGTGGGGCCCAGGGCCACTCACGGTAGACCTTTCGGCCGTCCTAACCACTTTCAAACAACGGGACAAGAACGAGCGGCGTAATCGGCAGGCGAAGGGATCAACTACATACACAAGTGAGTATGTATGCAAGCCACATACAACAGTACATCAGAGCCATTCCATCTAAAAGAAATAGAAATATTGCAACGCCATACGGCAAGATCCAAATATCCTAGATAGATGTAATAATTTAGGATAGCTCCTCATACATCACACATCAGAGAATCAGGCGGAAGCGGAAACAAGATCCGAGTACGGATAAGAAGCAAATTGGCATAAGATGCCCCATAAATAAACACATCCCGCCCACAGATCACACGGATCCCCGTTCCCGGAATCTCTACACCAAATGATCGTTGCCAACATCATCTGACTCTTCCACCCAGTATCCATCTTGCGGGTACACCTGTTCATCTGAATCAACAATTTATCGTGTGAGACCCTAGGGGTACTCAGCAAGTCTTTATGCCACTAAAGGGGACACAACCTGGGGTGACGCAATTGCAGCAAAAGATAATACCTAACAATTCTATAGAGACTCGCTAACCTTCCGCCTAACCAATGATAGACGGAAGTCCGTGAATTAAGATCAACCGTTATAACAGTATAGTTAACAGATCCATCCTCCTCCTCGCTTACCAATGAGGAAGCGGACGAACAACCCCCATCATCCGTTGGCAGTTTTTATTATCCATTCCATGAGTATTGCGCTATTTACTAGTCAAGTACTTAGTCAAATTAAAAGCGGTACTTTAGTTATACTTGTCTATGATCGAGAAACTGTGCTCCAAGTCGTCCATAACCGCGGACACGGCTTTCAGAAAGATTTACCCTGCAGGGGTGCACGAATAGCAACACACACTCGATCAACCTCGGAAAAACCAAATCAAAACCCAACGAGGCATTCACGACAAAGCAATCACAGGATTCAGAAATATTTCAGGGGGCCACCCCATTAAGCTACCCGCAACGAAGTTGGCCGGCTCCGAGACGGACCCAAGGTTTGTGTCAATGGCTGTAAACGACTGGGAACCCGAAAATGTGACTGGGCTTGTCGATACCGCGAAAACATTCCACAATCCAAAACAGTACAGGTGCTCCGCGCACAATCTTAAATAAAGCAGTAACATGGCATAAGTACAGAATAGTAATAAAGCCCCAAACTACTTGTGGCCCCAAGAAATAAGAATGAATCAAGCTCTGACTCAGGGGGGTCCATAGGCCTCCCGGATGTGGATAGTGCGAATAGTCAAGGAACAGGAATCAAGTACTCGGGGTCCTACGGGACACAAGTGAGCATGAAAAACCAAATAGCAGATATTGCCCACCGGTGCCTCTTTCTTTAGTTATCCCATTACTACTCAGGTTATGTTGTTTAGGTACCTCGTTATCCATCCGACACTCACATACCCTACTCATGCTTTTCTACGACTCGCATGGCTCAAACAACCCCTGTAGTAATGGCTCATGGGACCGGAACAGGCTTAATGTGGTTTAAAAGTAAAGGCTATGCAGTACTTGGGATTCAATTTAATGCAATCGCGACTCAATGATGCAAGAATAAGATAGAGGCAATAGGTACTGTATGTATGCAAGCATGTGGTAGTGCTTGCCTGGCAGCTCAGTTGAAGCGGGAGATGGATCTGGGTAATACTCCTGTGATTCCTGATAATTCTCCTGCTGGGCGTCTATTCGAAGAAGAACCAAACAAACAAGGGCCAACATAAATAAAGTGCGCAAGCATATAAATTGAAATGCAACAAGCAACCAAGCATGCCATGATGAATGATGCACAATTTACATGGCATTGAAGTAGCACGGCAAAGGTGAGGTGTGGATACAAGAAGTAAAGCATTTTATCATTTATTTGCCCAAGTTTTATTGTCTTAAACGGTTCAGATTTTAGATGACAACATGATGCATGCTTCAATTCAGAACAAGGATTGCATAAATAGAACGGGCTCGTCGCGCTGATCGATTTAGACATATTATTTGTCAAATTTGGAGTTATAAAACAAAAGTTATTAATTAATTAAGTAAAGAGGGCATTTTCTTGTAATTTTAATCTACTCGAAATTTAAAGTGTTCAAAATATAATTTGAAGGGCATATTTGAATTCCTCACATTTTTCTGATTCCAAAACATATATTATTTGTATTATTTGGATTTGTATTTTAAAAATTATTTGAATCTGAAAAGAATTGAATTTAAATTAATTTGGAAAAGATTTGAATAAAAACAGATACGGAGAAATACTTTTTGCACCCAGGCAAACTCAGACCCAGTCACTGACGGGTGGGCCTGCGCGAACTGGGGCCACGCGCGCGAGACACACTTTTGCCACGCGGGCTCTGGCTAGCCGCTGACGCTGACAGGCGGGACCAGCGGCGGAAGGCCCACGTGCCAGCGAAGCGGGAGACAGGGGCTGACAGGTGGGTCGCCGGCTGGACCGCGGGTTGCGGCCGGGAAAAGCCGAGGGGTTTTCTGCAAAGGTGCTAGCGCGGCTGACAGGTGGGGCTGAAAGGAGCGCGGGTCGCAGTAATCAAAAAGGGGAGGGGCTTTTTGCAAATCGACCACGCGCCCGTACTGTTTATCGTTTTCCTCCGTCTGGCGGCAGGCGCGTGCGCGGGCGGAGCGGGGATTCGATCCCGGGCCGCGGGAGTGCGCGCGGAGGGGGCTGACCGGTGCGGCTGGCTCGGGCAGATGTCAGGAGGGTGGCGGGGGACTAGATAGGCTTGCTGCGGCGCGGGGAAAACTTGCAGACGTTGGCGAGCTCTAGCGCACTGAGAGTGCTCGACAAAGACAACGGCGGCGCTAGGGCGGTACGGCAAAGCGGACCATGTCAGGGAGGAGGGGATGCTCACCGCGGGCTCGCTGGTGGGCTTGGATCGGCGCGAGGAGCGGCGGATCGGCGAGGTCGCTGGCGTCCCGTCGGCTAGGGTTTCGCGTCGGGCGTCGACGTTTCCGGCGATGCTGGCGCTTCTCCTCCGCGACGACGTGTACTGGGCGACGCAGGGGGATGTCCTCGATCTGCCAGGCCACTTCCACGACAAGCTTGACGGCCGGAACGAGGAGATGGCGGCGGTAGACGGCGGTGACTGGCGGCAGGTGGGGACGACGGTGGAGAAGAAGGGGAAGGAGGGGGGCGCTCTGGGGCGGATCTGGGCGAGGCCAGAGAGGCGGGAGGAGGAGGGGAAAGTGAGAGGGAGAGAGGGGAGGCAGGTGGGAGCGGGGTAGATGGAAAAAGGGGCTTCGGCCCTTTCCTCCTTTCTCCCGGGCACGTGGGCGAGCAGGCTGGGGCTGGTCCTGGAGCTGGACGGCGCGGCAGGTGGGGCTGCAGGTGGACCAGGCGGCGTGGTGGCTTGTGGGGCTGGCTTGGCCGGAGAGAGAAGAGAGGGAGGGAGTAGGTCGGGCTAGGGTTAGACATGGCCTCGGGTTAGGTTTAGCTAGGGTTAGGGTTAGCTGGGTGGGCCAGGGAGAGAGGGAGGAGGTGGCTGAGGTGGTGGTTCAGGGGAGAGAGGGGCTTGGCATGTAGACCAAGCTAGAGAGAGAGAGAGAGAGGGTTTAGGAGAAATTTAGAGAGAGAGAGAGAACTAGTTAGGTTAGGTCTTATTAGGTTTTAGATTTTAATTTTGAGTATGAGGCCAACACAAGAAGATCCATGAGGGCTTTGAGCTTGCATGACCTCATGTGGAAGAGAGACAAGAAAGAAAGATAAAGGGAGAAAAGAATCAGATGGAGAGGTTCTCATGTGATCATACATGTAGATAAAGAAAAATAAAAGAAAAGAATGTGGGGAAGACCAACTCAAGTGGAACATTGCAATGCTTGAATTAACATGAGGTGGAGGTGAAAAAGGATTCCAAGAAAAAGAAAAAGAAATGAATTATGGAATAGGCCTCATATGGTTCATGCATGGAGAAATAATAATAAGGAAGATGATATGGATGAGAATATGAGGATGGTGTAATGGTAGGTAGATGGTTTTCCCAAGATAAGATCCACTCAAACCAAAGAAAACCAAAGGAAGTAAAAGGTGGTGGAGAAGCTTGCATGGCCCATGCAAAAATAATAATGCCATTATTTATTTTGTGACAACAATAATAATATGATGGCATTATTCTTATGCATTTCCAAAAATGGAGATAAAACCAAGCACAAGAATTTAGAAGATTGATCCACCCCAAACTACATGAGCTAGAATTAAAATATCAAAGAAAAGAAAGCCAAGCTCATTGTTAATGGGATGGTGGAATTATAGGGTGGTAGAAAGAAAAGTGGTGGAATGGAATAAAAGATATGCCCCCAACTCAACTTGGGCATTTAGACAATATATCAAAAGCCAATTATAATATCAAGAAGCAAATACAATTAATAATGCATGTGAGAGAAGAACCAAAAGAAAAAGGGTTTTATATGATGCTCAAATGCAAGGTGGCATGATGACATGAGCATGCTATAATTATGATGCAACAATAATATATATGAAGTAGCCAATATCTTACTAGGACAAGTAGCATTCCAATTGTTAGACAATTGGGGTGCTACAACTCTCCCCCACTAAACAGGAATCTCGCCCCGAGATTCTAGGAAGAAGAAGACTCAAAGAGGGTAGGATACTTGGCACGGAGCTCATCTTCACGTTCCCAGGTTGCTTCATCAACGGAATGGTGCGACCACTGCACCTTGCAGAACTTGATGGACTTGTTGCGAGTCCTTCTTTCTGCGACTTCAAGAATTTTTGTGGGGTGTTCTTGATAAGATAGATCTTCTTGGAGATTGATGAGTTCATGGTCCACGGTCCTGCCGGGATCCTTGAAGCACTTCTTGAGTTGAGAGATGTGAAAAACATCATGGACTTTGAGTTGTTCAGGGAGCTCAAGAGCATAAGCAACTTCTCCTCTTCTTCCACGAATTTTGAAAGGACCGATGTATCTAGGAGCCAGCTTTCCTTTGATACCAAAACGGTGCGTGCCTCTCATGGGAGTGACACGAAGGTAAACGAGATCACCAGGGACATACTCCATGTCCGTGTGCTTTCTGTCATAATTGCTCTTCTGGCGACTTTGAGCAATCTTCAGATTTTCAAGAATGATGTGAACTTTCTCCTCCGCTTGAGTTACAATGTCGGGGCCAAACAATAATCTTTCACCTGCGCCCGACCAACCCATCGGAGTTCTGCACTTGCGACCATAGAGAGCCTCAAATGGTGCCATCTTTAGACTTTTCTGGAAACTGTTGTTGTAAGAGAATTCAGCATAAGGAAGACATTCTTCCCACTTCATGCCAAAAGAGATAACGCAAGCACGGAGCATATCTTCTATAATCTGATTGATCCTTTCAACTTGTCCTTGCGACTGAGGGTGGTAAGCTGTGCTGAAGTTTAACTTTGTTCCCAAAGCATTTTGGAAACTTCCCCAGAATTTGGAAGTGAAGATGCTTCCACGGTCTGAACTGATCTCAAGAGGAACTCCATACAGAGAGACAATTCTGTTGATATAGAGCTCAGCCAACTGAATTGCAGAAATTGTTTCCTTGACTGGAAAGAAGTGAGCTACTTTGGAAAGCCTGTCAATGACAACAAAGATTGCATTGTTGCCTTTTTGCGACCTTGGAAAACCAGTGATGAAGTCCATCTCTACTTTCTCCCATTTCCATTCCGGAGGCTTCAATGGCTGTAGAAGACCGGAAGGTTTCTGATGGACAGCTTTAACTCTACGACAGACATCACACTCCGAGACATACTTGGCACAATATCGTTTCAAACCAGGCCACCAATATTGTGTTTTCAAGTCCATGTACATCTTAGTGCTGCCAGGGTGGATAGAAAGAACAGAATCATGCGCCTCCTTGAGAACTTGCTCCCTTAAACCCGGGAAATTCGGAACAAACATCCGGTGTTCAAAGAAAAGAGTGCCTTGGTCGTCTACGTGAAAAGACTCATACTTCGGAAGCTGAATGTTGGAGATGATCTTTTTAGTGTAAGGATCCCCAAGCTGAATGGAACGGACCTTTTCTTCCAAGAGAGGTGTTGCTAGAAGGTTCAAAAGATAACCTTGATCCACAATTTCAAGGTTGAGCTTGCGGAATTCCTCGCACAAGAGAGGCTGTTGTTCTTCCACCATGAGGTTGTTGACATAAGCTTTTCGGCTGAGAGCATCTGCCATGACATTAGCTTTGCCCGGGGTGTAGTTGATGGTCAAATCGAAGTCATTGATTGTTTCAATCCACCTCCTCTGACGAAGGTTGAGATCAGGCTGTGTGAAGATATACTTCAGACTCTTGTGATCAGAAAAGATCTCACAACGGTTGCCCAGCAAGTAATGCCTCCATACTTTCAAAGCAAAGACAACTGCTGCGAGTTCGAGGTCATGTGTAGGATAGTTGATCTCATGCGTCTTCAACTGACGAGATGCGTAAGCAACAACTTGCTTTTCTTGCATAAGGACCGCACCCAATCCTTGCAATGAAGCATCACAGAAAATCTGGAAAGGCTTTGATGTATCTGGAGGAACTAAGACTGGTGTGGAAGTGAGCTTCTCTTTGAGTGTTTCAAAGCTTGCTTGACATGCAGGAGTCCAAAGATATTTCTTGCCTTTCTTGAGGAGATCGGTAAGAGGCTTCGCAATTTTTGAGAAGTTTTGAACGAAGCGACGACAGTAACTGGCCAAACCAAGGAAACTTCTGACTTCTTTGACATTTATGGGTGGAAGCCAGTCCATAATTGTCTTAATAGTTTCTGGGTTGACGGCAATGCCCTTGGCAGAGATAACGTGACCAAGGTAGGTGACTTGAGGCAGCCAGAATTCACACTTGGAGAACTTTGCATACAGGCGGTTCTCACGAAGCTTGTTTAGGACACAACGAAGGTGTTCTTCATGTTCTTCTTTTGACTTAGAATAGACTAGAATGTCATCCAGATAGACCACAACGAACTTATCAAGATACTCCATGAAAACCGAGTTCATAAGCCTCGAGAAGGTGGCAGGTGCATTGGTTAGACCGAAAGACATGACCGTGTACTCATACAGGCCATAGCGAGTGGTGAAAGCTGTTTTGGGAACATCTTCCTTGCGGATCTTGATTTGATGATAACCACTTCTCAAATCAAGTTTAGAGAATACCACAGCTCCGGCTAGCTGATCGAAGAGATCATTAATCCGCGGAAGGGGATATTTATTCTTGATTGTTTTAGCATTGAGTGCCCGATAGTCAACACAAAGTCTATCAGTCTTGTCTCGCTTCTTCACAAAGATGGTTGGACTACCCCAAGAAGAAGTACTGTGCTGAATGAAACCCAACTTCTCTTGTTCATCCAACTGACGCTTAAGTTCAGCCAACTCAGCAGGACCCATTTTATAAGGCCGCTTGGAGATAGGAGCGGTGCCAGGTTCAAGTTCAATGACAAACTCAACCTCACGATCCGGAGGCATACCTGGCAACTCTTCAGGAAAGACATCTGGAAACTCACAAACTACAGGAACACTCTGAATACCTTCCATAGCATCATCATTCAGAGCTGCCAAAGAATAAAGCTGAATTGCAGGAGTCAGACTTGGAGAATAGACTATATGGCCTTCAGGAATTTTCAGAGAAACCGAACGTTCAGCACAATCAATCACAGCTGCATTTGCTGTCAACCAATCCATGCCCAAGATAACATCAATATCAGAATTTCCCAGAATAATTAAGGAAGCCAGAAACGAAGAACCACCAATCTCAATTTGATTGCCATGGCTGATCTTAGTAGATAACAATCTTGCCCCGGGAGAAAGAACCATTAACTTTTTATCCAGCTGGTCGATAACAAGCTCATGCTCATTTGCAAATTTGTGAGAAACGAAAGAATGTGAAGCACCAGAATCAAACAAAACTCGTGCAGGAACTGAGTTAACAGGAAGCATACCCATCACAACTCCAGGAGCATGCTCAGCTTGAGCGGCGTTGACACAGTTGGCACGAGCAACCGTAGATCCCGGCTTAGTGTTGATGTTGAGAGCCCGAGGTGGGGGTGCACGAATCATAGGAGCACTTGCCGCAGGTCTTGGAGGTGGTGGTGGAAGAGCTTTGTTGTTCATAGGACAATTCCATTGCTGATGCCCGGTGTTTCCACAAGTATAACAAGCACCAGGTGGACGTGGAGCAATGTAGCCAGGGACTCCGCCAGGCGCTCCAGGGTAGTTGTGGTTGTAGCCCCTGGGAGCCGCAGTGAAGGAGTTTGGTGGCCTTGGTGCGTAGCTTGAAGGTCTTGGTGGAGCAGGGAGCGACGGTGGGGTGTTAGGAACCCAGACACGACGCTTAGAAGGAGCTGTCATAGCAGAAGAGCTTGCTATATCACGGCTGTGTTTCTTTGACTCCTCAAACACTTGCCTACTTGCTTCTTCCTGCAGAGCTGTGTGTTGAAGTTCCAGGAAAGATGCTGGCCTTGCATGAGTGATTGCATATTTGATGGAAGCATTGAGGCCTTGCCGAAACCTCTTTTGCTTCTTCTTGTCATCAGAGATCTCATCGCCACCATAACGAGAGAGGTTCATGAAGTTTCTGATGTAGGTGTTGACATTATCAGTGCCCTGCTTGAGGTTGAGAAACACTTCCTTCATCCTTTCCATGACAATTTCTGACAGATATTGCTCTTTGAAAGCAGCAGTGAACCGCTCCCAAGTAGGCTGAAAACCAGAAAGATCTGCCTTGAGGTAATTTTCCCACCAGAGAGCTGCATCTCCCTTCAGAAGGTGAGTAGCACACTTGACCCATTCTTGCTCGGGAACATCCGCAGTGATGAGCAACCTTGACACTTCACGAAGCCAATCATCCGCATCAAGTGGCTGATCAGACACCTCAAATTGGCGTGGGTTGAACTTGAGAAAACTCTTGATGTCTCCTCGCTTGGGAGGTGGAGGTAGCGGAGCAAACTCATTCCTCCTCACACTTTCCTCGAAGCACTGCTGGTTTTGCTGCATAGTGCCCAAAGCATTTGCAATACTTGCCAAAGCGGCCCCAAGTTCAGGTGGTATATCCTCCTCAGAACGGCGTGGTGGTGCCATCCTGTGATTGATATAAAACACAAGTCAGTACTATAATGGAGAATGATAATAATCCAAAATAGTACCAAAATGGAATTAATCAAGATTAAGGAATGCAATTCACTGAGGTGATATTAAAATATCAACAAAGTTCAAGGAAATTAGAAGGTATTAAGCATAACACACACGACTGAACAAGGAGTGTGGTATACAAACTAACAACGAAAAAAAAAATTTCCGCAATTTTTGGCATTAAAATACCACTAAATGCGCAAAACCACTTAACGAATCAAGATTAGCAACTCTACTAGTTCAATATACAAAAGCAAATGACAAAAGTAGTGGTATGGTCGCGACTCCATCCCGCACTCAAATCATTACTTCGCACATGAATCAGTAAAACACATATCCCAACAACTTCTTCTTAAGGTGAACCTAAAGATTGGTAACTACGGAAAAGAACACCCCAACAAGATAACGTCGGATAACAAAGAGTAAGATAGATCGCATCGGTGTACAACGAATCAGAATAGATCGCGTCGGTTTACAAAGGACTGTCGGTAGGGAATGTACCAACAGTTGATAACCAAAAGGCAGATAGTGCTAACATTTGGATGCAACAGATAGACAAGGAATTCACACACACACACACACAAACATAACCTATGGTCCTACGGAACCCAGAACACGTGAATCCTAGTTTGAAGTTTAGAAGAGGATTGAAAACGTTACACTTCCTTACCAGAAAATGATGGGTGGGTGGGTAAGAAGAAAAATGGAAGCAATCTTACTCTCACGTTTGTTTTTCCCTAGTATACATAACTACCAAAATATTTGCTAGACAGACAACGACCATTTTGGCTGAGACCCTGAAGGGCGGGATGGCTCTGATACCAATTGTAACTACCTCGGTGAATTACGCTCTTAGTTAATGCCTAGATGACGAAAGTGGTTAAAATAGTACGGTGGGGCCCAGGGCCACTCACGGTAGACCTTTCGGCCGTCCTAACCACTTTCAAACAACGGGACAAGAACGAGCGGCGTAATCGGCAGGCGAAGGGATCAACTACATACACAAGTGAGTATGTATGCAAGCCACATACAACAGTACATCAGAGCCATTCCATCTAAAAGAAATAGAAATATTGCAACGCCATACGGCAAGATCCAAATATCCTAGATAGATATAATAATTTAGGAT
This sequence comes from Avena eriantha, assembly GCA_910589775.1. Lineage (NCBI taxonomy): Eukaryota > Viridiplantae > Streptophyta > Magnoliopsida > Poales > Poaceae > Avena > Avena eriantha. Next base: position 389,645,617 of record OU342742.1, read on the forward strand.
AGCTCCTCATACATCACACATCAGAGAATCAGGCGGAAGCGGAAACAAGATCCGAGTACGGATAAGAAGCAAATTGGCATAAGATGCCCCATAATAAACACATCCCGCCCACAGATCACACGGATCCCCGTTCCCGGAATCTCTACACCAATGATCGTTGCCAACATCATCTGACTCTTCCACCCAGTATCCATCTTGCGGGTACACCTGTTCATCTGAATCAACAATTTATCGTGTGAGACCCTAGGGGTACTCAGCAAGTCTTTATGCCACTAAAGGGGACACAACCTGGGGTGACGCAATTGCAGCAAAAGATAATACCTAACAATTCTATAGAGACTCGCTAACCTTCCGCCTAACCAATGATAGACGGAAGTCCGTGAATTAAGATCAAACCGTTATAACAGTATAGTTAACAGATCCATCCTCCTCCTCGCTTACCAACGAGGAAGCGGACGAACAACCCCCATCATCCGTTGGCAGTTTTTATTATCCATTCCATGAGTATTGCGCTATTTACTAGTCAAGTACTTAGTCAAATTAAAAGCGGTACTTTAGTTATACTTGTCTATGATCGAGAAACTGTGCTCCAAGTCAGTCCATAACCGCGGACACGGCTTTCAGAAAGATTTACCCTGCAGGGTGCACGAATAGCAACACACACTCGATCAACCTCGGAAAAACCAAATCAAAACCCACGAGGCATTCACGACAAAGCAATCACAGGATTCAGAAATATTTCAGGGGGCCACCCCATTAAGCTACCCGCAACGAAGTTGGCCGGCTCCGAGACGGACCCAAGGTTTGTGTCAATGGCTGTAAACGACTGGGAACCCGAAAATGTGACTGGGCTTGTCGATACCGCGAAAAACATTCCACAATCCAAAACAGTACAGGTGCTCCGCGCACAATCTTAAATAAAGCAGTAACATGGCATAAGTACAGAATAGTAATAAAGCCCCAAACTACTTGTGGCCCCAAGAAATAAGAATGAATCAAGCTCTGACTCAGGGGGGTCCATAGGCCTCCCGGATGTGGATAGTGCGAATAGTCAAGGAACAGGAATCAAGTACTCGGGGTCCTACGGGACACAAGTGAGCATGAAAAACCAAATAGCAGATATGCCCACCGGTGCCTCTTTCTTTAGTTTATCCCATTACTACTCAGGTTATGTTGTTTAGGTACCTCGTTATCCATCCGACACTCACATACCCTACTCATGCTTTTCTACGACTCGCATGGCTCAAACAACCCCTGTAGTAATGGCTCATGGGACCGGAACAGGCTTAATGTGGTTTAAAAGTAAAGGCTATGCAGTACTTGGGATTCAATTTAATGCAATCGCGACTCAATGATGCAAGAATAAGATAGAGGCAATAGGTACTGTATGTATGCAAGCATGTGGTAGTGCTTGCCTGGCAGCTTCAGTTTGAAGCGGGAGATGGATCTGGGTAATACTCCTGTGATTCCTGATAATTCTCCTGCTGGGCGTCTATTCGAAGAAGAAGAACCAAACAAACAAGGGCCAACATAAATAAAGTGCGCAAGCATATAAATTGAAATGCAACAAGCAACCAAGCATGCCATGATGAATGATGCACAATTTACATGCATTGAAGTAGCACGGCAAAGGTGAGGTGTGGATACAAGAAGTAAAGCATTTATCATTTATTTGCCCAAGTTTTATGTCTTAACGGTTCAGATTTTTAGATGACAACATGATGCATGCTTCAATTCAGAACAAGGATTGCATAAATAGAACGGGCTCGTCGCGCTGATCGATTTAGACATATTATTTGTCAAATTGGAGTTATAAACAAAAGTTATTAATTAATTAAGTAAAGAGGGCATTTTCTTGTAATTTTAATCTACTCGAAAATTTAAAGTGTTCAGAATATATTTGAAGGGCCATATTTGAATTCCTCACATTTTTCTGATTCCAAAACATATATTATTTGTATTATTTGGATTTGTATTTTAAAAATTATTTGAATCTGAAAAGAATTGTAATTTAAATTAATTGGGAAAAGATTTGAATAAGAAACAGATACGGAGAAATACTTTTTGCACCCAGGCAAACTCAGACCCCAGTCACTGACGGGTGGGGCTGCGCGAACTGGTGGCCACGCGCGCGAGACACACTTTTGCCACGCGGGCTCTGGCTAGCCGCTGACGCTGGACAGCGGGACCAGCGGCGGAAGGCCCACGTGCCAGCGAAGCGGGAGACAGGGGCTGACAGGTGGGTCGCCGGCTGGACCGCGGTGTTGCGGCACGGGAAAGCCGTAGGGGTTTTCTGCAAAGGTGCTAGCGCGGCTGACAGGTGGGGCTGCTGAAAGGAGCGCGGGTCGCAGTAATCAAAAAGGGGAGGGG